>JAIEZT010001243.1:6129839-6247185 GCA_019594935.1 Periophthalmus modestus
CTGATTTATTTGAGTCAATTTTTCAAGCTTTAAGCAGGAACAGTAGCTGGAACGCACACACGGACAGCCACTTACTCCATAAGTACATTGGCAAACGCTATAAAAGAGAATAAGGTATAAGGTGCTCTCTAAGGGTGCTCTCTAAGGGTCCTCCTCTCTGTGCCATATGTGTCTACGAGTCTATTACTACTACTGGACAGCACATTGTCTGCCATTTTGGATTTTCTGTTATTCCCTTATAGCATGAAACTAAAATATATTCTATGTTTATGCTAAATGACTGTGTATTTCACCTGGTCAGACCCCAGTAATGACACGTTTAGGGTCTAAAAAGAAAAGACTGGGTTCAGAGAGACAGCTTAGCACAGTCTTGATGTAGCCTTAGCTTCACTCTGCTTAGCCTACCACCACTATGCTATTCCTAACAGCGAGCAGATTGGGGCAGACCTCACCAGACAGTGCGCAAAGAAAGACATTTGGCAATAATATGCAGCTAAAGCCATCAAAGCCTGCACAGGTCCACATCAGAGGGGCTGTAGAGGAGAGGCAAAGTGATGTTTCATGGAGAGTGTGATGCTCAATGTCTCCTATGTGCAACTGAGGCCAATCACAAATCCAAACAAGGCTGTAGATTACGCGTAATCATGAAGTACAAAGAGGAATGATGTGATTTTTCCCCTTTAACCAAATCTCCATCGCTCCAAATACCTTCGCAGTAGCTTTTCTAGGAAGCAACACACACTCAGTCGATTTTACACAGGAAGAACCATGTTTCATTCACACACAAATGGAGATAAAGACGTGATTTCAGCGCCAAACGTCAGCCCTCCTTACCTCGTCGGAAGATTAGCGGCGATAAAGACCCAGAGAAGCAGCTTGAGAGGAAGAGAAGGCTTCGCCATTGCTGCCGAGGCTAAATTTGGAGAAGCCATCGACAGCGACTCGTTTCTCCCTTCTTGTTCGTGGCAGATGTCCGTGTGTTTTAGAGCGTTCCCTCCTGACGAAACATTACGCGCGCTACAGCGGGGTCTGCCTTTACGCACGAGACCTGAGACCCGCAGACCCGAGACTGAGGGACCGAGCGCGCCCTGAGAGCCGAGTCCGAGCCGCCACAGCACAGATCGACGCGAGGAGAGACTGTGAGGCTGGGTTTGGTGTCGCTGCTCTTCGTTGCTGCGCGCTGCTCTTCCCTCTTCTTCTTCTGCTGCTGCTGCTGCTGGTGGTGGTGGTGTCGTCGCCTCGAAAAAGGAGACAGCCCCACAGCGAGGCCCAAACGCACAGCTACGGGCTAAAGGAGAAGGAGAAGTGGAGAAAAGGAGAAGCTATGGTAATAAGCCAGAGTGTGACGGAGCGCGGGAGAGGATAAAAAGCATGGGACTGTGAGGCTGAGCGCAGATTATCGCGGGGTCAGGGAGCCACTGATGCACGTTGCTGCAGCACGGATCAACACATGCGTGGTCTCAGGCAGCGGAAGCACGGCTCCAGCAGGGCATCCAGGGCTGAGAGCTCACTGGAACAATGTCTATTTTACATTATGTCATCACAAAAATGCCATTACAACACGTTTAATGCATTTCTGTGATAAAAAAAAACGTTGGAAATCTCCATGTATCACTGTATTTGTGTAAGAAATGTGCAAAATATTAGCTTTCTGAACAAAAAAAAAGTGTCATCCACATTTGTAAGACATTCAGGGACACTCCATGTATGTCAAAATGCCCATTTCCCATTAATTTTGCACATCTTGCATGGCCAAATCTAAATGCTATCAAAGGCTTTCCATTCTTGCTTATGTAATAATGACTTGTCTATGAATTAATAAGTTATATAAATCAATAAATAAATGCATTTACACATACAGGTTAACACATCCAGAGCTGAACCTCATATAAATAAAAATATGGTGTGTTTGAGCCAAAGGAGCCACGTCATGTCGCGGTTGCCATGGTGAGCTCGCACACAGAAAAGCCTCTCCTCTCTCCTCTCTCTTCGTCGCTGCACCAGCTCAGACACGTCTCTATAATTACAGCAGTGGTTTCCAGGTGCGGCATCTGCTTTTGTACAAATGTATTTAGTTTGCTTTAAATGGGACACGCAGGCATAAATCCAGCCCCAGTCACGCTTTCAGCACCATGGACAGCTCAATTAGTCTGCTCTGCTTTACAAACCAGGAATCAGCACCAAGGACAGCTCCTGCCACCACACTGCTGCTGTAGTGTGGGGTATGTCACTCAGCTGTGGGGTTAGTTTGATCATAGAAGGAGCAAAACAGATGCAGGACTTATCCGAGGAGAGGTTTGAAGGAAATGGAACAAGATACAACAGTGGTCAAATCAGGCGAATATAAGAAAGTAGTCAAAGTGTTGGAGAACATTTATGAAGGAAGTCTGTGTAATCACTTAGTCGTCCAGGTCTGATCCATAGTAAACAATGAAGTTTAAATCTGTCAACGGGACAAATCGTTGTAGGAGTGAAGACGTTTCGCTGCTCATTCAAGCCACGGCCTGGATGAGCAGCGAAACGTCTGGATTTGTCCAGTTGACAGATTTAAATTTATGAATGATTTAGGTCAAGAGTATTTGCAGGGATGTGTATCAGGTGTTGACACAATATTCTATTTGCTTGCAAAAATAATAAGATGAGGAAGTGTAAAATTCATGTTGCAACATTGTCTAGGTCAAACTCAGGCCTGCGAGCCAAATTTGGCCCTTGATACAATTATATTTGGCCCGCAAGATCATATCAAATATGTCTTAGAGCTGCCCGCCGGCCGTCACTCCAGTATAGTGCATGCTCCTCTAAAATTATGAATCCCAGAATGCTTTGCAAAAGTGTTGGCGCTGGCCCCCTACACTTCTGTTGACACTTATTAGCATCCACTACCTGTCGCCTCACTCAAATTTAATCCACCCATTCTGAAAAACATGTTGAACTTTTTCAATAAATATTTACTTGGCCCCCGACTTAGTCACAGTTTTTAATTTTGGCCCTTTGAGTTTGACACCCCTGGTCTAGGACGTCTGTGTGATCCCTCAGTCGTCCAGGTCTGATCCATGGCAAAAGACAAATCGTTGTAGGAGTGAAGACGCTTCACTCTTCATTCTCTTCAGTTCTGGTCGAGGATGAAAAAACGCTCCTTTTCCCTTTTTTTGAGACACTTCCTGGCAGATTATGTGTATTTAAAGCACAACAAAGTCAAGTTAAAAATACATATAGCAGTGAGGCTAGGGCCGCAGTAGCATGCAGCGCGCAGCTACCATTAGAATTTTTGAATATTTATACACATTTGTGTAGTTGGAGCATGTTATTCTTCTCCATGTCTGTATGTCTTAACTTGGTATGATTATGCTTTAGTTCACATTGAATAATAATTATAATGCAGGAGTCTTATGTAATGCTTTTTCAGTTGCTTTATGAGTTTGTGCATTAGGCCTATTCATTCACTCCACACTCAGAGGTGATAAATTATTCTTGTAGCCACAGTTGCTCGGAGACAGACTGATGAATGTGAGCATTCATACGAGACTATGTGAGTGAAGTGTCTTGCCTAAGGACACGCTGTCTTTGCCACTACTGCCCCACTGTGGCACATGGTATTCCCAGCGGTCTCCTATCCCAGTTCTAGGTTAGACTACTGTAACAACCTCTCCAAACTTAACACAGCTGCAGTACATCCAGAACACTGCTACTCGGGTCCTGACCAGAACCAGGAAGTACTTCACACATGTGTCCTGTGTCTCTGGCTCCTGTGGCTCAGAGACTTTAAAGCAGCTCAGTGTGAACAAGTCTCTCCATGAACCAAAGAACATCTCCCACATGTTAGAGCCACATGAACCATCTCACACTGAGGACTAAACCAGGACTAAACCAGGACTAAACCAGGACTAAAGCAGGACTAAAGCAGGACTAAACCAGGACTAAACCAGGACTACACCAGGACTAAACCAGGACTAAACCATCACTAAAGCAGGACTAAAGCAGGACTAAAGAAGGACTAAACCAGGACTAAACAAAAACTAAACCAGGACTAAACTAGGACTAAACCAGGATGAAACATGAGCTAAACCAGGACTAAACCAGGACTAAACCAGGACTAAAGCAGGACTAAAGCAGGTGATTATACCAGAACTAAAGCAGGACTAAAGCAGGACTAAACCAGGACTAAACCAGGACTAAACCAGAACTAAACCAGAACTAAACCAGGACTAAACCAGGACTAAACCAGGACTTAACCAGGACCAAAGCAAGACTAAACCAGGACTAAACCAGGACTAAACCAGGACTAAACCAGAACTAAACCAGGACTAAACCAGGACTAAACCAGGACTAAACATGTTGAATCAGTGTTTCAGTTTTGTGCAGTTTAAACCTGGAACATTCTTCCTGAAGATGTGAGACAGGCCTCTACTTTGACAATGTTTAAATGCAGATTTAAAACGTTTCTGTTTAGCCGTGAATATGACTGAAAGAGTTATATTCTGCACGCTTCTCTTTTAATGTTAATATGACGATATGATGATTATTTATGTTTTGATTTGTTGTTTTATGATTTTAATTAACCTGTCCCGTCCCTGATCGGACGAGTTCAGGCTTTGACAAGGAGGTGTCCCCATTTGCTTTTTTAAAATGAATGGTTTGTTTGACCCCGAGGAGGGCGTTCCCTTGGATGCCGACTGTATATAATGAGACCATAAACCCCAAATATAAAATGAAAATACATAACACTGCACAGGGATGGTGGATTGTTTTAAACCAAGGACAATGCACAATAATACTGTGTGGGGAATGAAAGGGTATTGTCCCTGTTCACCTTGAGGGGGAGTGGACACCGATTGAACTGGGTTAACGCAGAATCCGTCGCCAAAATTTAAATTTAGGACGCATTGTGAGACATCGTGTTTTGAAATATACATGCTTTTTGCCCGTCCCCTGACACATTTCGAACCTGCTCCAGCGCTTGTATCCTGGGGTTTGCATTGTCCTTTAAAATCCATTTCAATTCGCTTATGTAAGTATGCTAATGTCTACTCCGGCTTTGGTGGAGGGTAACTTTTCCCAAGGACTCCTTCAGGGATGTTTGAGAAAAAACTATGTGTTCATAATCTAAAATACAAAATGGCTGCCTGTCCCGCTCTGACTCATAAATTACCCTAGTACTACCATTTAGCCCGAGCGCTATCTCTCCCATGGCCTCATATCGTCATACTCACATTATATTTGAATGACAGCGCGATGCTTTGCTCTTTTTTCGGCGTTACCTTCAGGGAAAGAGTAAATAAACAGAAAGGAATAATAAAAGACGGTATCAGCTCGTGCATAACGGTAGCTGAGCGTGGCGTGTGCAAACTGGGTCACGTTCTCAGCAGCAGCAGCAGCAGATCTGACCCAAGGACATTCTCGCATCTGCCAACTTTCCGTCGTCTTGGCTCCTCCCCACGTCAGAAGTGGTGAATAATGAGCGAATATCGAACCAAATGTCTCTGTCAGTGTTGGAGGTAAACGTTGCACTATATTGCAAAGAGATGGATGAGAAAAAGGACGGACGGACGGACGGATAAGTGGTGCGAACAATTAGAAAATATCGAGTCAAATCTGACGGTCAGGGCTGTGTTTTGGTGGTAAATGTTGCGCCGTGTTGCCTGGATGTGAGAGAGATGGAGAGATGAGAGAATAGAGAGAGAGATAGAGGTGAGAAGAAAGATAAAAAGAGAGGGATAAGAAGAGAGAGAGAGGTAGGTGAGAAGAAAGATACATAGATGAGTAGATAGAGATAGAGATAAATATCAGGAGATGAGAAGACAGAAGATGAGAAGATAGATAGAGGTGTGAAGAAAAATAGAGAGAAAGAGAGGAGGGATGAGAAGAGAGAGAGGAGAAGAGAGAGAGGAGAAAAGAGAGAGATGAGAGCAGAGATAGATGAGAAGATAAAGAGATGAGAAAATGGAGATGGGAAAAGTGAGATGAGAAGAGATAGATGAGAAGACAGAAGATAGATAGAGGTGCAAAGAAAAATAGAGAGAGAAAGAGAGGGATGAGAAGAGTGAGAGGAGAGGAGAGAGAGATGAGAAGAGAGAGAGATGAGAAGAGAAGAGAGAGATGAGAAGAGAGAGATGAGAAAGAGAGAGATGAGAAGGGAGAGATGAGAAGAGAAGAGAGAGAGAGAGATGAGAAGAGAGAGATGGAGGAAGGACAGAGATGGAGATAAATATCGGGAGATGAGAAGAAGAAATAAAATAAAATAGAAATAGATAGATGAGAAGAGAGATGGATAAATGAAAAGATAGAAATGGAGATAGAGAGATGAGGAGATAAATAGAGCTAGAGAGATTGGAGCACTGGAGTAGAGAGATAGAAGAGAAGATAGATAGATAATGAAACATTCTATACAAATCAATAGCACAAACAGGGCAGACTATACCAGAAAAGTTACACAGTGAACCTTGTGACATGCTGAGAGAAACATCTTCTCTCTTCCTGATTTTTATTTTTATTTATTGTGCAGTTGTGTATTTAACTCTCCTCTCATCTACCCATTTTCTTCCTCTTATCTGGGAAGCATCAGTCTAAGCAGGGACTCCCAGACTTCCCTCACCCCAGACACGTCCTCCAGTGTCCTGGGTCTTCCCCATGGCCTCCTCCTCCTCCTCCTCCAGTACTTCACTATCTATATCCATTTGCTACTCTATTATCCTTAGTCTGCTTTGATCTTTCAATATTTTGGGATATACCTTAAATAAAAGCATTACACTGCCCGAGAACTGAACCCGCAACCTCCCGTCTGAGCAGCTCAACCACAAAAACCATTATCCACGCCGCACTTAGCCTCGCATGCCGTTATTTAATAGAAACAGGAGCCAGACATCTCGGGGCCCTCCGTATCCATCCCTAATGCTCGTCTCCAGTCTTGCCTATAAAACAAACTTGCACATTTGCCCTTGCTTAGCGCAGGGGAAGTTGTACGACTATAGTTAAGTGTTGCAGAGTGGCAGCTGCGATCAAATCAAGCAGGTGTTAGCAGCTATCTCCGTGCTATGCCGCATTAGCCTTAATTCCCCTCGGAGTTTTTATAACACTTCTATACAAGCAGTAAAGGCGTTTTTACAATCCCACAAGGGCACAAGTTTGGGAGCAGTCATCACTCATACGCTCTATCTCGCAGAACATGAACTCAAATCTACTCCCTCCTCACTGACGCGCTCGCAGAGGTGGTACAGCGGCTAAAAATATAGTCAAGTATACAGCTTTGAGAGCGGACGGGAGTCAATGTAAAGCTTTTTCACTGAGCTGCAACAGGATTTTAAATAAACGCACCCGATTGGGACAAAAAGGCGACGACAAAATGACTTGTAGAGCACTCGTACGCAAAGTTTCAAAGTGTTTCACAGATCAACGAGGACGTGTTCAGATTAGCGACGCGAAGCGAATCAGGTCAGGAAAACATAGTCATTATAAAATGTTATTCAAAAGAGAGGAGTGAGTTTAAAGTAGCGATATGCTAATCTAAACAGAACAGAACTAGAGGCCTGAGAGTTTATAAGGAACAAGACAGAGATTGTGTCACTTTTATTGTAACAGGAAGCATTTGAAACATTACATAATAACAATAAAACAAACAAGTATGAATATATAAATGAAGTCCTATGTTCTACTGTATTTTCCGGACTATAAGTCGCTCTGGAGTATAAGTAGCCTAAAAAATGCATAATAATGAAGAAAAAAACATAAGTTGCACTGGAGTATAAGTCACATTTATTGGCGAAATTACAAAATCAAAGTACAAG
Organism: Periophthalmus modestus; assembly: GCA_019594935.1. NCBI lineage: Eukaryota > Metazoa > Chordata > Actinopteri > Gobiiformes > Gobiidae > Periophthalmus > Periophthalmus modestus. Next base: position 6,137,621 of record JAIEZT010001243.1, read on the forward strand.
AACCAAGAACAGACATTTTATCTTTAAAGGCAAGTTATAATAATAAGAATAAAATAGAGAATGACAGCCTGAATAGCTGTACAGCGGCGAACGTAACACATTTATATTTATTCAGCTACATCAGGGCGTCAAACTCATTTTCACAAAGGGCCATATCAACAAAATGTTTGCTCTCAAAGGGCCAGATGTAACTGTAAGGTAAATGTAACCAAATGTAATGTAAAACAAATGCAACTACTTTTTAATCTTTCTATATTTATTACATATTGAAGTTACAAATATTGCATTTGGACTTTCATTAAAAAAATGTCTGTGTAACTGTATCTCCTGATAAGCTGACATTTTAAGACAGTCATAACTTTTAATTTATTTTGTCGTGGGCCACATAAAATGACATGGCGGACCACCTGTGGCCCACGGGCCTTGAGTTTGTCACATGTGAGCTACATGAACCACAGACAGAACTGAACACGAGTCTGGTTTGGTAACGTCAGATATTAACAGTTAATCACAGAACTAAAGCAGAACAAACAAGTTTACTCTGGATCTCACTGCAAATCACTAAATCCACTGAATCCTTCATCCTCTGTGTCGCTTCTGAACAACTCCACCAACTCTGAAAGTAGATGAAGCGCCGCTCTGGAAGGCTGGATGGCGGTCATTTGTACTGGTGATGATTATTTGTGATTATTTATGTTTTGATTTGTGTGATTTTAATGTCTTTCTTATTCTGTAAAGCACTTTGAATGACTTTGTGAACGAATCGTGCTGTACAAATAAACAAATTGCCTTGCACAAGCCTCGAGTTCCCTCGCGCAGGTGTCAGTGTGACCATAACGAAGATGTGGAATTATATATTTGAACTATTTCACATATAAATCACATCTGAGTACAAGTCGCACCTCAGGACAAACTATGAAAAAAAGTACAACTTATACTCTGAAAAATACAGTAGCTCTAAACTTGACTTTGGAGACGTTTTAAAGTGTAACATCACAGACTCACTCGCCTTCGATGGTGGGATACTTGGAGTTTGCAGAAATTAATTTGTGTGTCTGAGAATCAGGAAGTACATAGTTAGCATGCTAGTTGTTGTTAGTATGACCACAAACTCCGCTCTGACCTCTGAAAGTTGTGAAAACGCTGATAATAAACTCATTACAGTGAAATCATTTGCATGTTCGGCATAAGGTACAATAAGTGAGAAAAAATACTTTGGACTGTGGCAAAACTGTTTCAAATGAACAACGAATATTTGAAGATAGTAAAAATGAGGCACACAACACGGTGGTTAACGTCTCCCCTGTGTGGTCCTGGTTTAGCCCTGATGGAGGCTGTTTGTTCACATTTAGTCCTGGTCTAATCCAGATTTAGCTCCTGATTTCAGTTTAAACTTAGATTTAGACACATTTAATAATATTTGGAACAAGTGGATCAAGTATATCACCCGAACTGGAACAGATTTTTTGTGACTTCTCCATTTCGGGTAAAGAATTATTATTTTATTGTGCAATGCATATACATTTTGATAGGTTTGATTGCATTTTGTTTTCTTGTAAACTCCCCGGTTCTTGTTTTTTTTTTTTTTTTTATTCTTTTAATATAACAAAATGCGTTGGGACCAAAGAACATGGCCAGTCTATGAAAAGCACATTTAAGGGACTTTGAATAATAATGCTTGTTTCATATTGTATTTGAACTGCAGAAATGTGTCTGTATAATATAACTGTTCTTCTTGAAATAAAAATGTAATAAAAAAAAAAAAAATACATTAAAATAAATAACAACTTAGAATTAGCTTCTTTATTATTAGCAAAATACTTTATTATATTATTATTATTATTATTATTTCTATTATTATTATTATTATTATTATTATTATTATTATTATCATTATTTCTATTATTATTTCTATTATTATTTCTATTATATTATTATTATTATTATTTATATTATTATTATTATTATTATATTGTCATTATTATTTCTTTTTTTATATATATTTTTTTATTATAAGCTGAGTTTATTTGTCTGTTTACCTGCTTTACACATTGTGGCTCATCCCTGCAGCCCTCCTCAGAAGCGTCCCGTGATGGTGTAGTGATGTGTCTCGTAGGCCGCTCACGTGGTTTTTCCAGACTCCTTCAGGCCTGCAGCCCTGTGTGTGATAAGGTGCACACTCCCTGGTCACGAGTTATGCTCCTTGGACCTGGTTTGTGGATCTCGATGGCCTCTCTGATTTGTTGCTTTCAACAGGGATGACCTTGGCATTGTTCCTTCCTCCTTTCTAAAGGAAACGGCCAACAGACAAACAACAGCAAAAAAAGAACAAGTAGGAAAATCTGAAATCAGCCAAACGACCACTGCAAGAGACAAAACCACATCATGGACTGGATCAGTGCCAGGGTCGTCCACGCTGAAAGCAACAAACACCGACACTGGATCAGAGACGCCTTCAAGTTCCACAAATACCTCGAATTATAAAGCGTTTTCTTGTCAAATCATCCTAAGCGTCCTACTTTTTTTTTAGCCTAGCCTCTGAAATGTGTGAAAAGCACTTAAAAAGTCATTGCAGTGAATAATTAGGATACTCAGAATGCATTTGGGAAGTAAGGAGTAACTTTGGCCCCACTGCAAACTAAAGTAAACTAATTCTGTTGTTCAGATTTGAAGACCGTAAAAATCAAACAGCAGGAATAAAAGAGCAAACAGATCAGGAAAATCTGAAATCAGCCAAACGACCACTGCAAGACACAAAACCACATCATGGACTGGAACAATGCCACCGACGCTGGATCAGAGACGCCTTCGAGATCCACAAAAGCCTCTAATTACAGTATAAAGCATTTTCTTGTCTAGGAATAAATAAGTGCACTGTTAGCATTCTAGTTGTTGTTAGCCTAGCCTCTGAAAGTTGTGAAAAGCGCTTAAAAAGTCCTTGTAGTGAATAATTAGGATACAGTTGTCCCTCACTATAACTAGGTTCACCTATTTATACTGTCTTGCTGTTTCACGGATTTTTTTTTTTTTTACATCATATGAGCGTGCATTGTGTTCTGCGTCCTGATTGGCTGAGGGACTGTAGACCATTATCCATCAGTCTCCTCTGTGTCTCCTGTACAGTACAGAATGTGTCAGACAAATTTACATAAATGTTGGATCGCAGAGTGACTCTTAAGTGCTGTATGTTTGCAAGTTTTCTCCCCGACAAAACCCACAATGTCGATGAAACTTTCTGCAATGACAAATTTCAAAAACGCTTTGGTGTGTTTCTGTGCACGGAGACAACACATTTAAAACATCATCGAGGACGAGGGAGGTAATATACGAAGGTTTGAACTTTGAGAGTGTTTAAACAAGAGAGAAATGTGAGAAAATGTTAATGCCTGTGTGAGAAAAGTGTATAAAGTGTGAGGTGAGGGGTTTTACAGCCACAAAACATATATAATAAAAGTAAAAGTAAAAAATAAAGCTGACTACTGCGGATTTTGCCTGTTGGAGGTTATTTCTAGAACATAACCCCCACAATAAACGAGGACCACTGTATTCAGAATGCATTTGGTAAGGAAAAACTTTGAACCATTGCACACTGATTAAATTAAACTAATTCTGTTTTTCGGATTTTAACACTGTAGAAATCAGATAGCGCGCCTTTAAAATGAAAAAGCTAAATCTACGTGTTGAGAAAACTACAGGTACTTTGCCAAAAATGTACACTCCAGTGCCCCTCCCTGCTCCTCGTCACCTGTGATTGTGCATCTTAGTCTAATAATGCGTCTGATAATCAGGGCCTGATTGCTGGTGCTGTGAGTGGGCGCGGCGTGCTCGGCGGAGGTGCGCTCGGAGGATGGCTCTGATTTGAAGCCGTGTTGTGCTCTGCGTGTTTATTTGTGGCACGTAGGTTAATCAACTTGAGGGAAATTGAGATACGCTTCATCAGACATCCAGCGCTCCATAAAACAGAGTAAACCAGCAGTGCTTTTCAAACCCGACTTCTATCGCACGACTGCAGTTCCCCCTGCCGCAGTGCACTCCACCGAGGATGTAGGTCAGCCTGCATATTTATGAGGCCGCGATGTGTTGACGTGGAATTCAAACTGGAATACAAGTCTTTTAAAGATTAACACGGGCGAAGCAGAAAGGAAAAGACCTGAAGATGTAATAATCTTTAGAGGTGCGTTATGTAACTCTTCTGGTGTAGTGTTGTTACGATACTAAAGTGGATTCTGATTAAATTCAGTGCTCAATAAAACTATTTTCAATCATTTTCAACATTAAATCAGAGGAACATTAAATTTGAGAGGTCTCGAGGCTAACTCCACAGCATTTTTTTCATAATCTGATTGTCTTTTCCTGTTATCTTGTCTCTTTGTAATTATGTAACTGTATTTTTGCTGCTGCCGCTTGGCCAGGACTCCCTTGAAAAAGAGGTTTTTAATCTCAATGGGACTTTCCTGGTTAAATAAAGGTTAAATAAATGGTAGTACTTTCTTTTATATTCCCATGTGGCCTTATATGTGTAATACCTCAGTCGTCCAGTAGGTTCATAGTGGTCCATGGGGGTATTTACTAGTCTATGTGTCTTATATTTGTTCTGACACAGCTCAAGATCATTCTAAAAATGTTCAGAAAAAGCTCATTTCTGTCATATGAATGTGGCTCTTTTAGTATCGATACTTGCTAAAATGACTATCGAGTTTGAATTCTAGTTTCAGTATTGATTAGTATCCGATTTTCCATATTTTTGACGACCCTGGTCTCTTACCTGATTGTTCTCAAACTGTGGGATGAGCTTCTTCACGTTTTTTTTTTTTTTTTCATTTATAGTAATTTTTTTTTTAATGTCTGTGTAATGCCTCAGTCGTCCAGGTCTGATCCGCAGCAAAAGACGAAGTTTAAATCTATCAACTGGACAAATCGTTGTAGGAGTGAAGACGTTTTGCTGCTCGTCCAGACACTTCTTCAGTTCTGGTCAGATCACTGGACTTAGATGAGCAGCCAAACGTCTTCACTCCTACAACGATTGAACAGTTTTATAAATGTTCTCCCTCGTTTGGGTTATTCCTTGTTTAAATATAGAATAACAATCGTTTAGTCCTATTTTTTTTAGCTCTAGTTTAGTCTTGTCGTGTTTTAGACCTGCTTTACCCCTAGTGCTTACACATGTGTTACAAGACCACATGTTTCTCGTGTTTTTGGTTTGAACAGTTTGAGAACCACCGGCCACGAATGTTACAGCTTATGGCATTAAACTTCATCAAGAGAGACCAAGTTACAGGTCAAATCTGTGGAAGGACGAGCTAACTCATAGTACAAATGTTTTTTAAGGTCATTTTAAATCAATAGAACATTAATTGAATAAATAAAGATAGGCAAGTTTAATGCCATACTGTGGAACATCCCAGGAGACAAGCAGCTAGCAAACCTCCACAAGTGCAACATGGATGTGAACTTATTTAAAGCATAAATGTTCTTTTTTTTCTTTTAAATGCTTTTTCATTTCTGTGCCAGGAGGGCATAAGCCACGCCCATGAAATTGCTTAGTGCGAAAAGGAAACAAATGAAACCAATATGTGTCTTTTTTATTTTTATTTTATTGCTACAACAGAATGAATTTATTTTCAAATTATAAAATGTTATATATTATTTATGGATTAATAATTGTTATAATACATGTATTTTTCCCATAGACTGTATATGTAAATGGACATAGCTAACCTCCTCACTGCAGTGTTCTGAATAGGAAATAATCACTGAAGCACCTGGGGTTCTATCAACTCTGGCTCCAATTCACTTTCTATTGAAAAACTGTCACCCTTCTCTTTGTAACTGCTGCTGTCAGCTTCATTATTTCAGTCTTAAAATGTTCGTATTAGCCGCTCTACATGATCTTGGTGTTTTTATTTCGCAATTTTGTCCATAAATCAAGACGTGAACATTAATCACAAGGAAATCAGGCGCCTTCCTTCCTCAAGGTCACTCCCGCTACCGTTAGCAACAGGTTTGATCGACAGCATTGCTAAGTGCCTGCTCCCTGCTAATCGTTACTTTCAACAGCCTCGCTCTGGATTGGCTCTTTGGTTGCTATGATACTCGTGGTCGGATTTCCAAATATGGTTCTGTGCCAGTTTCGGCGCTAAAACTGCTAGCCTCGATGAGCTTCGTTTGACTGGAGCTAAACGCTATGGGCGACGTCACACTCACTTAGTCCACTTCTTTACACAGTCTATGTTTTTCCCCGTTGACACTGTACCCAGGTCATGATCTCTAGCTACTCTGTTATAAGAATACGAGTTACAAACGCACACATTGATTTCGCTAACACGGTCCCAACCATTAAAACCGACGCTAATGAGCTTTATAGGCTTTTAACTTAATTAGCCCACGTTCTTATATTGTCGTTTCAGCGCGGCTCGTGGGTGATAATTAGACATTAGTGTACTGAAGCTGACCTTGGACAACACCTTTTCTCCCGTTTGAGTCTGAGTTTGTGATGTATGAAGCGAGAGGCAGTGACAGAGAGAGAGCGTCAGTTTGCACATGTCTGGGTGAACGAGCACAGCCGGAGGTTTGGGTCCGTCTGGATGTCCCTGTATGTGCACCTGCGCTACCCAGGATGCACCGATGCAACATGTTCATTTGTGCATGCAGTGGGTTATGATGTAAGGTGGTATTGTAAAAGTCAAATGATTGCAAAAACATCATCTTGTGTGTTTACAGGGGGTCCCGAGCGAGGTGGAGATGGGGGGAGTCGTGACGGAAACTGTATCTGAAGTGAATCTGTGTAAAATGAATGTGAGGATTTTTCATACTTAAAAAAATTAATTAAAATAAGTAAATAAACTGTTTTTTTCCTGTAATTATTTTTTATTTATTATTACATTAATTATTATTGTTAAATTAATTTATTAATTTTTTACAATATTTTTTCATCTAATACGAGCTTGAAACATCATCTTATGTGTTTACAGGGGGTCCCAAGCGAGGTGGAGATGGGGGGAGTCGTGACGGAAACAGTATCAGAAGTAAATCTGTGTAAAATGAATGTGAGGATTTTTCATACTCAAAAAAATAAAAAATAAAAAAATACATAAAATAAAAAATAAAATAAAAAAAAAACAAAACACAATTTTAAAATCAAACTCTTTTATTTTCTGCTATATTTTATTTTTTATTTATTTATGTATATATATATATTTTTTTTTTTACAATATTTTGGCATCTGACACTAGCTTCATCGTATGTGTTTATAGGGGGGTCCCGAGTGAGATGAAGATGGGTGAGTTTTTAAATAAACACAATTTTAAAACCAAACTCTTTTATTTTCTGCTATAATGTATTGTAATTCTTCAATTCAATTCAATTCAATTCAATTCAATTCAATTCAATTCAATTCAATTTTTTTTTTTTTTACAATATTAGGACATCTGATACTAATTTAAAATGTTCCATATTACGTCATTTAACTGTCTATCTTACATATATTCATTGCATATTCAGGTGTCAGCTGACCTCATTCTTTGAGCACAGACTGTTACTGAACCTAGACCTGACTCGTACCTATTTGTTTAGATAAATGCAGAAAGAAAGCATTTTCAAAATAAAATACAATTCACTTTCACCTTCCTCGGTTCTATACAATACCACGTCCACCCTCTGTGCCCACACACACGCCGCTCTGCCACAGTCGATGTGGGAGACGCACAGCGGCATCAGCGCAGCGTGACGCAACGATAAAGGCACAGACAAGAAATAAATAAAAGTAGGCTTCAGAAACATGTCAGGTACTGTGAAAAGAGGGCTCCAAAAAAGTATTGTGCAGAAGGAGGTTGGGCCAGTTGCAGGTACTCGAGTTACTTTTTAATAAAATGTTGTAGAAGTAGTTTTCAAATGCAGTACTTTTATACATGTTAGGTATATTCATCAGTTTTTGCCCATGAAATTGCGTAATGTGCAAAGGAAACAAATAAAATCAGAATTGAAGCATGCAAAATTACACACACATGAAAAATAATAATTGGAAACAGCGAAAAGTGAAGCGATATAGCGAGGGACTGTACTGTTATAGAGGCTCGTTCACACCAGCTGAAACTCTGATTTCGAATGGCGCAAAGTCGTGTATACAGCCTATTTTAACTAACTTTTGCACAACAGGACGCTACTCTCCAGTTAAACATATTGTGCCCTGTTTAATGGGCGTTTTGATCTCACCCTGACGCCGACAATGTTTCAAATTAATCACTTTTTTCGACAGGTTGACAGCCGTATACGTTTAGTCCCCAGTATCCATTGCACTTTCCTTACTTCAGAATTGTTAAAAAAAAGGAGTGATGAAAGAAGAAGAGTTCAAGAGTAATTTTGAGTCATTACGAATCGCATCACGTCTGTATCGATCGCAGGATTAGGCGTAAAGAGCAGTTCTCATATCGCTGAAGTGAGGCAGGATTCCCAGAGAGAAGCAGAAAGAAAGTTTGCAACAGATTGAGCATATATATAAAAAAAAAAAAGCAGCTTTAGATATTTGAAGAATTATAAAAACAGGGTTAGGGTATTCATTGTGTTGAAACAAATATGGCTGATTACGAGGAAAAATGAAAGGAAAAAGTATCACATGGGACCATAGACTGTATATATAAATGGACATAGCTAACATGCTAGCCACCGTGTTTCAACTCAATTGGCTTTGGCTCCAGTTCACTTTACATTGAAAAACTGTCATCCCTCTCTCTGACCCGTCATTTTGGTCTTAAATGTTGGCTCTGCATGATCCTGGTGTTTTATTTTTGCTGTTTTGTCCATGATTCAAGCAACGTACATTAATAACAGACAAATGTAACACGTGTCTTAGCAAAAAATGATCTTTCGGGCTTAGAAGATTGATTAGTATTGCGACAAAAGTATGAAAACAAGTATTTACAATATTTACAAAGTGCACTGTTCAGTTTGATAAGATCTGCTCAAAAGAGTTTCCACAGTTCAATACAATCTGCTGTAATAATCCACCCCACGCTGGAGTCCAGTTTAGCAAGAATGATATGAGGAAAAGAGTTTGAGTGTAGTGAAGAGGTGTTGGCTGCAGAGCGTCCTACCACATCAGCAGTATCATTCGTGTGGTACGAGTCTGTTGGACATTAGCAGTTCAGAACCTTGCTGTCCTGTATGATCCAATCCAAGCAGACAGAAGAAGGAGAAGAAGAGGAAGGAGGAGCCTGGCCTGTTCCTTTGATTAATAAGCTGTCATGATCCCTGTCTGCTGTTCCTCGTGGTTTTGCTCTTTCCCTCCCTCACCTGTCTGTGTCCGGGGCTGGGCGGAGTTCCTGGCTCCTCCCGCACGCACCTGGAGTCAATCATCATCATCTGCACCTGCGGTGGATAAGAGGAGGCAGGACCAGACTCTCGGTTCCAGATCATCCGCATGTTCTAAGTGACTACTCTTGCTTGGATTTTTGGTTAATGTCCCTGTTTTTTGATTGTCCTGCTCATTGGATTTTTATGCTATTCTCCAGATCCCGCTCTTTGGACCAGCTCCGGACCATCGCCTCAGACCCTGCCTCCCTGCACCAGTACCGTTTCCCTCGTCTACGTCTCTGCACCTCTGTGTTCTCCACGGACCCCGACCTCCACCCCTGCACCCAGCTCCTCATCTGATCTACCGTCATTTGCTTATATTATTCACCCCCTGTAAATAAACACAGTTAACTCTTCCCGAGTTCTGCGTTTTTGGTCCCTCAGCCTGACGTTACGACATAAGCACACAAGTCGCACACACGATGTAGTCACAATGGAGGCATCTGCAAGTTGAGGGGCACAAACTCAGACATATAAACCATGAACTGAAATGTTTAGAGGTTATGGATCTACCTGCAGCCGTTCTCCGCACGAGCCTTCCACCCATCTCCCCACCGGCGTATGTCTGCCCTGTTTATTCTCTATACACGAGGTCATGAGGTTTCAGGTTGCTATAGTAACCGAGCTGACAGGTAGAACGTTATTATTGTGCAGAGTGTAACATAGTGTAGATAATCATTATATTAATACATTAGATTTTATAGGCTGGGTTACACAAATCAGGTGCCTTCTTAGCAACAGGTTTGATTGACAGTGTTGCTAAGCGCCCGCTCAATGCTAAACCAGCGGTGCGGGCGGGAAGAGGCGTTACCTTCAACATCCTCGCTCCGGATTGGCTCAAACATAAAACCCGGCTCCGAATTCGCCCCTGCAGCTGCTAGTCTCAATGAGATTTATTCGACTGAGGCCTGAAAAACACTCCTGGATTTCTGCAAACTGAACGAGCGAATGAGCAGAACTATTAATCTGAGGTGAGAGAAATTTGGTTGCAAATTGATAGATGACCAATGAGCTCCTTCATTTCAATGGCATCACTGAAATACAAAAGTGGTGTTTGACCCCGGTTTGAGGTGTGTTTGAGGGAGCTGGGACCACACTCCCTCTGAGTAAAACATACAGAGACATATCATCATAACTACGTCGTATTTGTCATTAAATAAATGTTGTATTTGCCTAAAAATACCTGATGGACTCACAAATCCTTATGCATAATATGATGAGTGAAAGTACAATCTAAAAGGTGCCTCAGTGATCAGATCTGTATTCATTTCATTACTTTGCCTTTCCCGCTCCTCTTCTCTTCCAGTAAGTGTCCTAGCATAAATCGTAAAGTGTGTTAATTTATTTAAATGGAGTTAGTGAATGAGTTGCTTTGCGCAATGGAGCGTCAAAATGAATGACTCTAAAAATAAATATAATGCACCATATAAACAGGAAGAAGTGATCTATTTTTTTTATTGCTAGAAATCATAGACTGTGTAAATAAATGGATATAGCTAACCTGCGATCCAAACAGGACGTGAGCGCGGGCATACTTCCAGTTTATACTAGTCTAAATATCCATCTTAAATGATTAGATGTGTTTTATTGTAAATGTAGAGATGTGCTGCCTACATGTTCTTGAGTCGGGCAGTGGTGTGGACAGCTACAGTTTACAGGTGTGAAGGACCCCGCCCTCCAGGTGCACTCTGGGAGCACTGAGGCAGCAGAAGGACATTTGAATAGGTGTTTTACAGACTAAAAGACTTTAGTGCAGTTCAGTTCATCTAAAGTACGGGACAAAGCATGAAGTGTCCAGAGGAAGAATGTTTTGGGGAAAGACGGACTTTAAAGAGAAGACTCAACGTACGTCCCACTTTACACCAGTGGATCTGCAGATAAAACAGAGAAGCTGGACGATAGGACACATCTCAGACGGACAGAGGACAGACAGGACACACCTCGGACGGACAGAGGACAGACAGGACACATCTCAGACGGACAGAGGACAGACAGGACACACCTCAGATGGACAGAGGACAGACAGGACACACCTCAGATGGACAGAGGACAGACAGGACACATCTCAGACGGACAGAGGACAGACAGGACACACCTCAGATGGACAGAGGACAGACAGGACACACCTCAGATGGACAGAGGACAGACAGGACACACCTCAGACGGACAGAGGACAGACAGGACACACCTCAGACGGACAGAGGACAGACAGGACACACCTCAGACGGACAGAGGACAGACAGGACACACCTCGGACAGAGGACAGACAGGACACGCCTCAGATGGACAGAGGACAGACAGGACACACCTCAGATGGACAGAGGACAGACACACCTCAGACGGACAGAGGACAGACAGGACACGCCTCAGATGGACAGAGGACAGACAGGACACACCTCAGACGGACAGAGGACAGACAGGACACCTCAGATGGACAGAGGACACAGGTGAGTCTGTTTTTTACACTGGCTGTTTCTCGTTGTGGCTCGTCCTCTTGTCTCTGTGAGTGGAGTTAAAGTGTCACTGCTCCTGTGTCACATTAATGTTGATTATGGCAAAATCTGAAATCACTGTAGTCAGGAATAGTTCAAATATAATTTATTTAAATAAACACCTGGCTTTAACATTTATTACTTTGTCTTTGCAGCTGTGCTAACTGCTAATGTGCTAACTGCTAATGTGCTAACTGCTAACAACTGTTGCATAACAGTGAGTGTTGTGTTACTTTTGCCAGGGCCACACTGTGACCGATATGGACATGCTGAATGTCTTCACTCTGTTTGTTCATGCATTGTCATTTATTATAATCGACAAACACATGTATCGACAGAACAATCACCAGCGCTACTTAGCAATGTTAGCATGCTACTATCGTAAACACAACACTGCTGATATCCTCTGTGAACAAGAGGCAGCACAGCTACAGTGGTATCGGTTCTTGGTATCAGCTCTTGGTATCAGCAGTACGTGTACTGGCACCTGATACTGGTATCGATATCTGTGCATCCTCACTCATTAATCTGCTCTTTTAGGTGAAACCACCTCACATTTTATATGCACATTTATGTCTGTAAGTCAGCTCTGCTTTCACAGCCTGACAATAAACATCAAAATAATGTGACCCTAAAATCCTCTTATTTAATGTTCAGTCCAAATGATCTGATGATATAAATGTGATGTTATGTCCAGGCTGTTTCTCTCACTGTCGTAATGTGGGTGTGAGGCGGACCAAAGGATGCGGGACTCCGGGCAAGTTTTACGGTGTTTATTGACAGACAACACAGGTGACGGGAGAACATACGAGCAGCTGGGTCCAGAGGTGCAGGGAACAAATGAGACAGGAACAAAAGCCGGTACCGGGAGACAGGGCCAGAGACGGGAGTCCAGAGCAGTGCAGGGAGGCAGGGTGCTGAACAGGAACACGAGCAGGGCACGAGCATGACACGAGCGGGACACGAGCGGGACACGAGCGGGACACGAGCGGGACAACAGGCAGACGCACAGTGAAACATGCAGGTCGACGTGCAGTGAGGCGAACAGTGAGTCGAGCAGATGATCTGCCACTGAGAGGAGAGTCCTGGCTCCTCTTATCCTCCCGCAGGTGGCGTTGATTGCGCTGATGAGAAGCAGGTGCGTGCGGGAGGAGCCAGGAACTCCGCCCACCTCCAGAGACAGGCAGGTGAGGGAGGGGCAGAGCAGACACAGGAGGAAGGAGCAGGCAGGGATCTTGACACTCATGCAGCTCTTAAATACTGCACTACTCTGTACTTGAGTGATATGATTTTGAAGTGCTGCTTAAAGTACATCTATTGGTCACTAATGACCAATTCTGCATTTTATGACAAAGATTTGATAAATGTAAGTCCACTTTAGTCAACTGGAACACATTAAAATGCACCAGAAATCAAGAAAAAAAATATGCAGAGTTGTTAAATTTCTCTGGCAGACCCATCCGTACATGTTTTATGCTGTTATACTTGTGGCTATTGCTGTTGTGAGCCTCTAGTATGTTCTTTTTTTTTTTTTTTAAAAGCTGGTTGTGATAATGTCTTAATTTTGCCAGATATGAATATGAATAACACTGAAGCGGCGAGGGCCCCAATGGCAAATTCAGCCTAGGGCCAGCAGGAAGGGGCGTTACCATAACAGGCTGGCTCTGGATTGGCTCTTTGGTTGCTATGATACTCGCAGCTAGAACTCCGTGGGCAGCAGGACCTGTTTGCAAAAACATGTGACAATTTTAAAAAGCAGGTGGCACACCCTCTACTGGAAAAGTTACATAGTGCAACTTTACACTTGCATGCCACTAGCCAAGCTGTAAGAAAGGCTTTTTTTTTTTTTTGCTTTGGATTTTTGTATTTTGGACTATTTCAACATACACTTTTTTAATCTCCAACTGAGTATCTGTTTTTGAAAATCTTTAAAATGATTTGGATGCACATTTACCCACACAGCACTCAAACGCGCGCTCAGGAAGAAGAAGAAGGAGAAGAAGGAGAAGGAGGAGAAGGCGAAGAAAAAGAAAGAGAAGGAGAAGAAAAAGAAAAAGGAGAAGGAGATGAAAAAAATGAAAAAGAAAGAAAAAGGAGACAAAAGAAAAAGGAGAAGAGAAAGAGGAGAAGGAGAAGAAAAAAAAAGAGAAGGAGGAGGAGACAAAAAAGAAAAAAAGAGGGAGAAAGAGGAGAGAGGAGAAGGAGAAAAGAAAAAAAAAAGAAAAAAAAAAAAAAGGAGAAGGAGGAGAAGAAAAAGAAAAAAGAGGAGAAAAGAGAGAGGAGAAGGAGGAGGAGAAGGAGAAGAAAAAGGTGAAGGAGAAGAAAAATATAAAAGAAAAAGAAAAAAGGAGGAGAAGGAGAAGAAAAAGAAAAAGGAGAAAAAGGAGAAGGAAAAAGAAAAAGAAAGAAAAAGAAAAAGGAGGAGGAGGAGAAGAAAAAGAAAAAGGAGAACAGAATTAATTCCAGTTCCAGATGTTTCTCATCCACATATTAACACCGTTTCATTTATTTATGTATTTCTGCTGAACTGGCCTCACTGCCGCCTCCACACTGCCCAGTTTCCCCTGTGCAGCTGCTCTTCAGCCCAGTCAACTCGTCCGCTCTGTGTTTGGGGCTAAATCTCATCGACTGCCTCTTTCAGTGGTATTGGGCGAGTTTGACGCTAAGCAGGTATAATCTCTCGTCCCAAAGGTGGATCTCTGCCGCTGCTATTGTGTCTCATGTTTTTCTGTTGTCTTTAGGGTCAGGGTTTAATCAGACACAAGCCCCGGACTCACTGGGGCAGATGGGGAAGATTATATAAGGGGGAAAAGAGACAAATGAAATTTAGCCTGTGCTGGAAGAAGTACTCGATTTTGTGGTAAAGATAATGAGGCAAAAAAATACGTAAGTAAAAGTGTTAAAGTACCCGTTTAACAATGTACTTGAAAAGCCAAAAGTAAAAATATTTTGCGCATATTTTGAGATCTTATAAAACTTCATATGTAGTGATTTTGATAAAGATTTGTGCTGAGTTTTTCAGTAGAAGCAGCTGAATCAATAGTTGTTGTTTTTTCTGGCTGGTTGTAATTGTATATTTTTGTTTGATCAAATTATGAACGTGTTAAAAAATAAACCCTCAGACTTTTCTGCAGATCTCAAAATATCCACCCATTCTCTTCCACTTATCCAGAGTTGGGTTGTGGGCTCAGCAGTTTAAGCAGGGACTCCCTGACTTCCCTCACCCCAGACACTTTCTCCTGAGACCCCAAGGTGTTCCCAGGCCAGCTGAGAGATGTGGTCCCTCCAGCGTGTCCTGGGTCTTCCCCGGGGCCTCCTTTTGGTGGGACTCCCCAGCGAGGCCTCTAGAACAGATGCCCGAGCCACCTCAGCTGACTACTGTAGATATGGAGGAGCAGCGGCTCTACTCCGAGCTCCTCCCAAGTGACTGAGCTCCTCATTCTATCTGTAAGGGAGCGCCCATCCACCCTATAGAGGAAACTCATTTTGACAGCTTGTATACAAAAATACTTTTACTTTTCAGTCCTGTTCAAAAATGTAGTAGTGTAGAAAGTACAGTTACCTGCTCTCAAATGTAGTGAAGTAGAAGTATGAAGTATCTGTTTTAAAATACACTCAAACCATTAGTGATTGTGTATGAAAGAAAGAGGATTTGTACATCTGAAGCTGAGTAAGTCCAGGTATTTTTGCTATAACCTGGCACCAGACTGTTCATCTTTCCTGTTTTTAAGGTCAATGTAATGTCATGCACTGTCTCTGTCTAAATAAAAGCAGACCATACTATACCATGCTTAAGTAAAGTACAAATACCTAAAATTTGTACTTAGTGGAAGTGCTAAAGTGCTGTACTTTTGTGCTGTTCCACCATTGAATGCAGCATGTAGTAGCATCTTTGGTTCTGATGACGTTCACAGCAGCGTACCATAAAGGAGTAGACAGGAATTACCTCCTAATACCACTTGTTTCTTTAATGAAGTTGTTTTAATCAATATTTGGATTTAAATTGTCCAGATCATAACATAATGATCCACAGATTATAACTATAGAGCCGACACACAAGCACAACATGTCTGGGTTTGTAGAGGAGGGAATTTAATGCTGAAAATACGACAGTGGCTCCATGTAACTTTTCTGGCAGAAACTCTATTACCAGTTTGTCTCCATGGAGATGTTATTGCTTTGCTTAGATGGTTCCACAGTACAGCATTAAACTTATCTCTCATTAATAGGGCTGGGTATCACCAAGAAGCTGCCGATACGATACGTACCTCGATACACAGTCCACGATACGATACGTATCTCGATACAGTGCCATTACGATACGATTCGATACGATATATTTCTAATCGATACAGAAAAAAATAAAGGCCTTCAACCTTACTTAAATGGTCAACCCAATTTTCACAAAAAAAACAACAACAAAAAAACAAACATTAAATGGTGCATTTATCTTCCATTTATTGAAGATTAAAAAACACAATGAAGTGCTTTTGATTGATTGCGGTTTAAACATTTTTTCTGGCATTTTCGTTTCTCTTGCTTCTCGCTTCTCTTCACCCGTAAAGAGTAACATCTGGGGGTAATATCGATATCGATACTAGGAAACAAAGAATCGATACCATATCGATTTTAATAATATCGATACATATCGGTGTATCGATATTTTAGCACACCCCTACTCATTAACGTTCTTATTGCTCACAAATACGCTGAAAAACATCGCCTCTCCACAGATCTGACATGTATCTTGGACTGATAGTGTCTCCTGCCTGTCCCCACGGCCGTATAACCATATTACACAGACTATTTGGATCATTAGGCTGGTAAAACGACACTGTGGAACTTTTCAGCAATAAGATAACTTTAATGAAATATATTGTGAAGGCTGTAATCCCTCCATGGCCAAAAGTTGTTGGGATAATCTCCAAACAAACATGTATGGCTTGAAAAGATGAGGTACTGGTCAGGGGATTTTTTTTTTTCCAATCTCATCTGTTTTGTGCTCATCATTCATCAATAAAACTAGCGCAAACATTTTGATCTTTCCTGGAATCGGCTTACAGCTTCATGCATTTTGGGTCAAATCTCTTTGTCGTGGCACTGCAGATGTGATCAAGATTAGCTGTTCCTCTGGCAGGACGCTAAAGCTAACGCTGCAAGAGAAACACACTGGTTCATTTTGACAAGACATTTGAATTTAGTCTTAGTCTAAAATGTTTTTTAGTCAAGACTGAGTTAAGTCATTCTTTTGAATTTAAAGCAGACATATTGTGCTTGTGTCGGCTCTATAGTTATAATCTATGACACCCGTGGGTCACTATGTTATAATTTGCACATTTTAAATCACATTATTCATCTAAAACGATTTAATAAAAGAAATAGAAGTAGAAAACTACGGTGTCCAACGGGAGCTGACATCGCTGTAAACATCTAGTGAGCAGCAGATTTTTAAAATTATATTTGTACCAGAATTACTACGCGGCTCTCCCAAATCCTACGCATATCATCAAAAAAACAAAAAACTGAAGAACAAAGTAAGAACAGAGGAGTGGGCGGCAATATGGTGTCTTGAAAATAAGCGATTACAAATTGTTCAAACATGCACGGATCACTCCAAATACAACTTTGACAGGGTCAGTGAGAAGGAGAAACAACTATAGCATGGTTAAAAGCTCTGGAAAGTCAAATTAGCGCAGTAACTCTGCTTTTAAGATTCATTATCATTACTGTATAGACCTGGTTTGCTTTGGTCCTGCCCTAGTCTTGGTTTTGTTGTAGTCTAGTCCATCTTTAGTTTTGGGTTTAGTCCCAGTTTTGATGTGGTTTATGTGAACGCCCCCTTAGTCTAGTTTTAGTTGATGAAAATGTCATTGTTATGTGTCTGTGTAATCCCTCAGTCGTCCAGGTCTGATCCATAGAAGAAAAGATTTGGCTGCTCATCCAAGCAGTTCTTCATCTGTTTTTTTTGTTTTTTTACTCATCGTTATGTAGTTGACTGAATCCATATTTTTAAGTTATTATTATTATTACTATTACTATTATTATTATTTATTTATTTTTTATAAATGATTTTTATTTTTTTTAATTAATTTTATTTTTTTTTTTACTATAATGAATGGTATGCTAATGCTTCTTGGGACATGTGTAGATTTTATATTCCAGTTTGGGCCTCCGGGATTGAAAAGTGGACATTGGCTTTGATCTCTACTCTTCTCACTCATTTATGTTTAATTTACGTATGTCATTTTAGTCATAGTTTTAGTATTTATGCTAACTTTTCATTGTTTTTTACGCAACAAAACTATGACATTGTAAAAGAGAAATTCAAACCGTCACCTGGACCAAAAAGTTGTAGGAGTGAAGACGTCTGGCTGCTCATCCAAGCCGCTTCTTCAGTTCTGATCAGATTACTGTGGACACGGTCTTACATTTGTCTGAGGAGCTAGCCACACTGAAACTAACACACCTGCTGTAGGCTCACACCTGGACGACTGAGGGATTACACAGACAAAACTCTGACACTGACGCAAAACGAACATAAACACACCAAAACCTTTCATTCGCCAGACCTGTCCTCACCGTGCGCGTCTCTATTACGATCAGTAGTGTAGCTGTGGCTTCACGGTGGCCCAGGTTTCAGTGTGAAATCTGAACGTGGGCCAGCCTCACTTTGTCATCTCCAGCACTAATGCACTGTCATACTGTATTTACTGCGCGTTCGGACTTACACAATAACAAATCACTCCACGGCGCCAAGTTCTACAGCAGCAGGACAGTAATGCGAAACTATTGTTAGTGTTTGTGAGAGCCGATCAGGGAGGAGGAGCGACTCTAATTTGTCTCCATCTTAGTATTAAAGGATCTGTACCTGATTTTTTCCCCCATCTATCTGATCGAAATTCGCCCCAGTCCAGATATATGGCGTAAGCAGCTCTTGAGGTTGAAATAAGTCTGCTGTGTGCTGTCTGTTTTATCCAGGAGGACCCAACGAGAGCACTTGGGCGGACTTTTTCATGGGCGCCCTGTTTGAAATACAATAGAAGCAGAAAAACAAACAAAACAAACAAGTATACGAGTCCATATTAAACATTAAAAACAGGAGCAGGTGTGAGTATAAAAGTTTATTACCACATTATTAAACTGCGGTTGCGTCACCAGCGTATTCACTTTTGGTTTTCCTTGGAGCGTTTTCCATTTTTGTGATGTGAAACAGCTAAAATCCTCTTTCCCGTCTCAGTTTTGGTGCATTATGCAGTCACGAGATTCTAGTATTAAATGTTCTGGTATCAATGATTAACAAACAAGTGAGGTAGCATTATTGTGACTTCTCAAAGTTGTTAAAATTGCTTGTAAACTCATCTTGGGGAATAATTAGGATGCTTGAAACGCATAAGATAAGAGAGGAATAACTGGACTGTTGCAAACCTTCTAAAATAAAGTTGTTTTTGCAGAAATCAGGTGTAACGCCTTTAAGTTTGCACTGGAAAGAACTGGCACATAAAGCACGTTGGCAGGGTTTTCACTGAGGATATTTCTAGGAACAGAATCATGCAATTAAAGCTCTGTTCTAAATGGTCGTTTCTAGTGAAGCTCGCTGACTCATGATGCGGGTTTCTGCCAACTAACGTCACTCAGGGCAGTCAGTGCAGATATCAGGGCTTCAGTGCCACATTGGATCTATCAAACAGCTTTTGCCTTGGCTTTGCACAGACTTATAATGGGCAGAGACACTTACTAATGCTAGGTTAGCACTAAAAACTCAAAATCATCTAACTTAATACACACAGGACACATCAGACACTTACAAGCCATGTTTCAGTTTTTACAAGATGTCTTAGAGTCCGTTATGTTCTGATATTTCAGCAGTTTGGGCTTATTTCTCTTGGAATTTATTGCAGTAGCTCCTGGGAGACAGTAGCTCAGTTGTGTTTGTCCACTGATCTGAAGGTTGGCTGTTTGAATCTCACTCTCAACATGAAAAATATCCCTGGTAGTTGGCATGGGACGATAATGAAATAACTGTGATTAATGATAGTATCACAATAACAATAAAAGCTAAGTTTAAAAATGTAATGATATGAATAATGATCATTTTATGTTATGAATAAGTTCCATGTTTAAATAGCTTTCCTATAATTGCACTTTGTTATCAGAGAGCAGGGCCGTCAACAGAAATTTGGGGGCCCGGGGCAAGAAGTCTGACATGGTCCCCCCTTTAAAACAAATGAAAAGGAAGAGGGTCCAAATCTGGGACCCTAAGACCCTGCGGCGTGGGACAACAGATCCCTTTGTCCCCATTTCCTGTGGATAAGTAGCTTTTTCTGCACATTCTGGTGATATAAAGGCCATTATTGTCTATCACGATATTGTTTATTGTCCCATACTGTCCCATCCCTAACGCGGTCCGATCCACTGACCCACAGGTTGGCGGTGCAATTCCAGCTCCCACAGATGAATGCTGTTGTTGTGTCCTTGGACAAGACACTTAAACCCCCCAAATCCCCAGTGTTAAGAGCCTTAAAGATGGAAAGTGCTATACAAAATGTGACTATTTAGATCCATAATAACCACAGATACCAACCCAAACGATACTGTTCCCAAACAAAATCCTGGCAGTTATGAAATACTGCAGTGATATATTGTCTTATATATTTTTTTTTATTACATGCCATGCTAACATAGGATTACCTCAGCTTAAAACACAAATGGTGGCTACGAGTTAGCATAAAGTACATAAAAATATCTTACTAGCTAGCTTAGCATTGTAATATATTAAGCTTTGCAACAACATTTTGCACTTACAGCACATACTAGCAACACAAATTCACATGGTACATTGTGTGATCTACGGGAACTCAATAGGGACAAAACATGCAAAACTCAAACTTTGCAAATATAAGATGTGTCCATGTGTATAGGCCTATGCCCCCCAAAATACACAGAAACAAATAGCATCAGAATTTTTGAAACAGAAGCAAATTAATCCCATTGTTAACTTGTTAATCTTGGCTGAAGTGACAGAAATTGAGAAGACGTAGTGCCATTTGCTAACAGAGCACGTACAGCTCAGCAGGAGGTGGATTTTCTGAGCAAATGTATTTATATCACCGTTTGACATGCTTTGAAAATACTGTCCCGAGTCCCCAATATGACAGGCCTTGGTTAATGTGGTGTATTATCTTGTGATGGAATTGTAGGAGAGTAAATGATTATTAAAATGCTGCTTTAGCTATGAGAAATTGCTGGTTGAGAAACACAATTGCCTTCACACGTGTTAGGTTTCTGTGGCGTTTGAAGACCTGGATTCATTTCCTAGAGATCAATCCATAGACTGTATATATAAATGGACATAGCTAACACGCTAGCCGCTGTATTCACATGGGCAAACTTCTGCCTCCATCGACTTTGGCTCCAGTTTATTCTTTATTTATTTGGTCTTAAAATGTTCATATCAACCCTCTTTACATGATCCTGGTGTTTTTATTTCGCCATTGTGTCCGTAAATCAGGATATGAACATTAATAACAGACAAATCAGGCGTCTTCTTTCCCCGAGGTCGCTCCCACCAGCATTAGCAACAGGTTTGATTGACAGCGTTGGTAAGCGGGAAGGGGCGCTACCTTCAACAGCCTGGCTCCAGATTGGCTCTTTGGTTGCTATGATGCTTGCAGTTAGAGTTTCAAATATAAAACACGGCTCCAAATTCGCCGCTATAACCGCTCTAGCCTCGACGAGCTTCATTTGACTGGAGCCGAACGCTGTGGGCGACATCAGACTTGCTTCTTTATACAGTCTGTGGATCAATCCTAACCTTAACCATAGTTATTAGAAGCTTAACCTTTTCCTAAACCGTATCCTTAACATATGCATATGAATTAATTTGCAAAAAAAAGTCCCTCGTAGGTAAAACCCATTACACAATATTTTTAAGGATAATTTCTGTAAAAGAAAAATACCTTCTTCCCATTTTTTAATCAAATTTTTTTTTTTGTGTGTGCCATTTTTGCATTTGAAGCCTTCATTTGTAACCCATATCTTAATGTTGTTGATTTAATAATAATTTATATGCATATGAATTAATTTGCAAAAAATCCCTCATAGATAAAATATTTTTACGGATAATATCTGTAGAAGAAAAATACTTTCTTTCCATTTTTTAAATATGTTTTTTTTAATCCATTTTTTGCATCTGAAGCCTTCATTTGTAACCCATATCTTAATGTTGTTGATCGTATAATAATTTACGTGATTGGACCTGATTTTTGTCCCCATAAGGGTGTCTGGGCTTCAGGTTGTGAATGTGTATGCAGATTTTAGTCGCCATAGTGTCATAAATACCCACACATACTTGCAGAAATACACAGACACCACATCAAAACTGCCTGAAGAAATTGGATGGATGGATCAAAACTGAGACTATAAACCCAGTAACTAAACCCAGGACAAGACCAAACCAAGTCTAGACCAGGACTAAACAGGGGATGTCATAACGCAGTGACCTAATACAAATGATCGCTCATCTTTACATGGCCTATCACATATATTGCTATAAGTACATACTCTCCCTTTTTGCTTCCCCTCTTGATCAGTTTGTTACGCAGCATCTTGCTCAACCCAAAGCCACATCGTTCCGTTCTGTTCACATTCACTACACAGAATAACAATACTTCATTTAGCTCGCCTGGTTATGTCTGCTGTGAAGGCGGGATTATTTTTCTGTTTTCTGGCAATGGACTGGTCTGTTTTTGCTAGAGGGCACCAGGGAGAGGTTTGTGCTACCAGAACAAGTCCAGAGCCTCACCAAAACTGCGCCATATGGTCTGGGTACGAGCTAATACGTGGTCTATTTACCGAAGTTGTGATCTTAGACAATGTGGCGTCCTTTCAGAATTGTATTTTTTGTAAATCTGTATTATTTAAAGCCTCTGTATTTATCTATATCTATAAACCACTGCCTTGGGGTTGTGCAGTATTTTCAATCTGTAACTATCCCATCCTATAATATTCTATCTTGAAAGTAGAAAAACACCCAGAGGAATCCCAAAAGAATTTATTTAAAATTGATCAATACATATTTATTTATTTTTATTTTTTGATGGTGGCACATCGGCTGCAAAATAAAATAAAAATATTGTCTCACAGGGATGATAAGTCTTGTGGTATTTTGTGCTCTCTGATCTTGTATCCAAAAATCCAAGAAAACAGAAATGCCCCATGGCCCGGGAATTGAACCTGATATCTTTAAGCCGGTTTGTGCTTCATTGCTGTGCCACCAGAGGTAAAGTAAGGTTCAGTGTTTTGCCCAAAGATGTTAAGGAGTAATAGTTTATGGGATTTGTTTGATCCGACACTGGTATGAGCTGTTAGCAAGAATTAAATCTCACTTGAACTTGACCCATTTCGATTTATTCATGACTTTTATTAACTATTAAAACATCTCCGCTCAAAGCTTCAAGGTCATGAAAGATGACAAAATCTTAAGGCAGTTCTCAGCTCTGTTAGGAGCATAACAGATACAGGCCTTCTCATTAACCACTGTATAAAGTCCAGAAACTGCAGGGGGCCGGTGAGGTACCAAATAATTGGCTCAAAAGACTCTTGCAGTCCTCAGCTATAGACACATGTTCAAAGTGTTCAGCGCTGAGAGCATACTGCAAGTGAGGTGTTTAAAAATGTATTTTAAAAGTAGTTTTTATTAGATTGGAATGGTTAGTTTGTCCATTTCTCAATATATTTGGTACTTTATGAACAAGGGGCAGCCCAAGATTGATAGTGAATAAAGACAGATTCATTTGGCAAGTACCGTATTTGTGGACTAATAAACTAAAAGTTGCACTAGTTTTCATAGTTTGTCCGGGGGTCAGACTTATACTCAGATGCGACTTATATGTGAAATTATTAAACTATATAAATGCACATCGACAACCACGTGAGGGCACTCTAGACTTGTGAACCAGTATGAGAGTCACGCAGAAGAGGAAAAGGAGCTTCATCTACTTCCAGAGCAGATGAAGTTGTTCAGAAGTGACACCGAGGATGAAGAATTCAGTGGATTTAGTGATTTGGAGTGAGATCCAGAGTAAACTTGTTGCTTGTTTTTTCTGCTTTAGTTCTGCGATTAACTGTTAATATCTGACGTTAACAAACCAGACACGTGTTCAGTTCTGTCTGTGCTTCATGTAGCTGAATAAATATAAATGTGTTACGTTAGCCGCTGGACTGATATTCAGACTGTTGTTCTCTATTTTATTCTTAATATTATAACTTCCCTTTAAAGATAAAATGTCTGTTCTTGGTCTCGGATTTTGTAAAATAAATTTCCCCCAAAAATGTGACTTATGTATGGTTTTTTTTCTTCATTATTATGTTTTTTTTTTGCTGGCGCGACTTATACGCCAGAGCAACGTATAGTCCGAACAATACCGAAATTGTTTTTGGTTTTTTTTTTTACTTGCTGCTGGTATGTAACTGTAGTTGTCTTGATAGCTCTATTTATTCTGCTGGTCGGTTTCATGTCCATAACAAAAATATATTTCCGTTTGGGAATGAATAAAAGTTATTCTGAGCTACAATAAGTAAAATTCTGAATAAAACATTTTTTTTTAAATCATGTTTTTTTACAAATAAAAACTTTTTTTCCAGCAATGATTGGATAAAAGTGTATTTTGAATTTTCAAACTTTGTAATCTTCTGCATAACTGAAGAGGTCCCATCCTTCGCCCAATTCATTGCATCGAGGCTTCAGTCTGTAAAACATTCAAGCACTGGCCCATAATTGCCAAAATAATCGTGATTAATGATTATATCACAATAATTATTAAAGTTGCTGACAGTTTTAAAATGTTATGGATATGAATCATTACTTTATTTAATTACGAATAAGTTCACAAGTCATAGTATTGTACTCAGTGAAAACAATTACGATTTAGCAGAGAATATCATGGATGAGCAGGGCCGTTCACTGAAATTTGGAGGCCAGGAGCAATAAGCCTCACATGGGCCCCCCTCTAATACAAATTAGGACGAGGATCCAGTTGTGGGCCCTTTTGTCCCCCCTCTCCTGCGGATAAGTCGTTTTTTTTCTGCACATTCTGGTGATATAATGGCGATTATCTGTTGTCGATTACCCTTTTTTATCATGATAAACGATATTATTGTTTATTGTCCCATCCCTACCCTTAAGTCAATGGCTCATCGCACCTTCAAAAGTGTCATTGAGCAAGACACACTAATCCACCTCGCCTCTAGTGAGTTGATCTATGAATGTGTGTCTGAATTAGTGAGCGATTCCCTGATGTAGTGCTGCTTCAAGTCTCCATTGAGTCGTGAGATATATGAGCTATATAAAAAAGCCAATTTACAAAGTCCCACAAAGAAAAAATTCACACATATTTCTATAATGAGTAATGATGTGGTGTGGACAAGCCAAACAACAGGAATCCTCCTTGTGCTCATTCCAAGTCTGCAAAAAATGATGGAGATTGTATCAAGAAGGCCATCTGTTGTGAAAACCTATCCCCGGTGATGGATAGAAAGAAAACACCAAATAGACAGAAGAGGCAGAGTAGCTTCTTGAGTTCTGACAGGGTTCTGGTAAGTTACTGCCTTATATCTGTCTGAAGGGAGGTACACTAACTACCCTGAAGCTTACACACCCTGGTTGTTTACAGTGAGCAGTATCTGGTGTCATTTGAAAGCGCTGCACCTGATTTTTACTGCCTTAAAAACGTGAAAAACATGGGGTTCATTTTGTTTGGCAGTGGTCTGAAGTTATTCCTCACTTGCCTTATGCATTCTGAGCATCCTAATTATTCCCCACGATTGCTGTGAAGGTAAAAAACTAACAACTACAAGTATGCTAACGTACAGTAGCAATTAACCTCAAGAGAAGCTTATAAAGAAGAGGACGAAGTGAGTGTGACGTCACCCATAGCGTTCGTCTCGGCTAGCAGTTATGGCGGCGGATTTGGAGAATTTTGGAGTTTCCGATTGTGAGTATCATAGCAACCAAAGAGCCAATCCGGAGCCAGGATGTAACGCCCACACCACTGGTTTAGCAGGGAGCGGGCATTAAACAGCGCTGTCAATAAAACCTGTCACTAACACTAGCAGGGGTGACGGGAAGAAGGTAGCTGATTTGTCTATTATTAGTGTTCATATTTTGTGATTTATGAACACAATGGCGAAATAAAAACACCAGGGTCATGTAGAGCGGGTTAATACGAACATTTTAATACCAAAATGATGGGGCTCACTGCAGCAGTTACAAAGAGAGGGGTGAATTGGAGTCAATGGAGTCTAACCTTCCTACTAGCAGGTTAGCTATGTCCATTTATATATACAGTCTATACAGCCTATGGGCAAGACAAATGTTCCTCAAATACATGGGGAAAAACAACCTCACCCAAGTCATGCTCATCTAACTCCACAGCATTAGCATAGACGTTTTCCGCCACACGTCACTTCCTGTGCCAACAAAAGATTCAGGCCCTTTTTTGGATGAACCCTGAAGCGTACATGAAATAAATGCAGATGAGGTTGTCAACTTCAAATGATCATCCTAAAACTACATTTAGTGATTAATATCGCATAGTCAGTGACAAAAGGGACTCAAAGGACCAATGGTTTGGCTTCAGACAATTCACAGAGAGGACGGTAAACGTTTTTAAACAATCGCCCCAACGCTAATCATACTGGATGCATGGATTTTCATATCAAACACTTGTTAATCCTCACCTTTTAGGATAAATGAACTGGTAATAAAATATAAATGAAACATGATTTCACTGTGGGCTTCGTGTGTTCTTAAGTGAGATATGTTTTAGATTTTATTGGTATTTCTCATAGAATAAACAGGCAGCCTATTTCTACCCTTAATATTTGGTTTGTTTTGTGTTCATTTAGGATGTAACTTAAGGTTTACTCCAGTATCGATGTTGCTGGATTTTATATGGTTAAATAAAATAATTTCTACACCACCGTAGTATTCATTTTGGATCCATGAACATCATTTTGACAATACACAGACAAATACCCAGGTTAACGATGTTCATCTTGTTTTGTTTTTGGGAAAATTACATCTCCCACCCACCCACTCGACCATTTTCGCCTCCATCCAACCTCCGCCCACCCAGCCACCCACCAGAACTATTACAATGATGCAGGGAATTAAACCTTATCTGAGCAGAACACTTTTAATATCGTCTGCCAGTTGTGCCCACAGTTCATTAATCCATTGAGAAGCTTTGTTGACCCTAGCTGAAGATAGTTCAAGATAGCAATGTCCAAAAAGCAATGAAGCCAATGACTGAGCTATAAAGTTTTTGGCCGCAGTAAAGCCCGGTTGCCAGATTTTTAATAAAATTTGGGCATCATCATTCAAAAGAAGCACAAGATGCACAATAGGTTCAATGGGTAAAGACACTCTGGCTAATACAACCAAACAATCAATTACTTCAATCCATAGTTGTTGAACCCCTGGACACCTCATCGTACGCCTCATAACTGGTGTTAAAAATGGTCTTTTGCAATATTTGAAATCAATATATTGGTGGTTAGGATTTTTGGAGGCCCTTTCAACGTTCCGCCAAATGGTTTCCCAGTTTTGGTTGACGTTTCTTCCTCCCATTCTTTCAATCGCACTGAGCGTATTACACTTTGAGACAATAACTGAGCATATATGAATGACGCAATCCTTTTCGGGAGCATTCTGTAACATCTTAGAGATTGGGTGGTCGCTTAACTCTGACAGGGAACAACATGCAGGACCTACAAGCAGAACTTATCGTGAAATAAAGAATAACAGGTGTTTATTAACGTCATATCTGGAAACCAATTCCTGAAAGCTAAAAATAGATTTGTCCCCATTAATGTAGCTGTTATTTTCTCGAAAACAATCCTTTATCATCCACTGGCAGCAGGTTGGCAGTGATTTCATACATCTGTGAGTTCTGGTGGTTGGCTGTCAAAATTTTGCGCCAAAAAAGAAATGTGACAATTTGTATCTACAGCCATCGAACAAAATGGAGGTAGATACCATTTTTGCAACAGCAGAAGTGCCCGTGTGTTAAGGACATCCATCTCTTTGGCTATCCCTACTGTTTTTTTTGTTGTAAATAGATGAGTTTATACATTACACCTCCATTTCTGTTCAAAAATGGATTGTCTTTCCTTACAAATACAGCCTATTCGACCCTTCCCTCAATCTGCCAATCTTTTCAGCCACATTCTGTACTTCACTTTCTTATTGTAATGGGTTTACGGTGACACATTGGCAGAACACTTCAAAAAGGGAATGCAAATGTGTTTTCTGTTATGATATTGCATAATTCAGCTCCCCTCTGCATCAATAGGATCAGTGTCAGTGTCTTTACCCCTGCTGTTTCGATGCTCTTACCTGTATATTTGTTTTGACTGGTATCTAGTCTAAAGGTCCAAAGCCGTCCTACCGAGACTCTTTCATCCCGCTCCCCCTAAAACAGCGTGAGGTCTGCCAAATCTCCCACTGAGTCCTTTCTTTAGACCCCACATGCTTTCGGATGTTTTTTGAGATCATGGGCGACAAACATGAAGCGTCCACTGTGTCTGTCTGCCACCGGGGGAGCTAAAAGGCTTGAGCGACGAGTGTAACAAGGACATGAAGGTATAAAAATGTCAACTTACATAATGTTTTTTTGCTTGTCTGCTGTATGTAAACTTTTGCCAAAAACTACATTTAAATATAGAAATAAATAAGACATCTGTACCCAATTTCTTCCATGTATTTGCGCAGAAATGTGTCTTTCCCCAGTACAAATATATTGTATAAGCAGCTCTTGAGGTGAAAATATGTTTATTATTGTCTAATTATCAGAGATGGGTAGAGTTTGCTGCTAGAAAAGTACTCTAAAAAAGTACATTTTCTTCAAAAAGTAACTCAAATTAAAACTGCAAGCAGTGATAAAGGCCCTCGCCACCCCTTGCGACCACGGGGTACACGCCACCGCGGAGTTCGCGCGCCTCTCGTTCCCCGCTTACATCGCCCTCCCACCAAAAACAGCGACTGAGTAATACTACTCCATTCATTCCAATGAGAGCATTTATGACATTTTCACACCTGCACGGTTGGAAATAGAGGTATGTCTTCATTGGCTTTTTTCTTCAGCGTGATGAGTGGAATATGTGTACCAAATTTCGATGGTCATAGACAAAGTAAATATTTTCATCCCAGTTAAACAAAACCCATGTATTTCAATGAGAAATGTTGGTCGTTGCCATGGCAACACACTTGGAAATAGAGGTATGTTCCCTTTGGCTTTTTTGGTCAGTATGGGGATAGGGATGTCCATGCCAAATTTCAAATATTTTTGAAAAAGTAACATTTTTTGGGTCCCATTCAAAATTTCAAGGGGGCGCTGTGGAGCAATGGATTGTCTCAGCTATGTAAACTGTATATCATGACATTCAGATGAACATTGTGACCAAAATGTATATTAATGCCGGTCAACAGGACACTGCATGTTTGCGTTACGTACAATTTAATACTTGAAAAAACGCCATTTTTCTTCGCATGTTGGCCACACCCACATTTTATGACGTTGAAAAATTCAAGTGAGTCGGCTTTAATCCCACATGGGTCTAGTTCATTTTGTCCAATTTTCAAGTTTGTTGAATGAAAATCCATGGCGTAAAAAATCCAAACGTGAGAGTTAAAATTTCAAAAAAATTGGCTTCCGCCCACAATGGCCGACTTCCTGTAGGGTTTAGGGTGGGGTCATAATATAATTTTTTACTTGTCTTGACATGTTGTATGGTTCCCCCAAATTTCATTTGTCTACGATGAAAAAGGTCTCCCATTGCCGTAATGTATTTTCAACTTTGAGGTGGCGCTATTGAGTCATTTTGAAGCATAATTTTTTTTCCACATTAAAATAATACATTTTTCACCCATCTTGAATTTCAGGTCACAGTTGGATTAGTGCAGAGCATCTATTTAGTCGACAACAAAGTCCAGTACTCTGAACCCCATTCATTTCAATGACACATTTATGACGTTACCACGGCAACATAGTTACAAATAGAGTTATGTTCTCATTGGCTTTTTTGTTCAGTATGATGAGTGGAATATGTGTACCAAATTTGAATGGCCTATGACAAAGTACATTTTTTTCATCGCAGTTAACCAAAACCCATGTATTTCAATGAGAAATGTCAGTCGTCGTCATGGCAACACACTTGCAAATAGAGGTATGTTCTCATTGGCTTTTTTGTTCAGTATGGAGATAGGGATGTCTATGCCAAATTTCAAATATTTTTGAAAAAGTAAAATTTTTTGGGTCCCATTCAAAATTTCAAGGGGGCGCTGTGGAGCAATGGATTGTCTCAGCTATGTAAACTGTATATCATGACATTCAGATGAACATTGTGACCAAAATGTATATTAATGCCGGTCAACAGGACACTGCATGTTTGAGTTAGGTGCAATTTAATACTTGAAAAAACGCCATTTTTCTTCGCATGTTGGCCACACCCACATTTTATTACTTAGAAAAATCCAAGTGAGGCGCCTTTAATCCCACATGGGCCAAGTTCATTTTGACCAATTTGCAAGTTTGTTGAATGAAAATCCTTGGCGTAAAAAATGCAAACGTGAGAGTTAAAATTTCAAAAAAATGGGGTTCCGCCCACAATGGCCGACTTCCTGTAGGGTTTAGGGTGGGGTCATAATATAATTTTTTACTTGTCTTGACATGTTCTATGGTTCTACCAAATTTCATTTGTCTACGATGAAAAAGGTCTGTCATTGCCGTAATGTATTTTGATTTTTGAGGTGGCGCTATTGAGTCATTTTGAAAGTGTAATTTTTTTGACCATCAAAATAATTAATTTTTCACCCCAGTCTTGAATTTTGGGTCCAATAAAATTGACTTTTCGTTAACGTTCAGGGGGTCAAAAATGGATTTGAAGTCGCGACCAAAATAATAATAAGAAGAAGATTAAAACTGCAAGCAGTGATAAAGGCCCTCGCCACCCTTGCGACCGCGGGGTTCACGTGACCGTGGAGTTCGCGCCTCTCGTTCCCGCTTACATCGCCCCTCCCACCAAAAACAGCGACTGAGTAATACTACTCCATTCATTCCAATGAGAGCATTTATGACATTTTCACACCTGCACGGTTCGAAATAGAGGTATGTCTTCATTGGCTTTTTTGTTCAGTATGAAGAGTGGAATATATGTACCAAATTTCGATGGTCTATGACAAAGTTTTTTTTTTCACCCCAGTTAACCAAAACCCATGTATTTCAATGAGAAATGTTGGTCGTTGCCATGGCAACACACTTGCAACTAGAGGTATGTTCTCATTGGCTTTTTTGTTCAGTATGGAGATAGGGATGTCCATGTGAAATTTCAAATGTTTTTGACAAAGTCAAATTTTTTGAGTCCCATTCAAAATTTCAAGGGGGCGCTGTGGAGCAATGGATTGTCTCATCTATGTAAACTGTACATCATGACATTCAGATAAATATTGTGACCAAAATGTATATTAATGCCGGTTAACAGGACACTGCATGTTTGAGTTAGGTGCAATTTAATACTTGAAAAAACACCGTTTTTCTTTGCATGTTGCCCACAGCCAAATTTTATGAAGTTGAAAAATCCAAGTGAGTCGACTTTAATCCCACATGGGCCTAGTTCATTTTGTCAAATTTTCAAGTTTGTTGAATGAAAATCCATGGTGTAAAAAATCCAAACGTGAGAGTTGAAATTTCAAAAAAAATTGGGTTCCGCCCACAATGGCCGACTTCCTGTAGGGTTTAGGGTGGGGTTATAATATAATTTTTTACTTGTCTTGACATGTTCTATGGTTCTACCAAATTTCATTTGTCTACGATGAAAAAGGTCTGTCATTGACGTAATGTATTTTGAAATTTGAGGTGGCGCTATTGAGTCATTATGCAACATAAATTTTTTTTCACATCAAAATACAAAATTTTTCACCAACCTTGACATTTGGGTCATAGTTGGATTAGTGCAGAGCATCTATTTAGTCGACAACAAAGTCCAGTACTCTGAACCCCATTCATTTCAATGACACATTTATGACGTTACCACGGTAACATAGTTGCAAATAGAGGTATGTTCTCATTGGCTTTTTTGTTCAGTATCGAGAGACGGATGGATGTGCCAAATTTCAACTGCCTATGTGAAACTTTGCCAAAAAGATGAATTGGGGGTATTAGGGGGCGCTAGTGTGTCATTTTTGAATATTTTTACAAACAAACTTCAAAAAAATTTTTTTTTCGCCCAGACTTGAATTTTGGGTCCAATAAAATTGAGTTTTCGTTAACGTCAGGGGGTCAAAAATGGCTTCGAAGCGGCAACCAAAAGAAGAAGAAGAAATAATAATAATGGAAATTTTTTTTCCACCCATTATTTTTCTCCTAAACCATAAAAGCTACAGTCATGTGACTTTCTCACATTGTGCCCCATCACAAATAAGGCCCCTGTGAATTTTTTCACAAGTCCACGAAACATCGTTTGTCTTCTACGAATTTTTGAAAATGAATTTTGAAGAGGGCGCTAGAGAGTCATTTTGTGAGAGAGCGTCTTGATTTGCATATCACTGCGTTCAGCTCTGAAAAGCGCATAAACGCTGTATTAGCGTTTTCCCAACAAAAAATGTGTGAAAGAGAAATATTTTATTGAAATATTCAAAAAATTCCGATTTTGTATAAAATTCACCATGACCACACCGAAAGTCATATTCAAATATAATTGATGATCTTTAATCTCACATGGGTTTAGTGGGTTTTGGCCAAATTTGAAGTGTTTGTGATGAAAACTGTGCGAGGAGATGTCCTGAATGTGAGGATGTGCGCTTTTGTCATCACCGGGTTTGATCCAATATGGCCGACTTCCTGTACATTTTAGGGCGGGGCCATAATATCATTTTTGTCATGTCCCGACATGTTCTATTTTTTGATGCAAGTCTCAGATTTTTCAGTCGACTTTTTTCCGAGTCGGGCTCCCATAGGCCCAATGAAAATCACAGTTTGAGGTGGCGCTACCGAGTCGTCTTTCGTTATTTTTTTTCGGGGTCTTCGGTGACAATTAGAGCTTGGCGAGTTCTAATTTTTGACACCACTCACTGGCATGTCGGGGCGTGTTTACCACTTGATTTTTGCCATTTTCCCCGTTTCGGACGCGGTTTTAATGAGTCCCTCGCCGGGACGCTGTCTCCGGCTCGGGCCTAAAGAAGAAGAAGAAGAAGAAGAATAATAATGGAAACTGATTTTCGACCCATTTTTTTTCTCCTAAACCATAAAAGCTACAGTCATGTGCTTTTCTCACATTGTGGCCCATCACAAATAAGGCCTCTATGAATTTTTTCACAAGTCCACGACAAATCGATTGGCTTCTATGAATTTTTGAAAATGAAATTTGAAGAGGGCGCTAGAGAGTGAATTTGTGAGATAATGGCATGATTTGCATATCATTGTGTTCAGTGCACAAATGTGCATAAACGCTGTATTAGCGTTTTCCCAACAAAAAATGTGTGAACGAGAAATATTTTATTAAAATATTCCAAAATTTGTGATTTTGTATAAAATTCCCCATGACCACACCCAAAGTCATATTCAAATATAATTGATGATCTTTAATCTCACATGGGTTTAGGCCAAATTGAAGTGTTTGTGATGAAAACTGTGCGAGGAGATGTCCTCAATGTGAGGGTGTGCGCTTTTGTCATCACCGGGTTTGATCCAATATGGCCGACTTCCTGTACATTTTAGGGCGGGGCCATAATATCATTTTTGTCATGTCCCGACATGTTCTATTTTTTGATGCGAGTTTCAGATTTTTAGGTCCACTTTTTTCCGAGTCGGGCTCCCATAGGCCCAATGAAAATCAAAGTTTGAGGTGGCGCTATCGAGTCGTCTTTCATTATTTTTTTTCGCGGTCTTCGGTGACAATTAGAGCTTGGCGAGTTCTAATTTTTGACACCACTCACTGGCATGTCGGGGCGTGTTAACCACTTGATTTTTGCCATTTTCCCCGTTTCGGACGCGGTTTTAATGAGTCCCTCGCCGGGACGTTGTCTCCGGCTCGGGCCTAATAAATGCAGCTGAATAAATGTAACCAAGTACTACCCACCTCTGCTGATTATAAAGCATTAAATTGTCCGAGCGTCAGTGAAATGTGCTTAGTAACTCATCTTGGTGAATAATTAGGATGCTCGCAATGCCTAAGGTAAGTTGTAACACGTGTGTTAGCAGAAAATATAATTTTTGGGCTTAGAAGATCTGGTTTCGGCTCTTGGAGGAAAAAGAGACAGTACTCAATGACAGCAGCAGGATGTAGTGCTCATATATCGTGTATTGTGACAAAGTGCAAAACCCAAGTTATTATTTACAATATTTACAAATGTACCGTACGGTTTGATAATCTCTCAATAAAATAGAAAAGAGTCCACAGTTCCAAACAGTCCAGCTGTAATAATTCGTAGCGCACAAAAGTCCAGTTTTAGCAGCAGGTGAAATAAGCGATAACGATGTTTTGGTGGTAGGTGTGTATGACCGTGCTGGATTAATGAAGCGGCTGGTGTTGGTTAAAGAGTGTCCTACCACATTAGCCGTTTCAGTCAGGTGGTGGTAGTACCCTGTTGCAAGTGGGTGCGCAGGGCCTTGCTGTTCTGCGTGATCCAGTCCAGGCAGGTGGACAAGGAAGAGAAGAGAGGAGAAGGAAGGGACCTGGCCTGTGTTGGACATTCAGGTTCAATATTTGGTGTTCTAACATTATTGCAATAAATAATTAATTCCAAATCTAGATGTACATCATTTCAATTAATTTCAATCAATTGCTAGCTAACCTGTCACATTTAACATTTAATATGTATTGCTAGCATCCACTGTTAAAATGGCAGTGTGTGCCAAAACACTATACAAAACATAATGCAACCTGAGCATTTACATTAGCTGCCGTTTGCATTAGCGCCATTAGCATTAGCGGCGGCTAGCGCCGCTTAGCATTAGCACCGGTTAGCAGGGTGACAACACTCACCAGTTCCTTTGATTAACAAGCGCCCAAGGTTGTACAGACGAAGGAATCACAATCGAGGCATCTGCAAGTTGAGGGGCACAAACTCAGACATAAAGGTATGTGAGAAAGAACCGAAATGTTTAGGGGTTATGGTTTTACCTGCAGCTGTCCCCGCGCTAGCCCCCCACCCAGCTCCCCACCGGCGCACGTCTGCCCTGTTTATTCTTGCGCTTCCGCATGGGGCTACTACGCAGTATCGCGAGATTTAACGGTTACTATGGTAACAGGTGGTCGTTGCAGCGAATGATTATTGCACGGAGAGTATAAATACTAGATAATTAATAATAATAAAATTTTATATATATATATATATATATATATATATATATATATATATATATATATATATATATATATACACATATACACATATATTATAAATAAATTAATAATTAATTAATAATAATAAATATGATTTTAATAGCTGGGTGAAGGAAAGGAAAGTGAAGGATAAGTTTGGACCTCTTTCTTTCTTTAGCTTTATTTATACAGAGGAACCCAATTTCATGGATGTTCTGTTTAAAATACAATAGAAGCAGAAAAACAAACAGGTGTACAAGTCCATATATATAAAATATTAAAAACAGGAGCAGGTGTGTGGATAAAAGTTTATTAGCAGAGTTTTAAATTGCGATTGCGTCACCATCGTATCTAGTTTTGCTTTTCCTTGGAGAATGTTCCATTTTTGTGAAGCAGAACAGCCAAAAGCCTCTGTCCCGTCTCATTTTTTGTGCAGCTGCAGTCATGTGAGCTGGTATGAAATGTTCTAGTATCAATGATTAACGGACAGGTGAGGTATCCTGGCAGGTTTTGAAGTCGTCCCTTATAGACACATTTCACACAGCGCTGGTCTCTTCTAACAGACAGTGATGGACAACCCACTTTTTTCCATAGAGAATACAGCGTTACAACCAAATTAACAGTTCTGTTTTTCATGTTTTTAAGACATATGGGTGTCACGGTCACGGTGGCTGGGCGCTCCCTTAGAGATTGGGTGAGGAGCTTAGTCACACAGGAGGAGCTCGGAGTAGAGAGTCGGTGCTCCTCCACATCGAGCGGAGCAGCTGAGGTGGCTCGGGTATCTGTCCTGGATTCCTCCTAGACATGTCCCACCAGGAAGAGGCCACGGGGAAAGATGCAGGACACGCTGAAGGGACTATGTCTCTGGGCTGGCCTGGGATGCCTTACTGTCCCATCGGAGGAGTTGGACGAAGTGTCTGGGGTGGAGGGGGAAGTCTGAGAGTCCCGGCTTAGACTGCTGTTCCCGCAACCTGACCTCGGATAAGCAGAAGAAAACGGATAGATGGCTGTCAAGGTATCAGGACATCATTTATGTATAGTTAACATACTCCAAGTCCTGGTTCCTTCTAATTATGTCGCCAAAACTTTGTCAGTTGTGTATTTTGCCTATTTTTCTGAGTTCTTATTTTGAACTGCAACACACTCAAGTATTTACTGAAGATATCTTGAACCGGCTACCCTCTGCACTGGAGGCGACTGTTTACTGACATTGCCAGGTGACCCCTCCACTTAAATCTCCAAAACTAGCACTCAGAAATTGGATTGCTTTATAACGCAAGGCCCCAAATCGTCAAGTTATCCACCAAGGTCACATATCCCTGAGACTGGTTTCTTTGAAGTGTGTAAAACTGCTGAATGCAAAAACTGCAAATGTGGGAGGTGCTTGTGTAGGAGGCGAAATCATCTAAGAGAAATCCCAGTGCTGGAATACTTAGTGAGAGATAATGAAGGCTGAGATGAAATGCCCACTTTCATCTCCATTAATTATTTCAAATGTGTGCGGCTTACTTAGCATGGTAAAGGAATCAGGAATGCTAAGTGGACTGTGCGGCATCCGTGAGCTCGTTGGACCAACTTTTTTATGCACGGCTTTGATCTCAACTCGTTATAACCTTAACAAGATTCAGTAGGACGTGTACTAGCAATAAAGATTTGGTCCATAAAGCAAAAATCGGTTGATCTGTGACAAGCCAAGAACAGAACAACAGCGATATTGACAATGTGGCACAGTATAAGTATATAATCTAACCCTGTACACTTGAATGTCTTTGCAGGCATTTGTCATTTGTATAAAACTCCAACAGAGGGCGCTAGGACTGCATCTGTTGGTGTACTGAAATGCAAACAATAGCTGCAAGTGTCGAAAATGCTAAACAACTTGCATGTTGTTTAGAGTTAAAAACTGGAGGAAGTTGAAAGATTATCGTAGGCTGAAGTCCACAGTGAAGGGCAGGTATTTTGAGGCAAGCAGAATAAACACAGTGGTCCCTCGCTATATCGTGGTTCACCTTTCGTGGTCTCGCTTACAATTTTCCATGCTTTTTTACCATGCCGTGTCTCCTGTACAGTACAGAATGTGTTAAGCCAAATTTACATAAATGTTTGCTCGCAGTGTGACTCTTAAGTGCTGTATGTTTGCAAGTTTTCTCCCCAACAAAACCCACAATGTCGATGAAACGTTCTCCACCGATAAAGGCACCGACGAAGGTTTGAACTTTGAGAGAGTTTAAACAAGAGAGAAATGTGAGAAAATGTTAACGCCTGTGTGAGAAAAGTGTATAAAGTGTGTGGTGAGGGGTTTTACAGACGCAAAACATAAATAATAATCGTAAAAAATGAAGCTACTTTGCGGATTTCGCCTATTGCGGGTTATTTTTAGAACGTAATCCTAATAAACGAGGGACGAGATTATTTAAACACAGCAAACACAACTCCGTTAAGCATTGATCAGGGTGCAACATTGTAAAATTAATCAGGATAATATGGGACTCCATTGCAAGGGCTGACCAGAATGTTCCACAATATGGCATTAAACTGATGAGTCTCTATGGTGGAGAGGTGACCCTACTCACTGTATGAATGGTTTTCAGTTTTATTTTTTAATATTTTGGCAATAAAACACCTGTACTTGAATCAATGCAATAGATTAGTTTAATGTCACAATGCAGGAAATTTGAGGCAAAGCGATAACGTATCCATGGAGACGAGATGTTTCAGGCTTCGTATTGGAAAAGTCGCATTGCACACATTTAAATTATGGTTGGAATTTACAGTGTACGCAGTTAAGGACCCGATCATTGAATTGCAAATGCACGTCTGTCCTGATACACGGGGCCACTCGTGTTGATGCTCCCGCGGTGAAACAATGAATGCTGATAAGATTCACTGTCCATTTATATTTTAAAGATTTTCAATTATGCAGAGCTCCTCTTTGATAGGCGCCGTGTAAAGGTCAATTTGGGCTTCACACGCTGAAGCTTTGAGTAATTCATTTGCTGTGGCACTCTCATTTTTCTTACTTGTAGCAGAACCAATGAGGACTAATGCATCGGGCTCCTCTGGACATCCCCACACGCCGCTCTTCACTCGCAGAAGAACAAAGACTCGCAGCTGATTCAAACTTTATTTACACCTTTAAACGACGATGAGCATGTATTTGGGCGTAGTTATGCATAGAGGGGCTTTTAAAACAACTGAACAAATGCTAGTAAGAATTGTACTGCTATATTTTATGCAGTGGTGGAAGGTAATGAAGCACAAGTAGCAAAATACTGTAGTTAAATAGATTTTTTTAGGTATCGGAACTTTGCTTAAGTACATTTTACAGTGGATACTTTTAACTTTTACTTTACAACACTCAAGAGCAGTATCTGTACTTTCTACTCCACTACATTTATCAACTGGGCAGAGAAGTAAAAAGCACTTTTCATATGATTTAGGGGTTATTTTTACCATGTACAAGGAAACATCCTGACTGAAGTTTCAAGTTCAAGCTCCGCCTTTGAATAAACAAAAATAAATACACAAAATTCAGAAGAAAAATTAAGAAATACATTTGTATTGCTACTGTTGACCAAAATATGTTTCATTTTTTATTAGTACCAGAACATTTAACACTTGTGTGTGTGAAATACTTTTACTTTTTACTCTTAAAGCACATTTTTGAACAGGTACTTCATCCACCGCTGATTTTATGCCATGTGTTTGGAGACTTTGTGTTGGTAAAATGTGCTATAGAAATAAAGTTGGATTGGAAAAAAAAAAAAAAACAGGGTCTAATTATAATTAATTGACAAACTATAACTGATATCGACAAATGAAAATACAAAAATACTGTACGGTTGCCTGGCAAATCCAGAATGCCTCTCTATATATATTTTTTTTTTAGTTATGGGTCTAGTCCTCACGCTCCCGTTTCCTCTCAAATCTGACCAAACTTGACTGTGCATCGCTGGTTTAACAGGTATTCGCAAGCTCAGAATCAGAATCAGAATCAGAATCAGAATCAGAAGAAGTTTTATTGCCATTGTCCGTGAGCAGAGCTCACAGACTAGGAACTTACTTCGGTGATAAAGTGCGACATACAACAATACACACACAAAAAAACACACTAAATAAATACAAATAAGGGCATGCAGGAGGTAGAAATATATACAATAGTAGAAATATATACAATAGTGGCATCAAAAACAACAACAACAGTGCAACATGGGTTATTAAAGTGACCAGTGTTATGAAATGTCCAGTTTAGTGCAGGTTTAAGAAGTGTTCATGAGGGAAACAGCAGAGGGGAAGAAACTGTTCTTGTGACGAGAGGTTCTGGTCCTGATGGACCGTAGCCTCCTGCCAGAGGGAAGTGGCTGAAATAGTCCATGTCCAGGGTGAGAAGTGTCAGCTGCTATACGACCTGCTCGCCCCCGAGTCCTGGAGGCGTACAGGTCCTGGAGAGATGGAAGGCTGCAGCCAATCACATCAGGGACAGAAGGTGCCTGATTTGTCTGTTATTAATGACCATATCTTGTTTTACTTACACAGTAGCGAAATAAAAATACCAGGATCATATAGAGTGGGTTAATATGAACATTTTGAGACCAAATTGACAAGACTCACTGCAGCAGTTAAAGAGCGAGGGGCGACAGCTTTTCAATGTAAAGTGAAATGAAGCCGATAGAGCCACAAGTGCACCCATGGGCACTTTCTACTTTCTTTCTATGGCTAGCGGGTTAGCTATGTCCATTTTAATATATACAGTCTATGCTCACCACAGAACAGACAGAGTTTAGTGCTTCCCTCATTGAATCTGCATAAATACTCAATGTTTTTCAGCTCCTGTACATTTTTTCCTTAATTTTTCCAGTTGGGACGGACCATGTGTCCCTGATTGGCTAATCCACGGGTAAGTCACACCCATCTGAAGTGTGTATTCTCAATCCCAAGCAAGTAAAAAGGTACAACGGGACAGTATTGGGTGAGAATCAAACTCGCCACCATCTGATGCATATATTCATGTATAACCTACGATACTCCTATAGATTCAATGTGCATGGGTCAGTAAAAAAAAATTAAATAAAAAGTTTGAACCATGAAAATGTTATCTCATTATTTTGAATATTGCAAATTGTAATTATTAAAGGCTTTCTACCAATTTTCTACCAAGTTTGTGAGCAGAATTTGTCTTGCCCCATTACAGATATATTGTATAAGCAGAGGTCAAAATGAGGCAGCTGCTTGTGTCTTACTAGAAAACATGTTATTGTCCGATAATGAGGAAGTGCACGTCAGCATGCTAGTTGCTGTTAGCTTGGGATGCTCGGAATGCGTAAGGTAAGTGAGGAATAACTTTGGACAGCTGCAAACAGTTTAGTTAATTAGTTCTGTTTTTCATATTTTTAAGAAACCAGTGAAAATCTGGTGCAGCGTCTTTTATGCAATAATTACTCATAAAATACTTTCTTACTTAAAATACTTATTTCATTCTGTCACATCTCACTGTCCAGCCAATATGTCTTTTTGTTTGTAATCTCATTTATCTTGATTTTTGAGTGCCTATATGTGCTTTCTTGCTGTTCTTACACTGAGTTACATCTCTATTTGTTCCATAATGGGGAAGGTTTTCTTATCTAATTGTGTTATTTCAGACCTTTTCTGTGTTGGGTTATGTTTCAAGACCTCTTTTAAACCTCTCTTCTCCACTGACTACTCTGCACACACTGTCTGGATGGTTAGCCCAGGACCAGCCATTACCTGGACATATGATTCCACTGTATCCGCCTAAAGCAGTTGTCTCCTGTAGCGCTGAATGGATTGAGCTAAGTAACTTCTAATGCCCTCCCTGAACCGCCACCTTAACGTGGTGGAGGGGTTTGAGTGCACAAATGATCCTGGGAGCTAAGTTGTCGGGGGCTTCATGCCCCTGGTAGGGTCACCCATGGCACACAGGTCCAGGGGGACGGGTCAGACCAAGAGCGGTTCAGAAGCCCTTTATGAAGAGTTACACACAAAGGTCAATTACATCGCCCGGACCGGCGTCACCGGGGCCCCACCCTGGAGCCAGGCCTGGGGTGGGTGCTCGAGAGCGAGCGCCTGGTGGCCGGGCCTTTCCCCACGGGGCCCGGCCGGGCTCAGCCCGAAGGAGCGACGTGGGGTCGTCCTCACGTGGACCCACCACCCGCGAGGATCCATAAGGGGCCGGTGCAGAGAGATCCAGGCGGCAGTGGATGGCGGGGGCCCCGACGACCGGATATGGAGGATATGGAGACTAGCTCTGGGGACATGAAATGTCACCTCACTGGGGGGGAAGGAGCCTGAGCTTGTGCGGGAGGTTGAGTGTTACTGGCTAGATATAGTCGGCCTCACCTCCACACACAGTTTGGGCTCTGGAACCCCGCTCCTTGAGAGGGGCTGGACTCTCCATTTCTCTGGCGTTGCCCGCGGGGAGCGACGGCGAGCTGGTGTGGGCCTGCTCATTGCCCCACAGCTCAGCCGCCACGTATTGGAGTTCACCCCGGTGAACAAGAGGGTCGCGTCCCTGCGCCTTCGGGTCGGGACAGGTCAGGCAGATCGGTGCAGCGTCTGCAGTGATGCGGTCGCTGTATCGGTCCGTTGTGGTAAAGAAGGAGCTGAGTCAAAAGGCAAAGCTCTCGATTTACCGGTCAATCTACGTTCCTACCCTCACCTATGGTCATGAGCTCTGGGTCATGACCGAAAGGACAAGATCGCGAATACAAGCGGCCGAAATGGGCTTCCTCCGCAGGGTGGCTGGGCGCACGCTTAGAGATAGGGTGAGAGAAACCAGCTGAGGTGGCTCGGGCATCTGCTCAGGATGCCTCCCGGACGCCTCCATGGGGAGGTGTTCTGGGCATGTCCCACCGGGAGGAGGCCCCGGGGAAGACCCAGGACACGCTGGAGGGTCTATGTCTTTCGGCTGGCCTGGGAACGCCTTGGTGTCCCACCGGAGGAGCTGGAGGACGTGTCTGGGGTGAGGGAAGTCTGGGAGTCCCTGCTTAGACTGCTGCCCCCGCAACCTGGCCCCGGATAAGCAGAAGAAAATGGATGGATGGAACTTCTAATGCTTTTCCTGGACGACATTCAAAAACTATACTGGATTTCTTGCATTTCCACTGCCTCACCTCACCTCTCCTGTGAGTGTCTTCTTCACATTTGGCTGGCTCTGCCTCCTCTTCCTGCTCCCTCGGTGGCAGTAAACATGAGTGGAAAATGCGCAAGGCCGGACAGGTGCACGGCAGGCAGAGGTGGGTAGAGTAGCCAAAAACTGCACTCAAGTAGAGTTCAAGAGTTGATTTTTTTCATTTATTTATTTATTTATTGCAAATTTCACAAATTTGTTCTTATTTAAGCTTGAGAAAGAGTGAGATAAAAAGTGGGAAGAGTATTCAGCATATATATAATATATAGAACAACATAAGTACAAAGTGGCGATCGAAGAAATTTGTCAAGTTTGAGTAAAAAAGTATTTGGGGAAACTGCTACTCGAGTAACTTAAAGAGTAACTGTCAGGATGTAGTATTTGATTTATAGCAGTGCAAGAAACACAAATATTCAAATCATTTTATATTCTTGACATAAAGCTTTTATCAAGTGTAGTGTTTAACTCGAGTAAGAGTACTGTTACTTCAATAAAAATATTACTTTATCCTCTGTGGTGTACTCACTGCTTGGCCCAGTTCATTTCGTTGCATTTTTCTAGTTACTTTAGTTTGTTTTTTCATGTTTTCTTTGTTATGACCCAAAAGCGGATCGAAACCTATTTAATAAGAACTCGGGAAAACAATGGCTCGTTTTATCTTTTTTTTTTAAACCTTATTTTGTAAGATGTTGGAAATAAACCCTTAACAATCCCCGTGTCCACAAAAAAACAAAGTAACAAAAGAAAAAGGAGACCAAGGTGAGCCCTATCCTGACAAAAAACAACCCATAAACTATCTCTACTGGACAAGACTTACAAGGTCAAACAAAAGGAAGTTAAGCTAACATAAAGGCTAAGGAGCTGGCAGAGGTGTACCAGCAGGGGGCAGTGGTGAAATCAGAGCTCTGGTGCACAGGAGAGGAAGGGCGACCGGCGGGGGCACAAAGGACCAGGAGCAAAACTACGAAAAGAATACTTTACTAAATATATACAGGCAAAAAATCTACATCATCTAAAGATTAATTATGAATAACATAAATATACAGGGAAAAATAAAACTGACGTCTACGAACTAAAACTGGGAGAAACTACTACAATATTTAGGCAATAAAAAAGAAAAAAAAAAAACAAGGGGAAAAAGTGCCCAAACCTAACACAGACCTACATCTGCAGAACACCTCAGCCTCCAAACATCACCCAGCTCTCAGCACCCAGAACCTAGCATCCTGAACCTAGCATCCAGAACCCAACAACCAGCATCCAGCAACCAGCATCCAGCATCGAGAACTAGCAACCAGCACCCAACAACCAGCATCCAGCAACCAGGACCCAGCAACCAGCATCCAGTATCCAGAACCTAGCATCCAGAACCCAGCAACCAGCACCCAGCAACCAGCATCCAGCAACCAGCATCCAGCAACCAGCATCCAGCAACCAGCATCCAGCATCGAGAACCAAGCAACCAGCATCCAGCATCGAGAACCTAGCAACCAGCATCCAACAACCAGCATCCAGCAACCAGGACCCAGCAACCAGCATCCAGTATCCAGAACCTAGCATCCAGAACCCAGCAACCAGCACCCAGCAACCAGCATCCAGCAACCAGCATCCAGCAACCAGCATCCAGCAACCAGCATCCAGCATCGAGAACCTAGAAACCAGCAACCAGCATCGAGAACCTAGCAACCAGCGCTCAGCAACCATAACCCAACAACCAGCACCCAGCATTCAGCATCGAGAACCTAGAAACCAGCACCCAGCAACCAGCATCCAGTATCCACAACCTAGCATCCAGAATCCAACAACCAGCACCCAGCATCCAGCAACCAGCACCCAGCAACCAGCATCCAGCAACCAGCATCCAGCAACCAG
Source organism: Periophthalmus modestus (assembly GCA_019594935.1). Classification (NCBI taxonomy): domain Eukaryota; kingdom Metazoa; phylum Chordata; class Actinopteri; order Gobiiformes; family Gobiidae; genus Periophthalmus; species Periophthalmus modestus. Next base: position 6,181,859 of record JAIEZT010001243.1, read on the forward strand.
CACCCAGCAACCAGCACCCAGCATCCAGCAACCAGCACCCAGCAACCAGCATCCAGTATCCAGAACCTAGCAACCAGAATCCAACACACAGCAACCAGTATCCAGAACCTAGCAACCAGCAACCGGTACCCAGCACCCAGCAACCAGCACACAGCAACCAGAACCCAGCACCCAGAGCCCAGCATCCAGCCTCCAGCATTCAGAACCCAGCAACCAGAACCAAGCCTTTGTCTATTTTCCAATAAACCCTGCTATGTTTCTAAGTTTACTTTGTCTGCCTTTTAGGATCAACCAGTCATTATAACAGTTACTCAGTTACTAGTAAATGTAACTGAGTACTATCCTCCTCTCGGCTAGTGCAGTGGTGGAAAGTCATGAAGTACAAAAGTAAAATATCTAAGTGCAAATTTGAGGTAATAAGTACATTTTTCAGTGGGTACTTTACTATTTCCCTACTGCTTTTTGAACTAGAGTGCACATTTATTTTATATGGTAACATCCTGATTAAAGGTTCTGAGTTCAAATCCCAGCTTTGAGCAAAAAAATAAAATAAAATAAAATAAAATAAGATAAAATACAGCTTGTTCCTATTGCTACTGTACATTGTTTAATACTTTTACTCAAGTGTGATACTTTTACTTATATTTGAGTATTTTTTTGCCCCTGTATTTTTTACTTACGCAACAAAAAAAGATTACTTCCTCCCTCCACTGGACTAGTGTACAGTAGGGTAAAAGCAGCAGGATTATTATAAGAACGAGAGGGAAATTGAAGGGAAATATATGTGTTCAGCTTCCTTTGATGTAATGAAAGTGGATTCAGTGAGTCATTTATGGGACAGTGGTCACAGAGTTGGAGACATCTTGTTTTTTTTTACTGTATGGATACTTGGGAGCCACACATAACATATATTAAAGCAGGCCTATTCTGCAAATTCAACCTTTCAGAGCTTTTAACCGTGTTATATCTGTTTCTTTCTCATTTACCCTCTTGAAATTGTTTTTGGAGTGATTCAAGCATTTTTGAGCGATCTTTAATCTTTTTTTCAAGACGCCATTTTGCCGATCAATTTCCGTTTTCACCATCACCAGTACACGCCCGCTGTAACGTACATACTTTGTTCTCCAATTTTATTTTCTTATTTTACTGTGACGTCAGCTCCCACTGGGGACAAATGTACCTTAACCTCAGCCTTGTGCTGCAGTTAAAGTATAAGTGTAGCGCAGGGGTGGGCAAACTACAGCCCGGGGGCCACATATGGCCCGTTGGGCTTATTAATCCGGCCCGCTGAACATGACCAAATTATGGCACACTTCAGCTACATCAGCCTTGTATTACTCTCTTGTTCTCTTATCTGCCTTTCTGCAAAAATGAGCTTATCAAAGAAAAGAAAAGTGGATAGTGAGCACTGAGTGTTTAATACGGAGAGGACAACAGAATATTTTTTCACCTAAGTCCGATCAAAGTACCAAGGCAAGTTTTTGCTGGTATTCAAAAATAGCAAAAATGAGTAAGCCTTTCTCTGAAGGCAAGTTTTTAAAAGCATTTGGAAAACAATTTGTCCAATGAGCCTTGTAAGTTTATGCTTTGCTACATGTCACAGGCCAAATCTTTAATGTTATATATATACATCCTGGCTTGGCCCCTCTGGCAAATTTTTGAACCCACTGTGGCCCATATGTCAAAAAGTTTGCCCACCCCTGGTATAACATCTAATATATTATTTATCAGTGATGATTTGAGCGTTTGGGCATGTCCCACCGGGAGGAGGCCAGAACACGCTGGAGGGACTATGTCTGTTGGCTGGCCTGGGAACACCTTGAGGTCTTATCAGAGGAGCTGGAGGAAGTGCCTGGGGTGAGGGAAGTCTAGGAGTCCCTGCTTAGACGAGTGCCCCCGTGACCTGGCCCCGGATAAGAGCAAGAAAATGGATGGATGGAAGTTGAGTGCCTGTTATAGCTAATGGAAGATGTATCTGAACCATCAGGCTGCATTTTCACATCCAAAGAAGCAGCCTCTCTCTTTCTATTATAGTTGGTAAGTGTTTTTTTTTTTTTTTCTGTAAATTTCACTGAAAATGAAAAAGTTTGGCCTTGACATTTTGGGTGAAATTAGGCAGAATGATTTCAAAGTTCTCTCTTAAAGGTTCGTGTCGACTTTCTGAAAACACTCCAAGTAAAAGGGCTGAGCTGGTGGCCTTTCTGCTCTATGAACTCAATCCCTCTCCTCCACACTTGTATAATTGGTTTGCCTGAATATTTATACTATTCACACTTGTTTCATTCACCTAATTGCATTTCCGTCAAAGGGACTGGGGTTTCTCAGAGGCAACACAAACTTATGAAAAATTCATTGACAAGAGCCTTATGAGTTTCACTTCCATGCATAAATTGGAGCGTGAAACAGCAGTGGAGGTCAGTGCTCGCTTTTCAAAAACAACAATGATTTATTTAGTTCTGAAAACCGAAACAATTCAACAGATTCAAGTGGCATGGGGGCACATCACATCCTGGTTTATCTTTGAAATGTGTTAAGAAAATGGCGTTTGGCGAGGTCCCCTGAGAATATAAACGTACTTTTGACATTAAGCGAAAACTCAAACGACACAAATCATACGCTCGTTCATCGGGGATTGACGTCTCTTTGTTGTTGTTTTAGTTCTAATATCTTTCACTCTCGGAGAAGCAGAGCGCACAAAGGTTGCGTCCCCAAACCGGGAGCTGCATTGACTACCTGAGCCGATTCATAATGAGCTGTGATGAAGCAAAACCAAACTTGTGTCAAAGCGCTGACACTTTTAAATAGATCACCCATAGAACAAGGTACTTTTCATTATCTATAAAGCTCCTCTGTAGTCACCATGTGCATCATTTTGGATCATTACCTCTATACGATGAAGTCCTGCTGTTTAACATGTTCATATACTGCGCACTTAACCTACATTATAGTGCGTCCTGTTAGATTTAAAGCAGACCGATTACGCAAAATTGACTTTTCAGAGCTTTTAACCATGTTGTAGTTGTTTCCCTCTTCAGGTGCTCTTTCCGGGTGGGTGGAGAGTCTCTGCTTCAAGTGGAGGAGTTCAAGTATCTCGGGGTCTTGTTCACGAGTGAGGGAAGGATGTAGCGTGAGACTGACAGGTTCTGGTGTTAACAAACCTAATACTTATTTATGTTGAACTGTGCGTTGCAACACTGGAAATTCCTTGTTGTGGGATAAATCCAGGTTAATCTGGTTTTAAACGCAGTGAAAACACAAGTGGTATGTTTTGATTCCTGAACTTTTATGATTATTTCATGTTTATTCTATGGTAAACAATTTGAGACTTGATACTACTACTACTACTACTACTACTACTACTACTACTACTACTACTACTACTACTACTACTACTACTACTACTACTACTACTACTACTACTACTAATATTCTTGAATACTACTGTCTATTGTTACTGGAAGCAGCAACACTACAATACAACTCTCTGCCTTCTCGTCCTCTTCTCTGCTCATTCTTTTCCTCGCTTTCCTCCACTCTTCCTCTTTCTCTCTCCTCTCCCTCCTGTCTCATCCTCCTCTCTGCCTCCTCTGCCTCTCCCTTCTCTCCCTCTTTCCTCCTCTCCTCTTCCTTCTCTTTCTCTTCTCCCTCCTCTCTCTCTTCTTTCTCCACTCCCATCCTTTCTCTCCCTCTCATCTCTCTCCTGTTCCCCTTCTCTCTCTCCATTCTCTCACTTCCCTCTTTCCTCCTCTCTTCTTCCTCTCCCCCCTTCTTACTCCTATCCTTCCTCTCTGCCTCCTCTTTCTCCACTCTCTCCTTTTCCTCTGCCTCCTTCCTGTCCCCCTTCTCACCCTCCTTTTCCTTCTATCTTCCCTCTTTCCTCCTCTCTTCTCCCTTCTCTCTCTTCTTTCTCCACTCCCTCTTTTCTCTCTCCCTTATCTCTCTCTTGTCTCCACATCTCTCCCTCCTTTCCCTCCGCACTTCCCTCTCTCCTCCTCTCTTCTTCCTCTCCCTCCTCTCTGCCTTCTCGCCCTCCCTTCTTCCTCATCCTTCTCCTTTCTGCCTCCTCTTTCTCCACTCTCTCCTTTTTCTCTGCCTCCTTCCTGTCCCCCTTCTCTTCCTCCTTTCCCTCCTCTTTTCCCTCTTTCCTCCTCTCCTTCTTCTCTCTCTTCTTTCTCCACTCCCTCCTTTCTCCTCCCTCCTGTCTCCTTACATATATTTGTGGACATGTGACCTCACAGAAAGGCCCTTTATCACCCGGGAGTTGAACCGGGCACCTTCTCGCTCCGGGGTGAGGTACATAACTTTACTTTATCTGACTTTTATATTTGAGTCGTGTAAATTTTTCTCCCACTTTATTTTTTGGTTTGTTGCTAATGGCGACGGACCGACTGCTACACGCCCAAAGAAGAGTCATCAATTGTGTGTGTCTGTTCTCACTTTCTCTCTGCCTTCTCTTCCACCTTGTTTCCCTTCTTCCTCCCTCCCTCCACACTCCTCCCTCTCCCTCATCCTCTTCTTCCTTTCCCTCCTCTCACCCCCTCTTCCCATCCCTTCCCTCCAAATCTCCTCTTTTCCTTCCTGTCCCCCTTCTCTCCCTCTCCTTTCCCTCTCCGTTCTCTTACTCCTCCCTCCTCTTCCTTCTTGCCCTCCTCTCTGCCCCTCTTTCCTTCCCATCCCTTCCCTCCACTCTCCTTTCCTCCTTCTCTCCCTCCTGCCTCCTGATCTCTTCCTCCTCTCTCCACTTTCCCTCCTCTTTCTTCACTCCCTTCCTTCTCTCCCCCTTCTCTCCCTCCTTTCCCTCCTCTTCCCCCTCTCTCTCCTCTCCCTCCCTGTTCTCTTACTCCTCTCTCCTCTGTGCCTGCTCACCCTCCTTTCTTTCCCTCCCTTTCCCCCAGTCTCCCTCCTGTCCTTCCTCTCCTCTTCCTCCTCTCTCCTTCCTCAACTATCTCCCTCTTTTTCTCTACTCCCTCCTCTCTCCCTCTCTTCTCTCCCTCCTGCCTCCACCCTTACCTCTCCCTGCTTTCCCTCCTCTGCCACCCTGGTGCTCCTGCCTCCCCTCCTCTCACTCTTCCCTCCATCCTGTCTTCCCCTTACCTCTCCCTCCTTTCCCTCCTGTCTTCCCCCTCTACCTCTGCCGCCCCGGTGCTTCTGCCTCCTCATCTCTCTCTCCTTTCCCTCCTCTCCCCCTTCTCTCCCTCCTTTCCCTCCTCTCTCCCTTCTCTCCCTCCCTCCTCCCTCCTTCTCTCTCCCTCCTCTCCTCCCCCTATCTCTCCCTCGTTTCCCTCCTCTCCCCTTGTCTCCTCCTGCCTCCCCCTCATCTCTCCCTCCTTTCCCTCCTCTCTTCCCCTCTCCATCCTCTCCTTCTTTCCTCCCTCCTGCCTCCTCATCTCTCCCTCCTTTCCTTCCTCTCTTCCCCCTCTCCATCCTCTCCCTCTTCTCTCCCTCCTCCCTTCCCTCTCTCCTCCTCTCCCTCTTTCCTCCCTTCTGTCTCCCCCTTACCCCTTCCTCCTTTCCCTCCTGTCTTCCCCCTTTTCTTTCCTCTGCCGCCCGGTTCTCCTGCCTCCTCATCTCTCCTTCCTTTCCCTCCTCTCCCTCTTCGCTCCTTCCTGTCTCTCCCTTACCTCTCCCTCCTCCCCTTCCCCCTCTCCTCCTCTCCTCCCTCTTTCCTCCCTTCTGTCTCCCCCCTTACCCCTCCCTCCTTTCCCTCCTGTCTTCCCTCTTTCCTTCCTCTGCCGCCCCGGTTCTTCTGCCTCCTCATCTCTCCTTCCTTTCCCTCCTTTCCCTCCTCTCCTTCTTCGCTCCTTCTTGTCTCTCCTTACCTCTCCCTCCTCTCTTCCCCCACTCCCTCCTCTCTTCCCCCTCTCCCTCCTCTCTTCCCCCTCTCCCTCCTCTCTCCCCCCTCTCCTCCTCTCCCTCCTCTGTTCCTCCCTCCTTCCTCAGAGTCAGAATGTCAAACCGTCCCCCGTGAGGAGGAGAAAACGCTCCGGCAGCTCCCAGCCCCGTCTCTGTTTATCTTTACATTTCAACCACTGCATTTAAAACACACACAGCCTCAGAAAAGGGCCACGTCCTAAACCACAGATATTATGATACTTTCTGATCTATGTCATTGTGTTGTTTTCCTCATCGCAGAAAACACTCTGTTCCACCTTGTGATGTCATCATGTGGTGATACAGGAAGTGCTCAAATGTGTTTTTAAAATCCACACACCTTCACTAAAATCACTTGGATCATTTCAGCCCTGGAATTGTCAATCTGTACTGAACTAAAAGGTAGGTAAAAGGAGCTGTTAACTAAAAACTACCACTTCATGACATCACAAGTTGGAACAGAGCATTTTGACCTTTGGAGATGTACAGACTAATAAAAAAGATGTGTGAATGAAACAAAACACAACTCCAGGTCTGTTTTTGAGGAGGTAACACAGTATAACATGACTTAAAGCTCTCAAGAGTCAATTTTGTGCAGTTGAATTCATACAAACAAGTCAGATCTGTGGAGAGGCCGCCCTGCTCATAAAGAGAATGCATGTTTTAATAGTCAGGGCAAGTTTATTAGTACAATTTGCACACAAAATAATTCAAAGTGCTTTACAGAATGAGAAAGACGAGCAAGAAAAGCAAGAAAAAAACTTCAAAAAGTTCAGCTGAGTAAATGCAAGATGTATTTTAAGGAGTTTAAAGCTTTACTGTGTAACATCAGACTGTCCACCAGAAAAGTTTACAGCTTTAAAAATCTGCACTGACCTGGTTTGGGTCCTGTTAGACTGTATTTAGAGCGACTTTGTGCCTCGCTTTGCTATTTTAACTCCCGATTCCCGATTTCCTGCTCATAGTTAGATTTTGCAGACCAGGTTTAGTCCTGGTTTAGACCCCGGTTTAGTAACAGTTTTAGTCCCTGATTAGACCTGGTTTAGTAACAGTTTTTAGTCCCTGATTAGACCTGGTTTAGTAACAGTTTTTAACAGTCCCTGATTAGACCTGGTTTAGTAACAGTTCTGGTCCCTGATTAGACCTGGTTTAGTAACAGTTTTAGTCCCTGATTAGACCTGGTTTAGTAACAGTTTTAGTCCCTGATTAGACCTGGTTTAGTAACAGTTTTAGTCCCTGATTAGACCTGGTTTAGTAACAGTTTTAGTCCCTGATTAGACCTGGTTTAGTAACAGTTTTAGTCCCTGATTAGACCCGGTTTAGTAACAGTTTTTAGTCCCTGATTAGACCCGGTTTTAGTAACAGTTTTAGTCCCTGATTAGACCTGGTTTTAGTAACAGTTTTAGTCCCTGATTAGACCCGGTTTAGTAACAGTTTTAGTCCCTGATTAGACCTGGTGTAGTCCAGGTTTAGACCAGGTTCAACACTGGTTTTAAGTTAAGTTTAAGTGCTTTATGCCTTTTGGAACTTGTTCTTTTCCTATTGCATTTTGGTCCATCCCCATGTTACCAACTTGGAAAACTGTAATTTAAAAATATCATCGCACTCTCTGCTTTATAATCTCAAATCCTCCTTGAATCAAATCATCGTGATGCACATTCAAACCAGAAACCAGCTAACGATCCGTGTCGGTGAACTCCTCCTGCAAATCCATCTACTTCATGTATTTGTATGTGTGAAAAATAACACGGCAACGTTAGAGCTTGTGCATGTGCTGTACCACTATAGCGACCAAATATTGCAACACCTCCCCCTGCTGGATCTACTGCAGTGAGTTGAGCCTATGAATAATGCAAGTCCGCCTTTCTCTCTCTCTCTCCTCTCTCCTCTCTCCTCCTCCTCCGTCGCACCATCGTCTCCGAGGCTTTACCATCCCACTTTCTATGTTCACTTCTTTCTACTCCACTCTTGCTAACTGCGTGTGTTAATTCTTCAGCGTGTGCACGGCGTTCTCTCCCGTGCTCAAATCCCTATTCTGGGGATGAGGTCACGTGACTCTATGTAAAACGATGAGAGGTTGATGACAAACCCAAAATGCGCTGCCGGAGGGTGGAACAAATGTCAACAATAACAAATTACAAGCGCATTAGCAGTCCCTGTGTGTGAGAGAGGGAGGGGAAGACGGGGTAATCGAGGGGGAGAGGAAGAGAGAGGGGGTGGGTTATGGGGATGGGGGGTGTTAGTCACAGTCAGTCAAGCAGGAGAAATGTAGGACCGAGGCTTGAGGGACGAGGGACGAGGGACGGGTCTCCTGTGGAACTAAAGATGGCTCCTATATATAAAGCTGGATACTTGAAATTCACAGGCTCCAGTATCTGCACGCTCCCACTCACTTTCTGCGCAAATGGAGGCGGCTATACCGTCTAACTGAAGCTATAAAAAAGAAAAAAAAACTTCACGAAAATGATGTAGTTTCGTTTTCGATTTCAGCTGTTATAATGGCAATAAAGGCGATGTTAAAGGCCCTCGTTAAAAGCCCCAGTGTAACGAGTTAAAGCAGGTTTATTATGCAAAATCGACTTTTCAGAGCGTTTAACCGTGAGAAGTCGTCTCTCGTTCTCATTTACCCTCTCGAAGTTGTTTTTGGAGTGATTCGTGCATGTTTGAGGAATTTTTAATCGCTTATTTTCAAAACGACATTTGCCCTCTTACTTCGTTCTTTAGTTTTTGCAATCGGTGATACACATAGGTGCATAGGCAGAGTCGCAGAGTCATTTTGGTACAAAAAATCTGAGACTCGCTTGATCTGCAGCTTTTCGTCAGAGGGACCGACAGCTGCACAGAGCTTTGGTGCGATGGTGTTCACGGCGATGTCAGCTGCCACTGGACACCGCGGTTTTCTAATGTGGAAGTCGTTATAGCAATATAACAGGAGCAAGCATGATAGGGCTTCTTTAAATTCACAGCAACACTTGGTAGTCTAAATTCTGAATAAATAGTTTAGCAGCAGTGTCAAGCAGAAAAAATAGCATAAATTCTTAGTTTTACTAGTTTAATTGTAGTAGTGTCAAGCAAAAAAAAAAACAAAAAAAAAACAACAACAAAAAAACAACCCCCCCCCCCCCCCCCAAAAAAAAAAACAACAAACAAAAAAAAACAAAACAGAAATTCTTAGTTTACTAGTTTAGTAGTAGTGTCAACCCAACAAAAAAAAATTTAAAAAAAATAAAAATAAAACATAATTTTTTAGTTTAGTAGTTTAGTAGTAGTAGTAGTAGCAAGCAAACAACAAAACAAAAAACAAAACAAAAACAAACCCCCCCCCCCCCCCAAAAAAAACCAAAACAAAACAAAACAAAACAGAAATTCTTAGTTTAGTGGTAGTAGAAGTGTCAGGCAAAAAAAAAAAAAATTTTTAAAAAAGCATAAATTCTGGGTTTACTAGTTTAGTAGAACTAGTGTTGAGCAAATAAAAAAAAAGGGGGGGGGGGGGGGGGGGGGGGGGAGAAAAAAAAAAAAAATAAATTCTTAGTTTACTAGTTTAGTAGTAGTGTCAACCCAAAAAAAACCCCCCAAAAAACAAAAACATGAATTTTTAGTTTAGTAATGGGAGTAATGTCAAGCAAAAAAACCCCAACAATAAAAACATAAATTCTTAGTTTAGTAGTATAGTGGTAGTAGTAGTATCACACAAACAACAACAACACCACTATAAAAAGCATACATTTTTGATTTACTAGTTCAGTAAAAGTAGTGTCGAGCAAAAAAACAAAAAAAGGAAATAAAAAAGGATAAATTCTTAGTTTAGTAGTTCAGTAGTAATAGTGTCAGCTAAAAAATAAATAAAATTAAAAAAAGCATAATTTGGTCTGTAATAAGTTCAAAATACTTTATCCTTGGATTTGAAGAAGAAGAAAAAAGTGCTGCAAAACAATTAATAAAATCCAACTCAATATTGCATGCCGGCCCAGGATGATGTGCCTTTTTTTTTTTTTGTTTTCCATTTGCACCTCAGGGCTTCCGTAGATACCTGTTGGTTACACTGGAAAATCAGCCCTGGCAGATTTGCTGTGTATCTAACACGTGGCAGGAAAATCTGATTTGAACCACTACAGTCTGTCGTAAAAGCAGCTCCTCGAAGGTGTAAAAGTCTGTACTCGATGTGTACTGGCTCAATCTAATCATAAAACATTTGTGTCAGTTACAAGCAAACCTGAGAGTAGAGCTGGTGTGCTGTTAGCATACCGGTTAGTTAGCTTTGCCCCGTGAAGGTGGCGAAGCTTGGTTATAGAATAATTACAGTAACAAGCGGCTATCTCAGGAAAGCTGCTGAAACAGTCGAACGAAAGCCAGAAAACCAACAGATTAACCAGAAAACTAATGGAGAACTGCCCCCCTGTCCTTACACCCTCCTTCTCAGCAACATCAGATCACTTCAGGATGAGCGTAACATTGTTCGACAGGAATTTTAGCACAAAGTGACTTTCGGTGTTACCCAGACAGATCACGCCCATGGCAACCTTTGAATCTTTAAGACGAAACTCCCCGAAAACAACGGTACGACATCTGTATTTGATAAAAGAACAACATCAAACCATTTCCACGTGTCTTCGAATGTGTTCAAAGATTTGCCGACACGACTTGAAACGGCCGAGCCTTAGAGGGAGGAATCGTTTGAAACTAACGCCGTGTCATCCTTGTATACGCTGATCAAAGTGTCTGTCAGCTCCTCCTCTATGTAAAACCATTCATTTAAACCGTCCAATCGCAGTTAGATCATTAAAAAAAACCTAAACATGTGGTATTTCATCTCGGATAAGTCATATATTTGTTTTCAAAGCCTGAACATGGCTCGTGTTTGAGTTTTGTGTCCTTGAGGCTGAAGCTTTTGAAGAAAATCCAGTTTAAAGTTAAAAGTTCAGTGGCAAAATATTTAGTAGCACATAGCCACGCTCTGAAATGTCTTTTGGCGATTTAGTATCAAAGCCACAGTATGTAACTTTTAGCCAAAAATAGACATGCTTTTGGTTGTTTCTTATGGCACTGAAAGATGAAGAAAAACCCGTGTCCTTACTCTGAGCGGGCTTGCCTCTCCACAAACCTGGCTCTTAGTTGGTCTGGAGAAGGGCCTCCTGTTTGTTTCTCTGGAAATGTCGTTCGTTTTGTGATAATACTCCGCAGTATCGCATAAAACACTTATATATCCATGAAGAATTTTCCAGGGACTGGTTAAACTTTCTGTTCCCATGAAGTTAATGTGACCACCTCCAGACATGCATGTACTCAAATATGCATGAATCCCTCCCAATAATACTTCAAAAAAGAGGAAAAAAAGAAAAAAAAAAAAGAAAATAATTAAAACAAAAGCAGCAGAATAAACAATACACAGTAAGTACAAAATCTGTATAAGACAAAAGACACGAGGAGGTGGAGGATGCAGAATTTACCTCAGTTTATATTCAGACACACATTTTAAATTGTGTAATTATGTAAATGGAATTGATAATCATGATCAACATTATAAACCTATGTATGAGCATCAACATCCATATGAGAGACATTTATTTATTTATTTATTTTTTATTTAATTAATTATTTATTTTTTATATGTTTATTTATTTAATGTTTCATCTATTTTTATATGTTTATTTATTATTTATTTATTTAATTAATTTATTTTATTTCTTAGGTTTTACTATATTAAAACATAATTTTGATTATTTCATGTTTCACTCTTTTACGCATTTAAATTCTATAATTTGTCTTTTGTTTAATTTGGTACCTTGCAAACAAATAAACACAACAGACAAAAGAACAATAGTAGGGCCATTAAAGGTTGAATAGGGTCGTTAAGGCTGAAACTAGAGACAATAACTGTTTATACTGTAGTTTCAGTGTAGTTGGCTCCTCCCTTCAGACAGATATAAGACGGTGTTCGCCAGCGATTTGACCAGAAACGTCTTCACTCCTCCAGCGATTTGTCCAGTTGACAGATTTAAACTTCGTCTTTTGCGACAACAGACAGTATTTTCACGCCTCGCAGCCCTGTACATACGATATATTATAATAACTGCTGTACTACTATAATAGACTGCTGCCCCCGTGACCCGGGCCCCGGATAAGCGGAAGAAAATGGATGGATGGATGGACTTGTAACAACTTAAAGTAAGCTAATAATGCAGAGACACCAATATAACATGGTTTAATTGGTTATAAAAGTCAGTTTGACATAATAAGTCGCTTTAACAATGGATCAATTTACTGTTAATTTTGTCAGTTTTTCTCGTCTGTTTGATACTCGTAAAACTGAAGCCTTTATTTTCCAAACAGTGACATCTTGCTGAACATATTACGCCCATATACGTCCCGACCGCTTTGGTAAAACTGTTGCAGCGGCGGTTTCGAGCGGTTTGTGGGATGGACTGTGTGAGTGATCGGTGCTTGTCAGAGGAGCTGATGGCACAGACCGCTGCAGAAGTGCTGCGTGTAATAAATGAGTAATGACCACGGTGTAGCACTTCGAGAGGCTTGTCAAGCAAATACGCGGCATATTAATATTATGTCTCTAATCACCGCTTAAACCTGTGCCAACGATGATGATTACATAACAAAAACGTGTCAAAGAAATGGGACAGAGGAATACGTCTCATGCTTTGCTGCTGCAGAAAGCTTTGTACAGAGAGATTCGGTTGCAGAGCACTTCCCTAAAAGCTCAGCGAGGCGGGGGCACTATCGGCACTATGGTGTAATTTGCTTTTAGTCGACTCCAGATCCATTTACCTCGCTCACTGTTTGCATTGCACAGCAGAGGTAGAAATAACAGAACGTAAATATATCCCCAGAGAAATGAAAGGGATAGTGCTTGAGTTCTTACATCCTTATCAGTGTTTGGTAGTGCTCAAGAGCCTGCAGATGTCTGACCTTAACATCGCCCAAAGTATAAGCAGAGTACACCCGACAATGGAAGCAAACAGACGAGGAAGACGAGCACAGGCAATACTCATACCAAGTGTTCAGGTGTCCAGGTCTGCTAGAGTCCCACAGTTATATTTGTGAAAATAGTGGAATTCACACTAAATGATTCGTGAAGGACGAGTGTTGAAGCTGGAGTCCCCAAAACCCAAAAGAGTAAATACGTAAATGTTATCCACACAGAAATTGTACTGAAAACGCAGAACTTTGTCATGAAATTCCCCATTTTATCTTTGCAAATTGTAAGAAGAAAATGTGAGTCACAAATCTTAATAATAATAATAGTAATGATAATAATAATAATAATAATAATAATAATAATAATAATAATAATAATAATAATAATAATAATAATAGTAATGATAATAATAATAATAATAATAATATAATAATAATAATAATAGTAATGATAATATAATAATAATAATAATAATAATAATAATAATAATAATAATAGTAATGATAATAATAATAATAATAATAATAATAAAATAGCAGTAATAATAATAATAACAATAATAATAATAATAACAACAATAATAATAATAATAAAATAGCAGTAATAATAACAATAATAATAATAATAATAATGATAATTAATAAGAGGAAGAAGAAGAAGATGATGATGATAAGTAGAAGAAGAAGGACAATTTGCACTCTCAGATTCTATGGAATGAAGAGTACATTATAAATAAATTGTATTATTATTATTATTTTTATTTTTATTTTATTTTATTCTTTTATTTATAATGCACATTCATTCCATAGAATCGCAGAGTGCTACAATAAAACAAGACATTTTAACCAGTACTAAATTGCTAAATGCTAAACACATCAACAATAATCTTTTCTAAATAAAAAGCTGGCTGTGTGGCTCTGGGCAGGAGGCAGGTCCAGAGTCGCGGTGCAGCTGAACAGAAGCTCGGTCCTCCATCTTTTATCTCGTGAAGGGACCTGAAGGAGCCACCTGAACATCTGAGGGTTTGAAGATGGTAAAGTGATCAGGTCTTGCAGATACAGCGATGCATTTATGGGTCAACAGGAGGATTTTGTATTCAACCCGGGATGAAACAGTGAGCCAGAGCAGTGATTTTCTGACTTTCATTAGGATTCTGGCGGCGCTGTTTTAAATGCATTGATGAGAACCGATTGGCTGTCCACGGGTGGTCCATCCTGCTTCATGTTTCCCTCTGAAAAAGCTGTTCTAAAGCCATGCTAGTGGTCAAAAAGTAATGCATGTGAATAGTAGTGATGTGCTGAAGGCGTTGTGAGAGTCTAGAGTCTAGTAACAGATTTAAACATACTTCCTAAGCAGTTTACGGTGCAGAGGATAGTGCGTCTGAAGCATGCCTTGTTGGGGAAGATATGGGTTATGCAATTTGTCCACAGGCTCTCTCCAAACACGTGTAGTCTATTTGCATGATAATTAGTCATGTTTAACCCTATACATCTTTACCCCTATACATGACGGATTTGCAGAAAATGTCCATGGACGGTGCACACAACCCATAAAATACCTAATAGGAAGTATATTTTCCATTATATTGAAGTGTATACATCACGTTTGGACCCCTGATGGATCCATTTCATGAGCTTACACAACTTCTTAGGGTGTCCATGTTTTTCGCAGGGTCATTTATATACTGGTAAGAAATATGTGTGCAGTATACACTTCTGTATGTAGTATGTAAAACGCTTGAGTTTGTATTTGTCTTATGCAACATTTAGCATTGTGAAAAATAAAATTAAAAGTTTAGGCAAGCCTGGGAGATCCAAGTTAGACATGTATAAATCTTATAAATCCAACAAATAAAGCTAAAGATGTTGAGAGAGCGAGGGACTAGTAACATTTATTAAAAAGTGTTGGAAAACCACACACCCCATGTTTAAATTATAATAATACAGTTAACGTCAGCCATGTCAGTAATGAACCTGGAAAAAACAACAGCGACCAAACCAGAACTAACTCGATCTCATTTTCAAAAATCATTTCAATCTCAATCTCATTTTCAGGTTACAGAGCTAACCTTATTACTGCGGTCATATCGGTGCAACTTACAGAGGAGACAAGTCAAATGTCATCGTCTATGTGTGTTTTCAATGAGGGAACAGCATCATAGCATCGGTAAAGGGGACACAGTGCTCCAGTGGCTCTACTGCATACTGTTGTCGTGTCCTTTGGCAAGATACTTCACCCACATTGCCATCGCTTATGCTTTTTTCCTTCCCAGCCCTTACAAACTTTAGGCGGGTTTATTTTGATGCCCAAAAACAGTTCTCTGTACGTGACTGTCTTTGGTCTTCCAGAAGACTCCCCTCAGTATTCAACTTTACAGCTACAGGTTTTGGTGTCAGACACGTCTCCTCTTACAGTGGAAATGAACATGAAAGTAGAGAAGATTAGATATTCTAAGGTATTGTAAAGAAATCTGATTGAAAGTGGCAACCATTTATTGACTTTTGTGAAACCATCTAAGCCAGGAGTCCCCAACCTTTTTGCACCATGGATCAGAATAATGTAGGTTTATTTTTCATGGACTGGTCGTGGAAGATAAATATGGAAAAAATAGGTTAAGTGCATTAAAATAATAAAATAAAATAGGCAGTGGAATCAGCTTCCAGACAGTCTGAAATTGTCTGTGGATTTGAATAGTTTTAGCAGAAATAATTTTACCAGAAATGTGAAAAAGTACATTTTAAATAATCAAGTCTAGTTAATTGGTGCTGCTCTGTCTCTGTATAAACCTGCACAGAATGATTTTTATATTAGTCTGGACTGAACAGACTGTATTGGACATGGGACATTTTTTATTGTATTTAACTGACAAACTGTTAGTCGTTTATTGTAATTGTCAATTCAAATGTGTTTTTAATGTGTGTTCACCTGCAGACGGAAAGTAGCAGGAGCTAAATCTTGTACAAATCATCTTTTCTTTGTAAGATTAATGAATTTGTACATGGTCCTTGTCAAATAAAGAATAAAGAAAGAAAGAAAGAAAGAAAGAAAGAAAAATGCAACTTACCATACTGCTAAATCAGTGGAAGCCCTGCACTTGTTTCTTTTCGATGAGGTGGTCCCATCGAGGAGTGATGGGAGACATTGACTCTTCAGACAGACTGGATGTTGCTCAGGATATTCAGGCTTAATTTTCATCCAGAAAGTCAGTAGAGATATTGTCTCAAACAGAGGTTTAAGATCATTTGTATTCTCCAACAGCTGATCCTCTTGTTGCACAGACATGCTCGATTCGCCTACTTCACTCACAAATGGGTCGCAGATCCATTCATGCTCAGTTTGTGGCTCTATTTTTTTTTTAATTTATATGCACGGACAAGCTTATTAGCGTGTCATGAGGGACAGGCAAAAGTTGCGTCAGAGAAGATGCGGCCGCTGATAAATGATTTACTGTTTTTGTGGGGCCCAGTAGCAAATGTGTAACAGACCGGTACCAGATTATTATTACTCAAATTATTATCATAAATATTTGAGTTATAGTTGATCATATTTCTCATTATTTATTGAGTGATGCTTCTCATATTCGTCTATTCACTCCAGATTTGTGTGATTTTTTAATTTTTTTTTTTTAATAAGTTTTAGTTTTTGCTACATAAAAATTAAAAGCTGTATATAAATGTATTGTCTAAACAGTCCACAGTCCATGTTTGTTCACACATCAGTAAAAATATATGAAACAGAATGTTGTGAGTAAGTGATGGGGACCAATGGCTCAGATTGGCAGCCTCGCTTCTGTCAGTCTACCCCAGGGCAGCCATGGCTATAGCATATCTCACCACCACCGAGTATGGAGCGAATGACAACGCTTTGGCTGTTTTGAAAGGCACTATAAACCCCCAAAGCATTATAATTATCTGTAAATATCAGGCGAAAAGCAGAAATTCTCTCTTATCCTTAACTAAATATCAGCTGTCGCTTTGGTAGTGGCCTGTCACATATCTGGGCTGCAGCACATATCAACTTCCCCGGCTAGTTTCCCTGGTCACACTCCATGCTACTCTTCAGGTTCTTTATTGATTCATGCTCCTGAGACTGGAAAACCCTGGTCTCCGGAGGAAATTATGTTTTGTACCTCGACAAGCCAATGCATTTGTTACTGTAAGGTCAGAACTGGCACCGTGTCATACTTTCAGGAAGTGACTTTTGTAAGGTTATTCCAGGCAAACAAGGAGCCGGAGCAACGAAATTTCAGTGTGCAGTCAAGTGGGGATAACACTTGGCTTTACTTGTAATTGAAGTTGGAAAAGCCTGAGCAGTCTGCAGTACACAGGATAGGGAATCGGGAGCGTGTCTTTTCGGAGAAGATATGTGTTATCCAATTTGTCAACAGGCTCTCTCCAAATATGGGTAGGATATTTGCATGATGACAAAGTAGTGAGCGAGATGGTAGCTTTGCATGGAAAGTTCCACGCTATGGTATTAAAAGAATCTGTCTTGCATTGCCAAATTACAAGCGCTTTTACTGGCTCGAAAAACACGCATTCTCCCAGTGTGCGCAGGGGCTCGCCTCTCCGCAGATGTGAACCGATGCCGTTCCCTGCCTGTTTCCATGGACGTAAATATGTTTAATGCCATCCTGAATGTGAACTTGAACTTTCTAGACAAAACAATACGATCTCTGTGGAGAAAAGCGGTTCAATTTCACACCAAATCCATGCTGACATAGTGCCCTTGAGCAAAACACTTCAAACACGTCACCAACGCCTCTTGCTGGTTGAAATTTTGTGATCTATGTGGTTTTCTCATCACAAACAGACCTGGAGTTGTGTTCTGTTTCATTCACACACATTTAACACACAGAAAACACCCTGTTCCACCTTGTGATGTCATGTGGTAATACAGGAAGTGCTCCACTGTGTTTTTAAACTCCATACACCTTCACTAAAACTGCCAATTTTGAGCTTGGGAGATGTAGACGGACTAACAAAGGGCTACTCAAACATGCAAATGAAACAAAACGCAACTCAAGATC
This sequence comes from Periophthalmus modestus, assembly GCA_019594935.1. Classification (NCBI taxonomy): domain Eukaryota; kingdom Metazoa; phylum Chordata; class Actinopteri; order Gobiiformes; family Gobiidae; genus Periophthalmus; species Periophthalmus modestus. Next base: position 6,199,690 of record JAIEZT010001243.1, read on the forward strand.
TGTTTTTGAGGAGGAAACAACATTATAACATGATTTAAAGCTCAATTTGGTAAAATATAGGACCTTTAAGCAAATATGTGCGTGTGTGTGTGTGTTTTTTTGTTTTAACCTTGGTAAACTGTTATAAGCCTAATTAATCTTGTTTCATTAATCTGGTTTACGAGGTCGTCGTCTTTGGGCGTTCAGAAAACATTTCATTTGAATTTTCCCTGGATTGTTACATCATATGCAAACATCTGGAGTAATTCTTGCATTAAGAACGCATGGATCTATTAGTATATCATTCTTTTCAGTTTAAGTAGTGACAACGCCTAAATTCCTTATTGGAAACTAAGGTTTATATTGTATTTTCCACAGAAAGGATCAAGATATTAGTCCATTACAGTCCAACATTGATCTTCTATTTCCATATAATTACAGATATTTCAAACAAGATACCTGAACCACAAAACACCGGTACAATATTTGAAATGGCGGGTGAGTCCGTTGGTTTGACAGCAGGCGTGCACTGTTCTTCTACTTCCAAAGACAAGTCAAATTAGGAGGAATGGGAGTCACTGGAGCACAAAAACAACACGCCCAAAGAGAAAGCGTCTGCTCTATAGAAGAGTGTCTGAGCTACAAGAAGCAACGAGCAAAAGCAATCGGAGCAGAGTCCCTGAAGGGTGAAAGAAAGTGTGATTCCAGGAGACAGAGAGGGATGGGATCCAGGTGAGGCTTGTGCTGCATGTGGTAAATGTAGGTTTACCCTGTGATTTATGGGAGCAAAGTGAAGAGAAACACAGCTTTGGGCCAGAAACGCAATCTCCGACATAAGAAAACTGTGAGCAACGCGGGGTCAAGATTCGCTGGGTGTTTTAAGTGGTTGTATCAAGTGCATGAGTGAAATGTGTTTGGCACGATTGCAGATATATTGTATGAGCAGCTCTTGAGGTCAAAATGAGACTGCTGTGTTCTGTCTGCGGCGAATTGTTAGTGTTACTGCGATGGCCAAACTCCGCTCAGGTCTCTGGTTGTGAAAAGCACTGTCAATAGTTTAAAATGAACTAGTTCTGTTTTTCACATTTACAGACAGTAAAAATCAGGTACATCACCTTTAAAGACACACGGTGTAACTTTCTTGTTTCCATGGAGATGTTATTGCTTGGCCTGAAAGGTTGAGCAGTATCTATTAAACTTATCTAGCTTGGATTTACTTCAATACCTTTAAAAAACATACTTTGAGCGGGATAGCCTCTCCACAGATCCGACTAGTAACTGCTTGTCTCCGTGGAGATGGATAAGTTTAATGCCATACAGTGGAGCATTTCAGGCAAAACGATAGCATATAAGCAGGAGGCATATACTTTACCCGAAAAAAAGTATGCAGTGCACCTTTAAGAATTAATAAATAACAAAAATTAAATATAAAATTAAATAAAATTAAAATAAAATTAAATAAATTGAATTAAATTAAGAAATAGGGAGGGAAAACATTTTAAAAAGAGTGTAAATAAAGAGAAAGTAAGATTGTGTTTGTGCAGATTTTAGGTCCAGGTGTGAAGTAGCCCCCCTCGGCTTTGGCAGGTGTTGTGCTCCACTTAACAGGGTCAAAGAAAGTCCACCGGAGCTGAGCAGTGGTTGTTAAAACTTCACACTGCAAAGGTGCAATGATCAACAACTGTTCACAAATGGGTTCTTAAAGTCGAACTAAACACTAAATCCTCTATTTTACTACTAAACTGTGTAAATGGTGTTTTAATAGCATTGTCTACTGATCCTAGTCCTTTTTGGCAACTTTAGTGCAAACAAGGTAAAATTGCAGGTTTCTGATCAAAAATGCTGATGTCTAAGTGTGTGCGGGCTTCAGTGGCCTCTGCAGTTGAGGTTTCACACAGGTTAGTGACTCTGTTGCCCGCCCCCTGTGCGCACTAGACTTTCTTCTGTTCACTTTACTGAGTCAGCCTTGTTCACGTTCTAGTGCATATAAACCAAACACATACATACACCCGTTGTCTTGAAATGGGTTCAAATCCCTGCAAATAGTCACTGAAGATGATTACTCTACTGCTGAACTGACGCTCATGTTTTTACTGCTGTGCGAGTAAAAACGTTTGTATAAAGGCGTTAATCTTGGTCTGTGCTGGAAGTGCCACTGTGCCATCTTGCTGCCACTTACAGTAGAGGTTTACTTTTTTACATTCTCATTTACTTTGCTTGAATGTTCCACAGTATGGCATTAAACTGTATCTTCATAGTGACCGAACCAAGCCAAGTTATAGGTCAGATCTGTCGTGTGGAGTGCTTAGTCACAGTAAGAATGCATGTTTTAAAGGTATTTCTTAGCAATAAAAACACCTTTCATTGAAGAAATGCAAAATATAAACATGTTTAATGCCATATTGTGGAACCTTCCAGGCAAAAGACAGACAAAGGTTACAAGCCCCAAAGGTATTTGAGCAAAATGTGCCTCTCCCCAGTGCACATATATTGTATAAGCAGCTCTCAAGGTCAAATTAAGGCTGCTGCGTGCTGTAAGCATCTATTTATCGAGTGCTTTATTGTCCAATAATCAGGAAGTACATCTTAGCATGATAGCTTAGATAGACTTTTTTTTTTCTTTTTTTTTTGTATTTTTTTTAGTATTAGTATTTTTTGTATTAGTATATTTTATTTGTATTTTTAATATATTAGTACTTTCTAGTATTAGTATTTTTAGTATTACATTTTTTTGTTTGTATTTTTTAGTATTAATATTTTTATTTATTTATTTTCTTTTTCTTTTTTTTTTTTTTAATTTGTTTTAGTATTAGTATTTTCTTATTTTTATTATTTTTTAACCTGGTCCAGTCTAAAAGCATTTGGTCATGTCCTAGTTTATGAAAGCCATAGCAAAATAAATCCACATTTGAATGAGCTCAGATTAGCAGTTGTGTGACATTAGACAATTTTTACAGTAGAAAAACTAATTATTACCAAAGTCATTTCAAGTTATGTCCCAGTTTTCAGACTGATTTGTGGATGCCAAGAAACTTTTTTAATGGACTTTTTTTCCTGGACACCCCTTCCAAAGTTTGAACAATATTTCACCATGACGACGCTAAATCATTTCCAGATTTGTACGCTCTATTTGCAGTCATCTGTCGTTATACACAGCACAATAGTTCTTAGCCAGCTTTTTTCAGACTATATCTTTGGCACACAATGCACTTTTGTCATAAAACAACTGGATTTATGCGGAACAAATTCGACCCACTTTGTACTTCTCAATGCTTTTATTCTTCACAATAGATTTTTTTACCAGCAGAAAGCACATGGGCTGCACAGACAGACAAACACAGGCTGATTCTTGAAGGTCAAAGCATAAACAGTCCCAGAGCCAGTGTGGACAGCGTGGATATGATTTAACATGGATTTATCGGGAACTATGTTTATTCAGAAAGAACTCTTTTACAGGATATTACTGCAGACAGCGTGTTGTCAGCTGGTCTTGTACTGCGTGTTGTCAGCTGGTCTTGTACTGCACTAAGCTTCGGTGGACTTAGAATGACCCTGTGGGGAAAGTACTACACCTGTCATAGCATTAAAGGTCCAGGCTATTGAAATAAACAGTATTAAAATATATATTAGTAACCATTTTTAACCAGATGTTAGCTTTATACGATCGTTCTAGCTGCCCGGCAAGTCCAGAATGATTACTATCTTTATTTTTATACAAATGTGGGCCTATATTGTATAAGCAGCTCTTGAGTAAAACAAAAAACAAAAACAAAAAATAATAAAAATGTATTGTCTGATAAACAAGAATACATGTTAGCATGCTAATTGTTTGCTTTACCATCATGGTAAAATCCAGCTCTCTAAGTGAATGCATGAGGTAAGTGATGACTAGGAATAACTTTGGGAAACTGAAAAACATTTAAAATGAACAAGTTCTGTTTTTTCATGTTTTTAAAAACGCTTTATTAAAGTCGCAAGCAGCAGTGATGCCCCTCCCATAGACTCGTGACCGTCTCTTAATAGTGACCACCTTTTTATTGTGACCACCTCTGTATGTGACTGTAAGCCCTGCCATTCTTCCTTTGTTACGGCGGCTCAGGCTACTATTTGCTTTTCAGCCTGTTTCCATAGTGAATCGTGCCAATTGACTTATACTGGTGTGGACCAGGACATTGAACCAGCAACCTCATGCATATTACACAAGGTTCCTATGGTGTAACTACCTTTTTTGACTGGAGTGAAATAAATAATGTTAATGTTAACTTTCATTCACTTTGCACTTTGCATCTGTGATTCATAGAACCATAGTTACATACATAACTCTTATTATACTGGTGGGGTCCATGGCTTTGAACTAACAACCTCGTGTATAATACACAACGTTTTTATGGTGTAACTGACTTTTTTGACTGGAGAGACCTAAATAACGTTTGTGTTAGTTTTGTGTTTGTGTTTCGTGGGTCTGTCCCTCTCTGTTGCGTGATCTCAGTCACAGTGTTATTCACTAACAGTGGGAGCTTTGGGGGCCCTAGAGACCAAACTGTACAAAACAGGGCATGGGTCTAATTGGCTTTTCTGATCAGGGGCATGTAACAGAATTTTCTGCAAAGTTTCACTAATTAATGTCAAAGTAATTTTTTTTCTCCCCATAATAAACTTTGTGCATTCCAATTGTGTTTGACATACCAGTGTAATCAGTGGCAGTCAGTGTATAGGTGATTTTCAGCCTGCTCAGATTAAGCATGTGTGTGTAAGATTTTTAAAAAATGTTTTTTTTAGGAGTCTTTGTGCTTCTGCTGGTCAACTATAAAAAATACCACATATCCATAATAGAATTGTTTAAATATTCTCATGCATAGATTTTAATCCCCAAGTTTTGTACAACTCAAATAAGGGGGAGCTATAATGTATTTTTTCATAAGCTCCATAGTCCATTATATTCAGGCTGAGAGCATGTTTTAGTGTTTCAAACTTGAGCTCTCTAGACCAATGTCCGTGGCTGCGAGAAGTCATTGAAGAAACAGGAAATGACGGGATTTTTCACTGACGTACGACGCAAAACACTTGAAAATCTCTGTTTCTACATGTGGCGTCTCAAATCCGAGTTCGTTTGGACCAAAAAACAAGGACTAGGTTTCATATAACGGAAAAGTGACAACAGTATTTCAATCCAATATGGCTGACTTCCTGTTTATCAAAGGGCAGTGCTCCAAATTATCTTCAGGCTGGTCTCATTGACTCTGTCACTGTTGTGAATTTCATGAGTCTGCTCCAGAATTTGCCTGTTCCTGCTCCCAACGGCGTCCAATTTGTGGTCGCGCTGTTGAATTTGTGCACGTCGGGCATTGCCTTGATGCCCATTTTATCATATTTTTGTCTGGGCCGGTCGGTCCTATACCCCCATGTGGGACTTTTTGTCAGTGTTTGGGGATTCAGAAATGCAATTATTTTGAAGAAACAGATCAGGAACAATACCCCTCAGGCCAAATATTTTACTTGCACATGGCTGAAAACATGTAGTATTTTATTCAGAAAAAAAGCCAAAACATAAAATTACATGTTGTTAAGAAGCCATTTCCGATCTTGTTTTGTGATCGTGCCAGTATTGTTCAGAAAACCTCAATAACTGTTCACCTCAATCAATATGTACTGCTTTATAATTATGTTGTTTTGCGTATGATCGGTTTTAAAACACACGAATATAAATAATGTGAACTGGATTATAGTTAACAGTGTCTCCTGTAATGACATTACATAACCACTATTGCACAACTCGACCTTAATACACTATTTGTAAAAGTAATTTCCTGGAAGAGGCAAAGAGAGTGGCTGAAGAGTTCAATGATTAAAAATTATGTTTGCCTCGAGAGTAGTTAAAGATAATGGAATAATCAAGTTTGACTGTTAAAGTTCTGTGAAGCGACAGTCACAGTCAGGATTTCTATTTTACATTCATATTTAAAGGGACAGTACCTGATATTTACGAGTTCATTTTAAACTGTTAGCGGTGGTCCAAATGTGTTCCTGACTTACCTTAAACTCCCGTCTTGAGGTTAAAGTCTGTATAAAGGTTTGAGTCCTGTGACCCACCGTGGACTGGTGTAGTGGGCAGACATGTCCCTACGTAGCTGGGTGCGTACAGCGCTTCCCTGGGGAGTTTTGGGTCCCTAAAAAATAATAAAAGCACGGGGTTAGAGTCCCCAATTGGTAATTATTAATACAGGTTAGAGTCCCCGGTGAGGGTTAAAGTCCCTCATGAAGAAAGGTCCCTGTTCAGGTTAAAGTCCTGATAGTAAAACAGGTTAAAGTCCTGTATACAGGTTTGAAATTTTGAATTGTATTGTTTTGTGTGATTTGAATGTCTTTCTTATTCTGTAAAGCACTTTGAATTACCTTGTGTGCGAATTGTGCTGTACAAATAAACTTGCCTTGCCTTACTTCTTTTGTCCTATTAAAATGCATTGTAAAGTTGTCTTAGCTCATCTCGTCGTCATGTCGCTATGTCACATGGTCACGTGACTGGGCGTGGCCAATCAGATAAGCATATGAACTCAATTGCCGCCAATGAATCCAAGGGAAACTTTTCGGGCATTTGCGATAGAACCTGACTACAGTGTCCAGACCGATTAGAAATACGCAGTTGACCAGGTCGAATGGAGAGGTATGAACTGAGCTGAACTGGACACAAGCTTGAACTCTGCCTTCAGCTCGGCCCTGATTCCTCCTGGAGCCTGAGCCGGAGCTTCAGCTGCTTTGTGTTGGGCCGGGACGAGGCTCCTGTATCTGCCCTTTATTCTGAACTCTTTGTCCCTCTCGCATTGCGCTACTCGTGGTCCACTCACTGTCTCTACTTCGCACTTCCCTCAGACTCTGGACATTTCAATTAAAGCATGAACTTTACCGTGATTCAAATATCACACATGGGACTATTCATCTTTTTGTGCTCATTAGCATTTTCTCATGGACCATCGGATTTGCACTATTGTGTATTGAATAGACATTTTCTCTAAACTTGGGTTATGCATATTTTGGCGAGTCGTTTGCCAGTGTTCATTGTTTGTTCTTGTCTACATTAAATACATGGCAGCAGCACTAAATACCATCTAAAAACCATCTCAGCTTCAGTTGCTCCCTATTAGGACTGAGCTAAATCTCCTGAACCAGTCCGACCTATTCTATAACTTTGTTTTTACGACATTGTTACTTCTTAAATACCCACACTGTATAATAGGCCTAGCGTGACTTGCATGCTACATTATACAGTCTAATTATTCACCACGATGAGTTTCTAAGCTCGGTTCACAACTTTCAGGAACCAGAGCAGGAACCACTAAAACTAGCAACAACTAGCATAGCAAAAGACGAAGTTTAAATCTGTCAACGGGACAAATCGTTTCACTCCTACAACAGTTTGTCCAGATTTGTCTTTTGCTATGTATCGGACCTGGACGACTGAGGGATTACACAGACATCAACTAGCATGCTAATTGTGAACTTCCCTGTCCTCCGTGATTCCATAAAATGATTAGATGCAGACAGCTGACAGGCGTCTGGAGCTGCTATACCTGTAGTGTAGTCTGTTAGTCCAAAACATTATGACAGTCATATTCCAAGTGTCTGTGAGGTTTTTATTCTCGAGCTAGTCTTTCATTTTTTGTGTAACATTTTTTGCTCAAATAAAACTAGCATTCTTGCTGTGACTGGACTCGCCTCTCCACAGGGTCGACCTGTAGCTTGTCTTGGTGCTTGTCTATCATGGAGATCGATAGGATTATGGTCATACTGTGGAACATTCCAGGCAAAGCGATAGCCTCTCGTGGAGACTAGCAGGTGTTGTACACTCTACCTTAACAATATATAGAAAAAAAAATAAAAAAATATAAAATTCAATTCAATAAAATATAAAAAAGTATATATATATATATATATATATATATATATATATATATATATATATATATATATATATATATATATATATATATATATATATGTGTGTGTGTGTATATATATATATATATATATATATATATATATATATATATGTATATATATATAAAAAAAAAAAAAAAAAAATCTCCTCCTCACCCTCCGCGGGTGGTCTTTATCCCCTCTTTTTTCCACGCTCGGGACCTCTACCAGAGGCCTGGGAGCTTGAGGGTTCTGCGCAGTATCTTTGCTGTTCCTAGTACTGCGCTTTTCTGGACTGAGATGTCTGATGTTTTTCCTGGGATCTGCTGTAGCCACTCCTCCAGTTTGGGGGTCACTGCCCCTAGTGCTCCGATGACCACGGGCACCACTGAGGCCTTCACCTTCCAGGCTTTCTCCAGCTCTTCTTTGAGCCCCTGGTATTTCTCTAGTTTCTCATGCTCCTTTTTCCTGATGTGTTCCCATCGCTTGGTACTGCAATGTCCACCACAACGGCTTTGTTCTGTTGTTTTATCCACCACCACTATGTCCGGTTGGTTCGCCATCACCATTCTGTCAGTCTGTATCTGGAAGTCCCACAGGATCTTGGCTCGATCATTCTCCCACTACCTTTGGAGGTATTTCCCACCTTGACCTTGGGGTTTCCAGTCCGTACTCTGCACAGATGTTTCTGTACACTATGCCCACCACTTGGTTATGCCGCTCCATGTATGCTTTCCCTGCCAGCATCTTACACCCTGCAGTTATGTGCTGGATTGTCTCAGGGGCCTCTTTGCACAGCCTACACCGTGGGTCTTGTCTGGTGTGGTAGATCTGGGCCTCTATTGCTCTTGTGCTCAAGGCCTGCTCCTGTGCAGCCAGGATGAGTGCCTCTGTGCTGTCCTTCAGTCCAGCTTTCTCAAGCCATTGATAGGATTTCTTGATATCAGCCACTTCAGTTATGTTCCGGTGGTACATCCCATGCAGGGGCTTGTCCTTCCATGATGGTTCCTCCAGCTCCTCTTCCTCTGCACTCCACTGTCTGAGACATTCGCTGAGCACGTCATCTGTTGGGGCCTTGTCCTGGATGTACTTGTGGATCTTGGATGTTTCATCCTGGACTGTGGCTCTCACACTCACTAGTCCTCGGCCTCCTTCCTTACGGCTCGCGTACAATCTCAGGGTGCTGGATTTGGGGGTGGAACCCGCCATGCATGGTCAGGAGCTTTCGTGTCTTAACATCTGTGGTCTGTATCTCCTCCTTTGGCCAGCTTATGATTCCTGCTGGGTATCTGATTACTGGCAGGGCGTAGCTGTTTATTGCCTGGGTCTTATTCTTGCCATTGAGCTGACTCCTTAGGACTTGCCTTACTCGTCTGAGTATTTGGGCGTGGCTGCTTTCCTTGTTTCCTCTTCAAGGTTGCCATTTGCTTGTGTGTATATATATATATATATATATATATATATATATATATAAACATAAATTATTTTAAAAAATGTTTATCAAACAGAAACTAAAGGTGTTCCGAGCGTGTCCCATTTGTGTCGCTAGAGGGGTTATGTCTCTCGACTGGCCCGGGAACGCCTTGGGGTCCCACCAAAGGAGCTGGAGGAAGTGTCTGGGGTGTGGGAAGTCTGGGAGTCCCTGCTTAGACTGCTGGAAATGGAAAAAAAAATGTATGGATGGAAAAAGGAAAAAAAAAATTAACTGTAACAGTGTTGTAACCTTTTAATTCTGATGTTGGCTGATCAAATTATGCATTATCTTTAAAATTTTGAAACATATTTAAATTCTTTAACATTTTTTGTCCTATTTGACATTCATTCACAAAGTTTCTTCTCTACAATGATAAACTACCAGGTTACAAAAAAACTTACTTCTGTTTTCTTTCCAAAGGTCATTCCTTGTTGTTTTGGGGCACGGTTGTCATTGATTTATATTTGTGTGGATTTGCAGACATCTCTCTGAAAATCGAGTTGACTTTTTCACTTCTTTCTTGGACTTTCCTCGTGTACCCTTGTCCAGTCCACTCCCGAAACCATTCTCTCAACAGCACGTTTGATTTCACAGCCCTGCTTCACCTTTAGTTACTTTAGATTTTGCCACTTTTGGTCTCAGTCCATTTGGGGCTTGGCTTGGATTCAGAGGCTCTGCTGAAGAGGCGGCTGCTGCACGTCAAAAACAATGACATGCTCTGGGATGGGATTCTGGAGTCACGTGACCTACAGGAAAACTGGGAAAAAAGATGGAAAAACAAAAATTTACATGAACAATTGCAGTTGTGTAACTTGTCTGCCTGGATATGTTGCTGCTTTGCCAGGAATGCTCGACAATATGGCCTTTTAGAGATGCACAATCGCCTTTTTAGAGCTTTTTAACCATGTTATAGTTGTTTCCCCTCAACATTTACTCGCCTGAAGTTGTATTTGGAGTGATGTTAGGGACTGCAGATGGAAAGTAGAGGTAAATCTTCTACAAATCATCTTTTCTTTTGTAAGATTAAGGAATTTGTACATAGTCCGTGACAAATAAAGAATAAAGAAAGTTTGAGCAATCTTTAATCGCTTATTTCCAAGACACCATATCGCTGATCAATCCTTGTTTTCACCGCAACAGGTACACGCCCCCTGCTCTGTACTTACTTCGTTCTGCAATTTTATTTTCTTAATCGATGATACCTGTAGGATTCGGCAGCGTTGTGTCGTCATTTTGGTGCAAACAAACAAAAAAATCTGCTGCTCGAAGCCCAGTTTTTGTTGTGATGACGTTTACGGCGACGTCAGCTCCCATCGGGCAATGCAGTTTTCTAACGCTGAAGTCATTGTTTCATTCATTAAATTGTTTTAGATGCATATTGCGATTTAAATGTCCTCTAGGCAAGGCAATTTGTACAGCACAATTCGTACACAAAGTAATTCAAAGTGCTTTACAGAACAAGAAAGACATTAAAAACATAAATAATCACAAATAATCACCATAAAATTTACATTAAAAGAGAAAAGTGCAGAATAAAAACCTTCCAGTCATATGCATAGCTAAAATGAACAGTTTGGAGCCTGGATTTAAACATTGTCAAAGTCGAGGTCTGTCTCGCATCTTCAGGGAGAATGTTCCAGGTTTTAGCTGCAGAAAACTGAAACACTGATTCAACATGTTTAGTCCTGACTCTGGGACCAGCAGGAGGCCGGTCCCTGAAGTCCTCAGAGTGTGAGATGGTTCATGTGGCTCTAACATGTGGGAGATGTTCTTTGGTCTGGTTCATGGAGAGACTTGTTCACACAGAGCTGCTTTAAAGTCTATTCTCTGAGCCACAGAAAGCCAGGAAGCTACTGTAATATAATGATCCATGGGAGTCGTAGCTTGTAACTATAGAGCAGACACAAGCATAATAGGTCTTTCAGTAATAGGTCAATAAATACTTTTTCACTTGTTTCTATTGCTAAAAAAAATAGTCTCCTGCTTGTCTCCATGGAGATTGATAAGCGTAAATACCATTAATGCATTAGTGTTGGACTTGTCCCCCAGAAAAGTTGCCTAGTACACCTTTAAAATCCTTTTTTGGGGGAGTATGCTGTGATATCTTTGTGTTAAGTGCACTGAAGAACTTAAAAAACATGCGTCCTTATTCTGAGAGGGCTTGCATCTTCACAAACCGCATCCTTTACCTTCTCCTGCTTGTTTCCATAGAAATGCTGTTCCTTTGGCTCTAATTTTCCACATAAAACATATCTATTTCCATATAGAATGTTCCATGGTGTAGTTGGTCCATGGTGACGATATATTACAGAAGTATGCATCAATACATCCCTAAACCATTGATGTGACTCACTTTGCTGTTCACCATCTGCCATCTTCAAGGCGCTGTACTTGATTTTTAACATCTTAAAAATGTGAAAAACAAAACTAGGTCATTTTAAAAGGTTAAGTTATTCCTCACTATGCATTCCAAGTATCCTAATTATCCACTGCGATGAGTTTAAATGCTTTTCACGACAGATTGGAGTTTGCCGTGACGGTAAAGCTAACAACTAGCATGCTAACAGTGTACTTCGTGATGAATAAAATGCTTTCTAATTAGATGCAGACAGCTTGCAGCACACTTGTTTTGACCTCAAGAGCTGCTTATACAATATCTCTGTGCTAGTGCAAGCCAAACTTTGCTCAAATCCACGGGGCGTTTAAGTGCGCGAGTCCATGTAAAGACAGTGTGTTTGGGTGTGCAGATCGCCGGCGTTCCAGCTGCAGTGTGCTTTAGTGTCAGTTTGCCTTGGGCCTTTTCCTGCTCCATCATTAACCAACACTCAGCAGCTCTAATGACGAGCCTGACCAGACCGCCCTGTCACTGCACTGCCTCTGCAAATCTCTGCCATCCACTAACATTACACACTTAGAGCAAAAACACAGCTCCTGGCAACGAACTGCAGAGGGAAGTTCAGTATGTATAGTAGAAAATATCTCTGCTTCCCTCGTCTAATTGTTCATGGGGAAAAAGTAATGGAAAAAAAAAAAAACATACTGAGGCCGCAAGAGCAGAGGGTCAGAGGCTGAAGCGTTCGTTCACCAACCTGAAGGTTTAGTCCTGGTTTGGTTCTGCTTTGGTCCTGGTCTAGTCCTGGTTTAGTCCCACTTAACTCCTGGTTTAGTCCTGGTTTGGTTCTGGTTTGGTCCTGGTCTAGTCCCGGTTAAGTCCCACTTTACTCCTGGTTTTGTCCCAGTTTGGTTCCGGTTTGATCTTGGTTTGGTTCTGGTTTGGTCCGTGGTTTAGTTCTGGTTTGGTCCTGGTTTGGTCCCAGTTTGGTCCTGGTTTGGTCTTGGTCTAGTCCCGGTTCAGTTCTACTTTACTCATAGTTTGGTCCCAGTTTCATCCCAATTTCATCCCAGTTTTGTCCTGGTTTGGTCCTGGTTTGGTCCTGATATGGTCCTGGTTTGGTCCCTGGTTTGGTGCCTGGTTTGTTGCCTGGTTTGGTCCCTGGTTTGGTCCTGCTTTGGTCCTGCTTTGGTCCTGGTTTGGTCCTGGTTTGGTCCCTCGTTTGGTCCTGATTTGGTCCTGGTTTGGTCCTGGTTTGATTCTTGTTCTGATGAAGTCAGAACAAGAACCTCGTGAAGTCTGATCCCCGCTTCAACCAGTGCTGGCTGTTGTAGTGTCCTTCGGCAGGACACTCCATCTCCATGCGCTGTGGGGGTCAGAGGTGCCAAAGGTGCAGATTGGCAGCCTTGTTTCTGTCAGACAGCCCCAGGGCAGCTGTGACTAAACGAAACTTTTAGTGATTGAATAATTGCCGCTGTGTCGCACTTTGAGAGGCTTATCAAAGTTGAGGAGTGAATTAATATTATTACTCCCAGAGGCTGCAGTAGGTTGGATTATGCAAGACAAAATTAACAAATGTTTAAATGGTACATCAACTTATTCTTTAACAGTTCGGCATCAGTGAGTATGATTATTCTGGATGTATTACTAAAAACTACAAACAATTTTACAGCAAATGCAGCAAAAAATACGGGTGGAAGTAGCTCAGTTGATACAGTGTCCATCCTCTGATCCCGCTCTTGACATGAAAAAAAACCAAAAAACATCATTGGTTGAGCAGTCAGATCCATTGACGCACAGGTTGGCGGTGCGATTGCAGCTTCCACAGATGAATATTATTGCTGTGTCCTTGGGCAAGACACTTAACCCAGCAGTGGTTCCTTGCTGTATAGTGCTTTGAGAGCCTTGAAGGTGGGAAAGCGCTATATAAAAACATGACCATTTTCGATTTACCAAGATTTTTCTTTCTGTTTAAGGTGCAAAAAAGGGCTTTCTTGTTAGATTGACAAGTTCAGCACTCCCCCTGGACACTGGCTGTGATCCCCGGAGTGAAGGACACAGAGGAGCGACACAGGATCTGCTGACCCGACTTGACCAGACCTCCTGTTAAACTGCACTGCGTCACATGGCATTATAGTTTGAGATATTATATTTTCTTGTATTTCAATCGCTCAACTTTTTCGACCCAAAAAAATAAAAATAAAGGCATGTTTTCTCATTAAATTTGTATTGCTCTGAAAAAAACATGCACCCTTAATGTGAGTGAGCTTGCTCCAGCTTGTTTCCATGGAAATCTTGTTCCTTTGGCTATAATCTTCCACTATATGGCTTAAACTTGTCTATCTCCATGGAGAATATTTTAAAGTATGGTTTTAACTTTCTAGTTTCATGTAATCATGCAGTTAAGTCGCATACTGTACCTTTAGATTTCTCCTCAGGGATAAACAAAGTAGTGCTAGTTAAAAGAACTTTGCACCATAAAATGTACTCTCAGTTTCCAATAAAAACGTTTGTAGTCGTGTTCTTGAGGATGTTTACTTCTACTACTTCTAAGCAGCGGTTTATATCCAAATCCTCAGTATGTCTCAGTCCTTCCTTACAGGCTATAACCTTCTTCACTCTTTGGTCAAGGTCAGGTTTTTAGCGAGTCAATTCCCATGTGGTGAAAACGCTCTCATCCCCCACAAGGGACTGTGTTTTTGAATAGAAGAGGGAGGATTTGCATGCGAGCGTTCGAGGTTGTTGCACTGATCTTATGGGGATGTTTTTGCCTCAGTAATGTGTGGAAATGTGATGCAGAACAGCACAGGCCTTTGGGAAAATGAGACTATTGTCCAAACAGGTTAGAATGAAACGCGGTGGGTTCACATCCAGGTCAAATGTCAAGTTGATGTAAACACCACTGATTGTTAAATCCAATAAATCCAGTTATATGGGTGTGTTTTCTCATAGAGATTGCACACGTTTTAACTGGAGCCAGAAATGTGTAATAGGTCTGGAGAATGCAGAGATAAGGAGGAACTGTCGACTACTTTAACAATGAATAGCAGTGGTGGCTTCATGATCGTAACACCTGCTTTGATAATGCTGGCAAACCTGGCAAAATCAATGTCTAAGAAGAGTTGTAAAAACATAACCCTAAGTATAAAATGCATAATCTCTTGTATAAATTATTATTTTAGTTAATTAATATGCACTGTTCCTCCTTTTTCTTAAATAAATAAATAAAAAAAATAATAATAAATGTTGATTATTGTTCAAATATGTAATTTAAAGTGTTTCTGAGCTGGCCAGAGAGTTTTTTCATTGTTTTCTTGCATAAAAGTTACTCAAAAGTACATTTGTTTTTATATTTTTCTTCTGCTTAAACTGATACTACACACTTACTTGATGCGTCAAAGGAAAATTCAGGATGGATATGTAAAATAGAGGTTGTAAAATACATGCTGATGTGTCCTTTAACATGATTTTTATGGCTAAAAAAAGATAAAAAAATGTCTAAATCAGTTTAGATATAACCATATTTTTTTTTTTTCCATAGTTCATGTGTCGAATTGGTTCTTAGTCCTTTGGTGCACTCATTTCATTTTAAAGATGCAACTTGGACAATGGAGATTGTATTGCATTGTCTAGAATATTATCTCTATGGAAAAAAGCTGATGACACCAGGTCAATTACAGGTCACATCTATGGTAAAAATGTCTGTTATTAAGTATTTTTTTTTTTTTTCATTTTTGTTTATTCAAAAGCCTGTAATACTGTGGAACATTCGGATTTCATCTAAAGGGATTTCCATGAATGCATTTAAATTCAGTTCCAGACAAAGTGGGTCACGTCCAGTCCCCAACCAGAAAAGTTTACATAATGCACCTTTAGGATGGAGTACAACAGTGACCCGCCTGCTCTGGTTCCAGAAGTGAAGTTTCCATTTATTTTTCCCACAGACTTTAAAAAAAAAAAAATCAAATATTAAGAACTCAAAGGCATCGCGAGGCTAACCAGCTACGTGCTAACCAGCTGCATGCTAACCAGCTACGTGCTAACAAGCTACGTGCTAACCAGCTACGTGTTAACCAGCTACATGCTGAACCACATATGTGCTAACCAGCTACGTGCTAACTCAGGGGAGGACAAAGTTTTGGACACAGGGGTCACAGTGGCTTTTAAAATTTGACAGAGGGGCAGGGCCAGGATTTATATATGTAAATATGACATTAGAGATTTGGCCTGCAAAATGTAACAAAACATGAATATGCACGGCTCATTGTACAAATTGTTTTCCAAATGCATCAATTAAATTAATAATTAATTTATTGAATTTCAGTTAAATAAATACAGCAGAAAAACTTCAGTTTTATCATGTGCCAAAAGACCAACAAGTTGTAGAAAAGGTAAACTGATCAAGGTTTACTCTCACCTATCTTAATATAATTTGGTCACGTTCGGCGGGCCGGATTAATAAGGTCAAAGGGCCGTGTGTAGCCCCTGGGCCGTAGTTTGCCCATGTCTGTGCAAACTAATATCCATAATGTGGAAATTTTAACCCAAAAAGTACATTTAAAACACAAGATCCAGCAAATACTTAAATAACTTAGTGGTTTATAACGTTTCATAAATATATTTTAGATACAATGATGGGTCTTGCATGCATTAGTTACCACGTAGCTAATTCGCCCTGAGCAAGCTTTCAAACTTTAATTTAATCTTATTTTTTTCTCCTAAAGTTGATGAGAAAATGAATGAGAATTTTCTTGATGAAACCGGGGGGTGAGTGGTCACTGTTGAGCTTCACACATGAAAGTCAGAGAATTTAACCCACAGCCGTTTTCAAGTAGACTGGAGAGCTTATCATGTATGAGCAACCCAACTATTTTATTCTGTAACAGTAAAAATGCATGACCTTCCAAACCCTTTCTAAAAATGCACGTTTGAAGCGAGCCCCTAGCACATCCACATATACAGCAAGACGGTTCCTCCATCAACATTTAAATGGAAAACAAAACATGCCTGGCTGCTACGGCTCCTATACATAAATAAATGAAGGGTAAAGCTTTGTCTCCTGTGAATACAAGCCACTAAGTAATCATCTTCTTTCTCTCTCTCTCTCAATTGGCCTTTCCCTACTTTTTACCTATTCATTTATTCATTTCAATTGGCGGCAGCAAAACAAATCACGGATCCTGATACCTGGCCAAAGTAATCTGCAGAGTCTTCCAGTGGGTAATTGGGGGAGTTCGGAGAGAGTGGACAGAAGCAGAAAGAAGAAATGAGCAAAAGGAGCTACTAGAAATCTCATCTAATCTGCAGCCGCTAAGATACTGTGGGCTGGTTTGGTCGGCGTTGTGTTGTTGGGTGAGAACGAGTAAAACATTGTTATAATTATGTTTGATTTTTTAAAATAAAGTTGAAATAAAAGGCCCTATGCAGGATTTTTCCAAATATATTTGAGCAACATTTGCCTCATACAGCACAGAAATATTGTCAGAATAAGTTTGCTGTGTTTTATTGCCCGATTATCATGAAGTGTGTGGTTAGCGTGCTAGTTGTTGTTGTTAGCAAAACTCTCAAAAAGTTGTTAAAACACTTATAAACTCATTGTGGTGAATATACAGTACAGATATATTAGGTTGAAATGGGTTTGCTGTGTGTTTTATTGCCTGATTATCATTAAGTGTGCAGTTAACATGCTAGCTGTTGTTAGCTTGCTTACTTATAAACTTATTGCGGTGAATATATAATACAGAAATATTGAGGCTGAAATGAGTCTGATGTGTGTTTCATTGCCTGATTATTATTAAGTGTGTGGTTAACATGCTAGTTGTTGTTAGCAGAACTCTCTGTATATTGTGAAAAAAGCTTATAAACTCATTGTGGTGAATAATTATGGTGCTCAGAGCTGCCTGTATATTACTTTATTCATTATTTAAGTATTTATATACCGTATTTTCACGACCATAGGGTGCACTGGATTATAAGACGCCGTTCAGTTACGGGTATTTTTTCTGCATTTAACACATAAAAAAGGTGCACTGGGCCTTAGGGAGCAGGCACGGTAAAACATGCATGTTAGTATGTGCTCTAAAAAAGACAAAGGAAGCAAAACTGTGTTCGATTGTGCTTTATTCAAGTATTTAGCAAAGTGCTCACATCATTTTTTAATTAATTCACAAATCCATCAAAGTCTTCATCCTCTGTATCTGAAATGAACAGCTGGGCTCGATCTCTATGAAATACACCAGGTTCCCTCTCGTCACTATCAGAGTCCGTCTTGCTCCTCATGAACGATGTCGACTTTTGCGAAAGCTCAAAGAACAGTGTAAGCAGATACGTGAGCCCGAGCATCCACAATCCATTCACAAATTGTGGCGTAACTCGCCCGGTGCTGCCTCTCGGTCTTTGTAAAGCTGTGTTTGCCGTCTGTCATCCATCGCTCCCATGATGTTCACAACTTTTAACTGCACCTTATGGTCGTGAAAATATGGTACATATCCAACCATATATATTGGAAGACAGTAAATATATTCCAATATTTATGTACTTTTTTATGAGTATATATGTATTTTTTTACTTTAAATTAAAAAAAAAAAAAAAAAAAAAAAAGGTATTACGCTGTTTAATTCCCTAGCCCGAGTCAAATGGCAGATTGGTGCATGTTGGAGATACATGATTGGGCCATAATTGAGAAGCCAGGACTGTGCGCTGACAGACACGAGGCCGGAGCATGGACACGCGCTACACTTCTGCTGTGGAAATGCAACTCTATCTCCACATTTCAAAAATACCACATTTATATTCATGGCTTTCTCATAATCTTGGCTGCAGCAGAACTGGGCATTCGGCACAGGGGAATGGTGGCCTAAAGTGTTCTCCGTTTGTTGACTCTGTAACCTGTAGAATTTCCAGTGTTTTTCACCAGACTCAGTGAACGCCAACACTGTAAGGTTTGGAAAAAGGCCATGGCTAAAACCTGAAGCAATGGAAGTCCTCAACAAAAGGTGAACACTGACCTTAAAAGCCCTGGACCTGATTCGTTTCTATGTATTTGAGCGAAGTACAGCACAGAAATATTGTATAAGCAGCTTGAGGTCAAAATAAGTCAGCTGTACACTGTCTGCATTTAATTATACTTCATTTTATGGTCTGATAATCAGGAAGTGAACTTTTAGCATACTGGTTATTATTAGTATTACTGTGAAAGCTAAATGAGGAAGAACCTTAGACCACTGCAAACTATTTAAAGTGAACCAGTTTTCAGAATCAATTACAACGCCTTTAATAACTTTTTATGGTTGATTGGTGTTTCTGGTGTCTGGAATGAGTCAAATTTGGCAATAAGAGCAAAAAACAAGACTATACTAAGACAGCACAAGCGAGTGAGTGTTATCTGAGGTGTGATTCAGTTCTAAATAACAAATGAGTAATGACCTTGTTCGCTTCTCATTTGACACTGGAATAAACAAACCTGATGGGCTCTGTCTGAGTTTGACCTGAGCGAGTGGTGACTGTAATTGTTCTACAGAGGATTTCAGTACGGACCTAACTATTCATCCCATAGACATCCATCCATCCATGATCAGGTTATAGAGGCAGCAAGTCTAAGCAGGGACTTCCAGACATATCCCAGGCCAGTCGAAAGTCCCTCCAGCGTGTCCTGGGACTCCCCCTCCTGGTGGGACATGTCCGTAACACCTCCACTAAGGGATGCATCCAGGAGGCATCCAAAGAGCACACTTTCAACTCATTAAGAAGCTACAATTCTCCCCAATTTCATGATAGATCATTTATCCATCCATCAGTTTTCTTCCTCTTATTCAGGGCCAGGTTGTGGTGGCAGCAATCTAAGCAGGGACTCCCAGACTTCCCTCACCCCAGACACGTCCTCCAGCTCCTCCGGTGGGACGCCAAGGTGTTCCCAGGCCAGCCGAGAGACATAGTCCCTCCAGCATTTCCTGTGTCTTCCCCGGGGCCTCCTTCCGGTGGGACATGCCCGGAACACCGCATCCTGAGCAGATCCCGAGCTACCTCAGCTGCTCCTCTCGACGACGTGAAGGAGCAGCGGCTCTACTCCGATCTCCTTCCGTGTGACCGAGCTCCAGCCACCCTGCGAAGGAAACCCATTTTGGCCAATTCTATCCAAGATCTTGTCTTTTCGGTTATTACTCAAGGCTCATGACCACAGGTGGGGGCAAGAAAGTAGATTGACCAGTAAATTGAGAGAACATAGATCAGAGGTGCCCAAATTTTTTATATCCAGGGCCACATCTCAGAACATATTCGAAGCGGAGGACCACAGACTGGTGATCAATACAATGCGGTGCTTTAAACACATCTTTGACAGAGCTGCTGTGTATTAATGAGGCTCAATTTTAGGTCTGTGTCACACTGCAATGTGATGTTTGAGGATATAGTGGTAGAAATAGTTTAATTTGTTGTTAAAAGTTCTGCTTATGAACAATTGGGCAGGTTCAGCAGGAGGCCTGAGGGGCCATAGTTTGGACTCCCCTGCCATAGATCATGAATAGATCATTTATGTTTCACCATTATACCCAGCCGCTCTCCCATGAATGGAGGTTGTTTTACCAAATAACAATTAATTCTCTTGATAGCCTCGGTAATTAGTCACACAATCAAAAAGTGCTTTATAATTACAGCTTTATTTCATTTGATTTAATAATGGTCCAAAATGGGTAATTATATCAGTATTTAAACTCAGTCACTTTTGCTTTCTCAATTGATTCTTTGGATTTGCCCTTAAAGAAAACTCGGTGAATAGTGGGTTTTTCGTGTGGGATTTCGTGTTTATCCCAGCCATGTAAAGCAATGCATCAGCTTGAAGCCCAAACAATTGCGCTACACCATTGATCCTTTGCTTGGCTAAGACTGAGTGGGATCTGCCCCCCTGTTTGCCTCTAAAATCAATCCCCCATGAGGAGAGGAGAGCTGTGTGACAGGCAGACGGAGGGAGGGAGGGAGGGAGGGGGAGAGAGGGGATGGAGAGAGAGAAAACGCTTCTCAGCTCCTCTGCCAACCCTCCACAAGCTTTATTACATAACCGTCTCCAGGCTTGGCAGCTCACATGCTTTTAAGGAGGGAGCCGCACGTTCCCCTGCACCTGAAATCTCAAAAACACAAGGGAGGGAGGAAGAGGAAGAAGGAAGGAGGAAGAGGAGGAGAGGGACAAGTTGGAGGTGTGCTAATTGATGTTGAAGACGGCTGATGTGAAAAGTGCACAATGCCTAATCCGCCGTGTCAGTCTGAGTATGTCTGAAGTGCCATGGTTTTGACAGAGATCTCCTGTTTTTTGTTTTTTTTTTGTAGATTGTATAAACCCATGAACTTTTCTTCTGTTTCCATGGAGATGTTATTGCCTCGCCTGGAAAGCTCGACAGTATGCCATTAAACATATCTATCTCCATGGCGACAATCAGGTAATCATAATAATGCCTTACACTTGTAATGCGCTTTACAGGCTCAAAGCACTACACTATAGTCATCCTTCATTCACTTCTACACTTGGTGATGGTACTGCTGTAGTAGTGTTGTAGCCACAGCTGCACCTGGGGCAGACTGACGGAAGCGCGGCTGCCAATCGGCCCCTCCGACCACCGATCTCACACACACACCAATTTCATACTAGTGGTGAGGATGCAACAGCGGGACTCGATCCTCCGATTTTTGGGTTGGGAGAACCTAAGCTCTAACCACTGAGCCACTGTCGCCCTGCCAGGTAATGCCAATGTGCCAAGTTACAGCTTAGATCTGTGGAAATGTGGCCCTGCTCACAATAACAATGCATGTTTTTCAAGCAATAAAAAAGTATAAAAAATATGAGTTTATTGCCATATTGTGAAAGTTTCCAGGAAAAGCAAAAGCATCTGTGGAAATAAGCACATGACAGGAGCTCCATCAGAAAAGTTACACAAAATGTAATCTATTTGTGTAATCTATTTGTGTTTAAATGTAATCTATTTGTGTATTACGTGAAAAAAAACCCATCTGGATCTAACCTAAACTTGGGATCCAAAGCAATTTTCTGCTTTCCAATAGAAAATAGCTTGACGCTGGTACATGCTAATCATGCTTTCTTTCTTTTTTCTGATCAAGGAACCAGATATTTAACAGATTAAAACTATTGAAGCTCACATAATCGGTACAAACTTGATACTCATACTTCACTGATAAACTGAAAAATCAAACCAGAAGAGAAGGAAAGGCTCTAGTCCTCAGCTACAACTTCAACTCACCTATAATGGATGTGTTTGTACAATGGAGGAAAAATGCCGTAAGGAAATCCAAGCAAGAAGAGGAGGAGCACACACGTCACTCAAACACACACAGGCAGACGAGTGTGAAACACGTCTGTGGAAATAAGACGCACAATGACAACACCTGAAATTAAAATCAAGCAAAATGATTATAATGAGTCCAACCTTGTCAAAATGAGATGGTGAGTCCAAACAAAGAGCTTTATCTAGAAGGTTTAAGACCATTTCTGAGTCTTTCATTGAGAAACCATTTACACACCTTCATACACGTGGGGGCAAAGACCGGAGGGTAGGCGTGTGAAGTGCCTTGCCCAAGAACACGACAACAGCATGGACTAGACTGGTCCCTCGTTTATCGCAGGGGTTACGTTCTAAAAATAACCTGCAATAGGCGAAATCCACTAAGTAATCATCTTAATATTTTACAGTTATTCTATGTGGCTGTAAAACCCCTCACCGCACACTTTATACACTTTTCTCACACAAGCATTAACATTTTCTCACATTTCTCTCTTGTCTCTCACACTCTCAAAGTTCAAACCTTCGTATATTATCTCCCTCTTCCTCACTGATCGCTTTAAATGTGTTGTTCACCTACCTCTGCTCTAGCAGTATCCACAGAGGCGCCTCTCCGTGCAAAGAAACACTTTTGAGTCCAAAGCGTTTTTGAAATTTGTCAAACCAGCCCTTGGTGGTATTAAATGGTCTTGGTACTGCGTGAAAAGTACTCGTCGATGGCCTGGGCTCCGCATCATCCTGCTCCTCGCTGTCATGAATGTCATCGCTGTCAGTAAAGGTTTCAGCACTTCAGAGTCACACTGCGATCCAACATTTTTGTAAGTTTGTCTGACACATTCTGAACTGTACAGGAGACACGGCTCAGAGGAGACTGATGGTCTACAGTCCCTCAGCCAATCAGGACACAGAACACAATGCACGTTCATACTCTGTAAATAAAACATGGAAAATTGCACCCAAAAAAAATCTGTGAAAACAGTGAGACCGCGAAAAGTGAACTGCGATATAGCGAGAGACAACTGTACTCAATTTTGTTGCTTAAGTAAAAGTACAGATGCAGAGGTAAAAAATCTACTTAAGTAAAAATATTTACTTACCCATTTAAAAATAGTTTTGACTTTTCTTTTTTGTCAATATCTTTGGAAAATGATGCAACTATTCAACCCATGACGTGATAGAAGCCATAAGATTAATATGTCAAGTTTGCAGAGCCATAATTGTAAGGTTGAACATTTGCAGACTTTCTGAAATTACGATGCCATCCAATCTACGACAAGATTGCACTTACTGACCAGAAAGTCGATGTTTCTCGTTAAAACTTTCATTTCCTCTATTATGCCTGACTTGTTTTTTTCAAAGAAATAATCTCACCATTTCCCAGTAGAGTGGTAATTCTATCACTCAATTTCTCAAGCTTTCTATTAAAATAAAGAACATGTTTTAAATGAATAGCTGTCTCTGTAACTACATACTGGTTGAATGAGTTTAGCGAGGACACAAACAGATTTCAATTTGCCTGAAATGTAAAAATGATGAACAGATATGCAAAAAGTAGTGGTGGTGTGGTCAGGGCAATCAAGAGAAAATCTAAAATTTCAATTTCAATTTCAATTTCAATTTCTTTTATTGTCAAATGTGCATATACATTTTAAATAAAATATATATATAAAATATATATATAATATATATATATAAATATATAAATCTCGTGTCAAAGGTATAATTAAATAGCTTTGAAATATGTCCAAATAATCATGTTTTCCCCTGACTTTAGTACACCCTACTGGTCACTGAGCAGACTGCAGACTGCAGCAACCACGGTTCCACACGTTTTATTAACTTGACATTAACATTGATTTCCAGGTGCAGCACTCCCAACATGTGTTTTTTTACAACTGGAGAGCCAGCTTTGTTTTAGAGGCTGGTGCATGTGGACTGAGGACCGACTCAAACCAAGATGAATAAACTCATATTATAGATCCATAAGAATCGTATGTCTGAAGAAAGTTCTTGTCAGTGTAGATGTGAAGCAGGAGATGACAACAGCAGCACCAACTTTCAACATAAGTGACTAAAATGCCTCACTTTTAACACCAAGTCACTGTTGTAGCTTTGAGTTTGTAATAATCCAATGTTAGTTAAAAATACGGACAGTCATTGAATCAAACATGAGCTAGTTTCAGAGCTAGTTTGTGTGAAATGGAGGATCCAGACGGAGCAGAGGAGTGACAGCGGCTGGGGCAGCGAGGAGGAGACGTCTGGTCTGTGATCTGTGAGTTTATGAAGGAGCAACAGCATCAGTGGAATAATGGGACTGTGTGTGTGGAGGAACATGTGGCTGTTCTGCACCTGCTTCAGGGAAACACAGGACGTTTTTCAGGAGAGACGTGGTTTTGATTTGCATCTGTGAGAAGTGAGTGTGAGCTCGCTCTTCTGACGCACGGCTGTGTTTGAGGGGACGACTGTGACAAGTGAGGCTGTATAATAAGTGCACCTGTCTGACCACTGCACCTGTCTGACCAGTGCACCTGTCTGACCACTGCACCTGTCTGACCACTGCACCTGTCTGACCACTGCACCTGTTTGACCACTGCACCTGTTTGACCACTGCACCTGTCTGACCAGTGCACCTGTCTGACCTTTGCATCTGTCTGACCACTGCACCTGTCTGACCACTGCACCTGTCTGACCGATGCACTGTTGTTGTTAGTATCTCTTCATAAATGTACATTTTGTGTCATAAGTGTCTCATGTTTTCTTGATGCATAATGATAATTCCATAAATAACAATCGTACTGAAGTCTCAGCTGCATAAATGAGGTGCAGGAGGAGGACAAATCTGTGAAGAAACAGCCCTGTTTGTACAAATACACTCCAATATATACAAATATAAATCATCTATGTAGATCTAGGCTTCTATAATTTGACTCAAATGGCTCATTTTGCATTTAATATGTAAAATAAATATACACATTTTTCTATTAGTTTGTATAAAAAGTGATGTTATTAAACCAGACACGGGCAAACTACGGCCCGGGGGCCCCATGCGGCCCTTTGGGCTTATTAATCCGGCCCGCCAAAGGTGACCAAATGATATTAATCTATTTTAACGTTTATCTTTTGGCACTTGATAAAACTGAATGTGAGTTTTTCTGTTTATTATTATTATTATACTATATTTATTATTATTAATTTAATGAATACATTTTGAAAACAATTTGTACAATGAGCTTTGCATATTCTCTCTTTGCCTCATGTTACAGACCAAATCTCTAATGTAATATTCACACACACACTGGCCCAGCCCCTCTGTCAAATTTTAGACCCCACTGTGGCCCATTTGTCAAAAAGTTCGCCCACCCCTGTATTAAACTGTTATCGACGTGTTTGTCTGTTTGCCCAGACATAAAAATCACCACTCTACTGTGTCAGAGTGTTACATGTGAGACTGCGAGAGGCTTGTGGTCATGTGACTGGTCATGTTTCGTTGCCAAGTCTGTTTTAAAGGGGAAGTATTATGTAAATAGATTTTTAAATGTTAAAAATCCTCGACTGCTCTGTATTCACTTGCATTTATTCAAAAAAATCGACGATCGAAAATCGTTTGAAAATGGTGTGTGTGTGAATGATCGGTGGTGGTCGGAGGGGCCGATGGCACAAACTGGCAGCCTCGCTTCCATCAGTCTACCCCAGGGCAGCTGTGGCTACAATAGTAGCTTACAATCACCAAGTGTGGAGTGAATGAATAATGACTATAGTGTAGCGCTTTGAGAGGCTTTGATAAAGCGCATTACAAGTGTAAGGCATTATTATTATAGTACTGTGGTTTACAGTGAACAAAATGTAAAATGTTGATAGTTTAATATTAAATACCCAAGAACACATAACAACAACAAAACTGAACATGTTTTTTTTTGCAGTTAATGGATGCTTTTATTTAAAGGAGTAAAGGATTACTCCTCAGGGGGGACGTCATGGGGAAGAGAGGGGCGGGGTGCAGCGTAGTCGGCCATGTTGGGAAGGTCGTACGCCACGGAGCAGCTCAGGGCAGAACGAGAGATCGCCATGTCCTGCACCTCCAACCACTCTCCGGTTTTCACATCAAAACATTCCACACAGTTAATGGTGGTGAAGCCGTTGAACCCGCCCACGACGTAGAGCCGGTCGTCCACAACCTCAATGCCGAAGTTGCTGCGGCCGATCCCCATGTCAGGCAGGGGGCGCCACGTGTTGGTTCTGGGGTTATAGGCCTCCACGCTGTTCAAACGGGCCGTTCCAGAAAAACCACCGACAGCGTAGATTTCGTTTGCGTAGGCGATGACACCGACCCCACTGCGTCTGTTGGCCATGTCTGAGATCATGGTCCACTGATCGGTGAGCGGGTTGTAGCACTCAGCTGTGTCCAGGGCACTGCTCGCCATTAAAGCCTCCACAAATGTAGATCTTCCCATTGTACGATGTGCTGCTGGCGTCGCTCCTTTGTTCGTTCATAGGAGAAATCATCGTCCACTGGTTGTTCTCTGGAGAGTATCGTTCGGCTGTCTCCAGCCTCACGTCTCCATTGTACCCTCCCATGGCGTAGATTTAAACCATCCAGCAAAGCCACGCTAACATAGCACCTCTGCGAATGCATCGGCGCTACTTCTTGCCATGTGCGATTGGCCAGGTCGTACTTGTGGGTAGTGTTGAACTGCTCATCGCCGTTGAACCCTCCAATCACGTACACACATCCGTTAAGGAACACTGTACCGTGATAGGCCCGTGGTGTCCTGTCATATTATAGCCACGCCCACCCAGCTATTGGCACGGTTGTCATACACTTCAATGCTGTTGGTTGGATTTGTTCCACTCCAGCCACCAATGGCCAGAAGAACCGCTTGGGGCAGCCTGGGACGGGCTAGACGGGAGAACAGGAGGGATTGGACCCCCTGACTCGGACATCCAACATCACCATTATGGCCCTCATCATCAGGGCCTTACATTCACGATTGTTCTGGAGCAGGTCGTTGCCATGAATGTGCTGAATAAAGTAGTCCGGCTGGACCAGAGCCAGACGGACTTTTGTCAGGAGGTTGACCAAGTGTGCATTCCTTTCCTGAAGAGCGTGTGTGACCCATCTGAGGACCGCCTCAAACACGGTGCTCTCCTCCTTCACGTTCAACTGGTCTTTGTCAATGATGGAACAGAGGTCTTCACTGGAGAGATGGAGGAACTCTTCAGAGCTGGTCACCACCTCATCAAAATGCTTCAGGATGTATGAGAACACTTGTGTCTTCAGCTGGGGGTAGTGGTACTGGTTTGTGAGGCACCAGACACCGATGCAGTTACTGGGGGACAGTTGTTCCTTCATGACCTGACAGCAGGCTTTGGTAATCCCACTCACGTCTAAGAGGTCAGCAGCAACAAAGAGCTCTTGGAGGTTTTCCAGAGTGATGTGGACCACCCCAGTGTAGCAGTAGTCCAGGATGACCTTCATAATATCAGCTGACACATTAGAGATGTCAAAAACCTGGCAGTCAGGGCTGGACCAGTTGGTGAACAGAGCTTTGAAGTATGTGCTGCAGCTGCAAAGAACCAGCTTGTGTGCCGGGAATTGTACGCCGGCCACGTTGAGCAAGGCATCGCACAACATCTGGTCCTTCCTCATCTCCTCGAACACGGCCATTGGAGAACTCATGGCTGTTTTGTATTTGAAAATGGATGTGTTTGTGTTAAGGGGAAACACGTCTGTCTCGGTGGACTGTCTCAGTGGAAATGAGCCGTTGTGTCAAGTGTAACTTCTACTACAGCTTCTGTGACATCACTCGTCTCCATGGAGACGCATGACACGAGCACGTAGTGATGTCATCACGGAACTGGTCTTCACGAAATAAAAAACAACATGAGAATAAGGTTTTACCTGTGATTTTTAAAGATCATATTTTATACAAAAGTCATAGCCATGTGTGTTTAGTTTTGAGACTTTTTGGGAATTGAGAATGGGAGTTCTTTATGTAGTGCACACAAGTTTCCCATGTCTTTTTGTAATTTCCAAGTTTGCTTGATCTGTTAGTTGCATTTCCATCACTTTTTATAGATCTGCATAAGTAATGGCAGGTCAAAACACACAAATATCACATTTAGAACCTTTAATTGGGCTAAAAGTTTATCAGGAGGATTATGATTTATGCACAAAACAGTTAAAGTGCATTTTGGAAACTCATTTAATCATTTATGGAGATTTTTGTTTTGTCTTTCCAATTTAGAAGCATAGACTTTTTAGCAAATGTGAGAGCTATTAGTAGGAAGTTGTGAGTGTGTTTTGGGACCAGTGCCCCTGCCAGACCATAAATATACTGAATTGCTATTAGTTTATTTAAAAAGTGGTGTTAATAAATTGCTGTTGACTAAATATAGACGTCCACCCTAAGTCTGCCCACCCATAAAGATCACTCCACGCTACCGCCAAGAAGCACTACTTTTGTCGAACTTTGAATTATTTTTCAAAGCAGCTTTTGAAGTGTAACAACCAGGATTAAAGGCCCTGTATTTGAACAATAATTATCTTGGCCCAGTACAAATATTGCATAAACAGCTCTTGATGTCAAAATAAGTCCGCATCATTCTGTCTGCATCTGATGAAAACTCTCTATCTTTATCAGGGACCATGTACAAATTCATTAATCTTACAAAAGAAATGATGTTTTGTATCAGATTTAGCTACTGCTCGCTATTTAAAGTATTGTCTGGTGATCAGGAAGTACATGTTAGCATGCAAGTTGTTGCTAGTTTTACCGTCATGGTAAAACTGCACTGTGCACATTTCTATAGTATAACTTATAAGTATCTGCTAGATATCAACCGATACCAATGCACAGACTGAAAATAACATGTTAAATGAATAAATGAAATAAAACTAAAATAAATTAAATTAAAAATAATACAATAAACTAAACTAACATAAAATAAAAATCATACAAAACTTATCCTAATGTGTAATGTAACTGTTATTTATCCCTCAAGTAACTCCAGAGCAGCTTTGTATGAATAAAAATTCAAACATTATGAGACTTTTTGGGCCAACTACGATCAGTAAAAGGTTTTATTACGTCAATTTATATGTCAAGCCAGTGTCGGAGCGGTGGATCCCTAGTAAAACACACTCATGAACTCATTGTGTTGAATAATTAGGATGGTCAGAATGCACAGAGTAAGTCAGGAGTAACTCTGGACCACGAGAAACATGAGCAATGAACTAAGACACAGTAAACAACCAATTTTAAGAAAAAAACATACACGTTTTTTTTAATTTATTTTGTTTTTATTTAAAGACTAATGCAGAGAGTTTCTACAGGGCCATATCATAAACCAAAAGAACCAAAGAAAACATTTACAGAAGGTTTGTCATTTCAAACCAAACCCATTTTCCACATTCGCGTGACTGCGCTGTATGTCGATTAGTGAATGCAGTGAGTTCAACCATGTCCATAAATATCCATTATACATGGACACACTTTCCAATTTCTCAATTTTGTGCTTTAGAAAATTACGTACTTAGAATTTTTTTTTTTTACATTTCAGTGAAAATCAACATATTTTGGTTGATAAAAATACAAGAAAACTCCGGTAGGTATCTAGGAATAAAACGGAAAAGACTGTAGTTTTTGTAAAGCGACTGTTCTTGAGGATGAACCTGTAATTCCAACAAGACAAAGTAAAAGCCAATGGATGGTGTAGATGGAGGTATTTACATGTGTGATGGCAGCGGGGAGGCTGGAAGCTCATGATTGCACTATGCCTCGAATTTCACATTCTCTTCTGGATCATTGTGTGGACACAGTAAATAAATAACAGGTGAGACACTACAAGGAAAAGGAAATCGGTTTTGACATTTGAAATAGTCAAAAAACAACTGTAAATTCCCCCAAAAATATAAATATTAATGTAATTTTTAGTGGTTTATCCCAACGTTTTACATAAATTAAATACATAAATAATCAAATAAATGAATAAATAAATAAATAAATATTACCTGTAGTGTCTCACCTTCGGCTTGTTTTGGACAAGCAAGACCCTTCTTCAAAGTCAACACATTCCCTTCAATATGTTAAACATGATCGACGTCTGGGGCAAATAAAAATAACCCATCAATTTTGCAAAACCAACATTTTGCACACGTCTCCGCTGCTCCGCGATCGCCGAATAAAATCTTATCTTTCCGCTCGTCTTTCTTTCCCTCTCTGTCGGTTTTTTTTGATCACTCGCTTTATTGCAAAAAGTGCAATCGACACCGAAAGCCGCTTCCTCTTCCATCTTTCTTTTGCAGAATTTCACCCCTGTTTAGCCGTCATTTAAACCAATACAAAATGAAACAACTAAATACACCGATAAGAACTCATGTCGGCGCGGCGGATATGGAAGCTAGCTTTTTTTTAATTTGTATTTTAAATCATCTGCAACTCAATGTTTCATGGATGAAAGTCGGTGGTGGAGTCGGTGAAGCTGACCTTGCATAGCACAAAGCTGACTAATGCAAATGTTCTTGTCTAAATGTGCAAAATGCATAACATAGTCTGATAATAATAATTATATAAAAAGAATATTCATCATCGTCTTTGCTAAACATCTTCAATAATAGAGTCATACTGTAGCATTAGGTAATTTACATATGTATAGATATATATTTTCTCCATGATAATAAACATATACATACAATAGTTTCAACATCTCTATACAAGTCTTCGTTCCTGACCCTCGCCGTTTCTTGACCCTCGGTTTGTGTAGTTTTAAGTGGCTGCTCACAAAGGACTGGTGGCCATTTTGTGTCAAAGGGGCGAGTTTCAGTAAAGATGATTCAAATGATGAACAGCAGCCCCCGGCGGCCATGTCGTGACCCGTTCACCGCCGGCACGCGAACGCACCGAGGTCTATGGGCACCAGCCGCGTCTTTTGATCAACATTAGCGTTCTGTGAAATATGTTTTGTACACAAGTCATAATGCAACGTTGCGCTACGATTGCACACAGTTACAGTGATTCAAATTCAAAATGGACACACAAAGAAATAGAGAAATAGCATATACGGAGTAAAATCCCTCTTTTTTTTCGTTAATGTTTTTTTTAAACCGTAAAATAACGCCACAAATTAAGAGGGGTCAATGTAAAGCTACAATATTTACCATCCCACACTGTCAGGTCCTAAGATAAGCCCTTGCTAATTAATATTGCTACATTAACATAATCTATAATGGTCTCTGTGAAACCACCCAACCTCAAAATAGTGCTTTCCCAAGCTTGAAAGAATATTATCGCAAGCAATGTTCCCAAGACAAAAATCGAACTAAAAAAAAAAAGCATTCGTTTCACATTTGTGAGTTTCTGTTGGTTTTTCTCGGGAAGAGGGGACTGACATCATGCTACAAAAATATATATTCTTCTTCATCGCTATCGTAGATCTACAAGTCTCTGCCTGTGCGAAACCTAGCAACGGCTGTAAAGACTACCCTGCCATTTAAACTGCACTCCTCCTCCTCCGTCTAGCATGTTTGGATTTCCCGATCTGCTCTCCCGGTCCTGCTGTATCTAATAAATGTCGCACAGAATCGGCAACAGCTAAGTCCAAATGGGCATGTGATATTGAAGGCAGTGTAGCTGGTACTTTCTGAGTTGTATGTCTTGATTATTTGAACGGAAAGTAGTAACAGGAAATGATGGAATAATAAAAAAAAAAACTGAACAAAAACATAAAGTCACTGTCCATCAACGAAAACGTTACAGGTTTAAGCATTGAAAACGGATAAGGCACTTCAAACTGTTACGTGCCCAATCCTTTTTCAAGCTATTTGTACAAGAAGTGGTGTTTTTGGCGAAGTTAGGCGACACCATTTACAAATTCTGTTGTACAAGCCAAAAAAAACGAAACTAAATGTGAGTTTTTTATATAAAATGCACTCCAGAATTCAAGACTGTATATATATATTTTACATTCTTACAGTTGCTAGCCAAACCCAGTGTTAGATCAGTGTTGCTGTCGTGTGTACACAAAACACAGGTAAAGATGTTTTTGAGTAATATCTTTTTTTTTTTTACTTGAAAGCAGCTTCGATGGATGCTAACTCGGAGAGAAACAGTCACTTAAGCGTGATTTTAGACCAGTAATACTATAGTTGTTGTTTTTTTTTTTTGTTCATAGAAAGTTCTGTAAATATATAAAGAAAAATAAATGAAAACTTTCCTCTTCGGTACCTTTCAGTAAGTTACACTTTTGCAAAGCTTCAACATAGTATTGACATCTCTATAATGTTTTTACGAATATTTACAATGCCGCAAAGGTAACGTAGTCCCCATGATGACCACAGAAGTTATGGGATGGTTTGGTCGTTCTTTTTAAATTAATTGGCATGTCCGTTGAGATATGTTTATTGCTATTGCAGAAACCCTAAGATGGATTAACAGAATCTCGTAAAAAGAATAATGGAAGATACACAGCGACAGAAAACACACTGAGCGTATGTAGCGTTTCAT
Organism: Periophthalmus modestus; assembly: GCA_019594935.1. Classification (NCBI taxonomy): domain Eukaryota; kingdom Metazoa; phylum Chordata; class Actinopteri; order Gobiiformes; family Gobiidae; genus Periophthalmus; species Periophthalmus modestus. The sequence goes on from JAIEZT010001243.1 coordinate 6,232,171, forward strand.
GTTAAATAAATTCCGCCATCACTCAAGTGTTTTACAGTTGAATAAATAATTTCAAACAAATAATAAGAAAAAACAATGCCCTGTCCATGCCTATACACAAGTTCCTTTTTACCATGTCAATTGAATAATAAATAAATGAAGTAGAAGAAGCCCTGTAATGACGCGGGCTATGTGCAGTTAGCATTCTCTTGGCTAAGTATTTATAATAGTATTTTCAGAAGCATTGACCAGTCCCCTAACACACACCCATTTTCAAAAGCACGTTTTTTTTTTCTTCAAAATCTTCAAATTTTTAGATCAACAGAAAACGGCAAATATGGAAAGTCCAAACCAGCATGGACGCCATTTAATATTTTTGTTTCTTTGAAGAATTGTATAGAAAATGAGCGGATTTTCAAAACAACAAAACGAAAACGGGGGTTAGTGGATTATTTTACACCTGCAGTTTAGGCTTCTTATTCAAGTAGGTCGCCCAGTAGACCAAGTTAAAAGTTCCAAAGAGCAGCGGGAAGGCTATTCTGGCGATCCTGTCAATCTTGCTCACACTGTTAAAGGTTTTCTTGGCCTCGGGTGGTTTGGGCTTCGGCTCCTCCTTGGGTTCAGTGGGAGGGGGAGGGGCGCTTTTGGCAATGGTGGCCAATCCAGGGTCCCTTGCAATGTGTTGGGGCGAAGGTGGTAGCGGTCGCGCGGCGGGGTAGGCTGTGGTGTTGTTCTTCTTCAGCATGGACTCCTTCTTCTTCTTTTGCTTCATACAAAATGGTGGATGCAAAACATGGGGAATGGAAAGAGAGAAGAAACAAAAGAAAAGTTTAGTTTAGTTTGGATTACAGGTTTTATAGTTAGCATTTTTTACCATTCTTCTGCAACAGCTCACATGGTAGTTCAGATATTTCATTGTTCGTTTCAGACAAATATAGGTGAGACGTGATGCATTACTTTTACATGTTTCAACGGTATCGTCTTCGTCTCATGTCGACTGTGTCTTCTGTGTGGGAGAGTAGGACAGCTCCCTTGTCTCGATTCAAAGCGTGTGCACCTTGTTTCATGGGAGCTTTGAATAGAGACAAGGGAACTGTCCTACTCTGCCGCACACGGGACATACTTCTGCAACAACCACCGGTGAACATGGAAGTTACCGTAGAAACATGTCAAGGCAGTACATCATCTCTACCTACATTTGTCAAAATATGAATAAATAAAAAAAGGTGAATATTCCTAACCTAGTAGGAGGATTTTTTAGAAAGTGATTATGAAAATACAATACAGTTGACCCTCACAGTTCACCTTTCGATTTTTTTGTGTGCAATTTTACATGCTTTTTTTTTACATCGTATGAGCGTGCATAGTGTTCTGCGTCCTGATTGGCTGAGGGACTGTAGACCATAGTGTGTTCTGCGTCCTGATTGGCTGAGGGACTGTAGACCATTGTCCATCAGTCTCCTCAGAGCCGTGTCTCCTGTACAGTACAGAATGTGTCAGACAAATTTACATAAATGTTGGATCGCAGTGTGACTCTGAAGTGCTGTATGTTTGCAAGTTTTCTCCCCGACAAAACCCACAATGTCAATGAAACTTTCTGCACCGACAATATTTCTAAAAGCTATCATTTTTATTTACAGTATAGGAAAACGTTTTTTATTTTTATTTCTGAAACAGGTCTTGATCTCTCGTTTCATTCTATCATACTGAACTTTTTTTTTTTTTTCTAATCTACAAAGGTTTGAACTTTGAGAATGTTTAAATAAGAGAGAAATGTGAGGAAATGCTAATGCCTGTGTGAGAAAAGTGTATAAAGTGTGTGGTGAGGGGATTTACAGACTTATAACATATATAATAATTGTAAAAAAAGCTGACTACTTCATGTAATCGCCTATTGCAGGTTATTTTTAGAACATAATCCCCGTGATAAACAAGGGACCACTGTATGCAGTCAAATGTTTTTAAAACCACTTTGTACTATTCATTTCCTCCTCCCTGAAGTCATAGCTGTCCTGGGGTCTCCCGGTGAATACTGATCATTCACTCACACATCCTATTCATAGGTTGTGGATGAAGTGTTTTGCCCAAGGATACAACAGAACCACAGACCCTTTGGGTTATTACTACATTACAGTTATTGCTACTTGCACTCCACAACTACAACTAAAAACTCTCTAGATACTACACTTTTTTCATCCCAAAAAACTTTATCAATATCAATATATCATCTGAACATTCAAAATCAAATTAACATAAGCAGCTACATTTTCCCCTGATGTAAATGAGCTACAGTTTTGGTAAAGATGGAACAAGACCTTACGCCATGAGATCTCGCGAGATCAAACTACCACGAGACGGGAAAAACGATGTTGCAAGACTTATCCTCTGTCTTCACATTTGGCACGGGCATGAAATGTTTACTCCTCACTCGAGCTTTGGAAAGTTGCATCCTGTATCTTTGAGCAGCTGTAGCTTAAAAGACTCCTCCACACAGAGACTCCAGGCTCACGTATTTGGACAGAGAAAAACTTTAAAACTCTGTCCCAGTTTTAATTCCGTAGGGATAGGACTGAAAGTGACGCAAATAATCAGAGCTGAAGTTGGGTAAAGCTGGTAAAAAAGATGGCAAATTACTATAATCAAATATACGAGCCTCTAAACGTGCGATGTTTTCTCACTTAAATATTGTTTGACGAAAATCCACAAAGAGATATTCAGGCCAGAAACTTAGTTTAAAAGTAAGAGGGTCTGTGTTCTTCTGTGGAGGGGGGACGTCCTGGAGCGAGACAGAGGACTGACAACGCCCATCCAGGTTTTGTTTAATCATGTAAAGTAATAAAAATGATGAAGTACAACAGACATTGAATATTTAGCATATTGTCATAATTAATAGTGATGCATGTGGATTTACACTGTAGAAAATAGTTGTTTAAAGCATCAAGGGGGTTAGATGCATTCAAGCATATGCAGAAAAATGACTTAATTTTGTCATTTTTGTAACTCTAGCAACATATAAAAACACATTCACAACGCAATATATTAAAAAAAATAAACCACATCCGGGTATTTCTTGGTGAATGATTTCAAAATATCTCGCCTCGTTTCTCGTGACCTTTCTCGTGTCTCGTCTCTGAAAATTCGTCTCACCACTCCCACCACCCAAGTGTTGGCAGGTGTGTAAGGACTCCTCACCCGCCTAGACAGAACGGTCCCACTCCACAGAAACACCTTCATATTTCAGAGTAGCGATGCTAGCAAGCAACTCCGAGTACAGAGAGATTAGAGTGAAAAACACAGGAGGACACTAAACTATTAATGTTCCCGTCATGTTACACGAATTGTCATTTCCGTTGGGAGTTAGCTGACAACAAACAAGCTTAACATCTTTTTGTCCTGTATGGTCCCAGTTCCCGCAACAGCTACTTGTAACCACAGGGCAAATAGACAGGCAATACTCTCTCTTTGGGATCACACCAGTTTTCAATCTTGTTTTGTCGTGTGTAACAAATAATGGACACCACACACAGACATAGTTAACAAATGGCCACACGGTATAATATGCAGCCGCACTTTCAACAAACGATGCTTTCGTTTCAGCAAATCATTATGGGCCACGCTGAAAAAGCTCTGAAGACCTAGTTGTTTAGTCCCACAATCTGTCAGAAATTACCGTATATTTAGTTAGGTGCTATCAGACTGATATTTTGGTTTTCTTTTTAGCACATCAGTTAGCCCCTCCCTGGTTAGCTCCTCCCCCTCCAGAGCAGATATAAGGCAGTGTCCAGCAGTAATCTGACCAACGAAAAGAAGAAGAAAACGTCTTGTTGTGTTGGCGAGCAGCGAAACGTCAGTTTCACTCCTACAACACGATTTTGTCCAGTTCACAGATTTAACACTTCGTCTTATTGCTATGGATCAGACCTGGACGATTCTGAGGGATTAACACCAGACATCAGCTATTGGCCTTAAATCTCCAGAAGAGAGTTGTTATATTTGGTTTGGGCAAGAAACTTTATTTGAACATTTTTAATACCCACACAGGGCTGCAGGTACTGCATCGATAACTTGTTGTAGGGACTTTCTTATCCTAAGTTATGTTTTGTAGTAACGTAGGTTTGTGATGATGACTTGCGCAAGTGAATTATTTACATTTGGTTTGTTGTTAACAAAGGCATCCCCAACTGTGTGCCCGGGGGACCAAAATGTGGCCCTCAGACCAATTTTTCTTGGCACCTCAATGCTCCACGTGAATTGGCCCATATTACCTTTAAACAGAAACTTTTACTGTAAATTTCTTTGAAAATCTACTTTAAACAAGCCCATAATCAACTATTTAATGTGTCCCACTGAGGATGTAGCATGAATAAAGGTTCGAGTGGGTTCGGTCTTGTAATATATTAACACAAAGATTGTGAAGTATTGCAGTGTTATTGATACCAGTTCTATGGGCCTCACAATCGGCCTCAGCAGCATCATCTGTGTTTTTTATATGTGGCCCTTAATGAATGAAGAAAAAATTGGACACTACTGGTCTAAAAATAATCCAAAATTCTAATCAACTGGACAAAACGGTTTTTTTTGTTGTGAAGATGTTTTGCAGTCCTTTTCACCAAGCGACTTCTCAGGATTCTCCTGTCCCAGAGTTACTGCTGGACGCTGCCTTAATAAATATCTGAAGGGAGGAGGCCTAACTACACTGAAACCAACACAACACCTGTTTATTTACAGTTTCTGTTTGTTGCTGGTTTAACTCGAGCTGCAGTAAGTTGACTGTGGAACGGTGCCTGGGTCATATTTTCGCGTAATGGTACCTGGGCCTAAATGCGCCGCTCTCAACACTTATATAGCATACTGGCTAGCGCTACTGCATTTCCTTGTTTTGATTTAGCTCACACGAGGATGGAGGTTATAAATAGGAGATAAAAAGATGCCTAAGCTCCCTCATTCCGGTTCAAAGCTGGATTGTCTTTCTTTACATTGAGCAGCAGAATTGAAATTTTCTACTCACTATCGTCCATCTGTATTTTCTGGGTTTCAAACAATCATACCGGACACTGTCCATGAAGAAGTCCATATCCCTTTGTATTTAATTATACTTGGAAAATCTGTGGTTAGTGCATGGGGGGGACTGCTGTAAACTGCTCCACATAAATGTAACCAAAAATGCAGATGTGTCTTTGTAAACCTTTCTATGGCACACCACTGCTTTTATGCCGTCCCACCACGCGTAGCCCCTCGTGGTGAAGTAGTTGACTGTGGCGACCTCGATGAAGGCTTCGAAACAAAACACACAAAGGGCGTAGCACAACAGCGATGAACCAGTCCATGCTTGTAGCGTAGGCCATTTAGGGTAGGGAGTTCCTGGCGCTTATACTCAGGGTGGCCACATGGTACAGCACTGTAGTTACTCCTGCAGGGAAAAGACAAAGACCGGTGGTTAGCTAAAGTGAGAACATAGCCACAGTTAAGGGTGTGTTTTAAGTTAAGTGGTTCACACTATGAGATGCGTCCCTACCCATCTCCCAAAAAAACATTAGCTGGACATTTGTAGTACGGGCCCTGCACGGTCTAAGATTGTGATTTTTTACTGCACGAGCATTGAGCACTGTGAATAGATTGACATTTAATGTTTTAATATAGAATCTCTGTTTCAAAAGGTTCACATTTTAAAAAGCGTCTAGGAGAAAGTAACCAAAAACCTGTGAAAATAGACCTGTTTTAAAAACTAATGGGGTACGAGAAAGGAACGTGGTTTTCTCTACAGATCTAACTACAGCGTTGCAGTTTTTCCCTGCAGAATTAGTGGCAGAAACATTTGGTTCTTTGTGGAAGAAAAAAACAAATGATACCTCCAAAAATGGCAAAATTTTGCGATTTCCTAATTGTTTCTATTCCAATTTTATCCTGATCAATGTTGCAAGCCACTGGTTTGTGGCCTATTTTGTATTTATAGTTAACATAATTTAGTTAAAATTTTACCACGATTTTTATGTTACCGCTTGGCCATAGCTTATTATCCAAAGTTTCTCGATGGCAAAACCCTACATATATGAAAACTACTTAAATTACACGACTTGGCGCAGTGTGGGAAAAAATTTTGAAAATGGTATTTAGATCATCACTATTTGTCCAGACTTCGTGCTTGATGGTCGGTGGGCACAGTAGGTACAGAATGTTGCCACACCAACTGTTGGCTTGAGATTTTTTCGTTTGCATTACACATTGCAAATATACTGCGCACCAGACAGCTCCGCAGCGAAGGAGGGGACGGTGTGACACAAAGTCAGAGATGCCGGGCCGACAATACTAAGGAACTAACATTAAACATCCTCCACCCTTACAACCTGACTCTGACTCATTGTTCTTTTTACCTAAACCGCGGAAGGGTTTCTTATCTCGCAGCTGAGCAACGCAGTGTTTCACCAAATGGGGACAACTCCAAAACTAGTCTTGCATGTCTAAAGCTGAACTCCAAAAACCTCAAAACAATTACAATCAAATGGCTCCAGGTCCCACCTGTTAGGCACATGATGAACACGCTTTCATGCGCTACAATAGTGTGTCACATAACAGCCTCCTACTCCCACTTATGCTAAGCTAGCCTGTGGAACACTAGGGTCAGAATATACACTTAACCTCTTCACGACCGGGGACCCTGGGGGGGCGGGCAGGATGCTCTACAACTCTACAAACAACCAAAACTAACTACGGCTAACAGCAACAGCTAAACAAGCCAGCGGGCAACTTGCAAAACAAAACCAGGGACGGCTCAATGGCGAAACAGCTGACCTACTACAGACAGCACGGTGAAATACAGCACTCCACCCGCACAATGTTACGAGGGCGCCTCTAACTGTGATTATAACATGTTAAAGCATACGTGATACTGGGAACTTTTATTTATGCACTGATACAGCTATTTCATCAATCAGCGGGGGAAAATGACTAACTCACGGTGGATTAAATTATGAGGTATGAATTTGTTATGGAGGTTAGACTGGCCATATTACATTCAGACAGTTACAGTACATTTTTTTCTAGTTTGTGAGTAAGGAAAGCATGTGTTTTAGATAAATCCACGCCCTAAAGTTAAAAGGTAAAATGTTCAACATTATTTATAAAAGAGCTTTTTCACCACCATTCCAAAGGCAGTCAAAGAGCTTTACATCAAAGAACCACTCACCCATTCACACACACAATTCATTACGACGGTGGGTACGCAGACAGTGGGGGCGAGGGGGGGTTTAATGTCTTGCACAAGGACACAACACGGCATTCATCTCTGCGTGGATCTGACCGCTCTAACCAATGATGTTTACTTCAAGAGCGGGATTCGAAACTACTCAACTACTCCCGGGTAAGAGGACGAACACTCAACCCACCACTGCAGCTACTGGTGGCCCATAGTGCTCATTTAGTTGCGTTTGCTGATTTGTAATGGATTATTCTCACATTACCTGAAAGCATGATTTTTTTGTTTGTTTAGTTCATTACTTTACTCCACACAATTTTTTTTATCGAGGGCCACATCTCAAAACATATTCGAAGCTAATGCTGATTCAATGCAGTGTGGGTGCTTTATACACAGCTTTGACACAAGGCCGCTGTGTAGTAAGTAAATAAACTTGAAACACTATTCATTTAGGTCTGTATCAACGCTTAGCAATGTGACATTTGAGGATATCGTGGTAGTCGAAATATAGTTTAATTTGCTCTGTGTAAAAGTACTGCTTATGGATCAAATGGAGCCTGGTTTAGCAGGAGGTCTAAAGGGGCAATAACAACACTGGTCTCAGGGGACTGCATTTAGTCGCCCAGCCCATACATTTGGACCACCCTGGTTTACTCTTAAACCTGTGTGTGGAATACTGTGTGTCACAAAACATTGAGGTGAAACTTGTTTCTCAGAAGGAATGACGGGACCACGTGCTTATTTAGAGATGTTTAACACTGGAACCTGCTGCTTTCGGTTACAATTGCTAGAGTATTAATCTTTCAGGTTGACAAGAGGGGGGGGTCTATATAATAGGCATTTTTTCAGTGGAACAAACAAGCCATCTTTTAGTGACGTATTCTACCTTAATGGTAAAACAGCTGACGGTATATCCAGCCAGTAGGCCCATTAGGATCCTAGAGACCTGAGCGACGTTCCACACCCCCATGTGGACAAACACATTTTGGGTTGTCTAGAAAGCCACAATGCAAGAATTTTAGAAGAAGAATACCAGCAAAACAAGCAAACAGCAAACAATGAAAATTTATTAAATTTCAGAACCATTTTTAAGAGGTTTTTTTTTTATTTTTATTTTTTTTTTTTTTTGTGAAGGCTCATGTTTTCCTGCTCCTCGTCTGCCGCAGCACCTTCACATAGCCACATATGCCACATGTGCAAAGAGGCACAAACAACTGTTGTTTACTTCATTTTGTTTTTTACATTCAGGACACACCACTATACTGTAGTCAGGGTCTTAATAAATAGTTATTAAGCAAATCATTTTTTCAAATGTTTTTCATCAAAATGATTACAAATGTCCAACATATGAGGGACATTTGTGTTTACACACACTTTTCTCAGAAAACTACTACATAATGTAAAACTATAATCCTTTGTATCCATACACTCCTATCAGGTCCCATTCTGCCAAATAATAAAGAGAAATACCCCTAAAGCATGGGTCACGCAAAGAGAAGGGTACGGGTCTTAGGAGGAGTAATGACCCTTGTAGGACAGTATGTAAATAGGGACCGGCTTCTTTCTATGGATAAACCTTTCTATGGATAGTGCTCCTTTGTCTAGGAACCGTAACTGTAACAACACACACACACACACACACACACACCACACACACACACACCACCACCACACACAACACACACACACACACACACCCACACACAACACACACATGGTACCTGCTGTTTGTACCTACACACTATAACAAGAGATAGAGGACAAAACTTCTCATAAAACTCTCTGTCTGGTCTGCGGCTATGCGTCCCTCACAATGGACATTACCAAATCACACAAGTTAGATGAAACAAAAATTTATGAGCTTTTTAACCTGGCGTCATAATGGTGGTCCCTCAGTCTTCGGGCCCCCCCCTAACTCCAGAGTGCGGGCATTTGTTTGTATCCATTTCGGGCAATATTGAGTCTCATGACACAATATTTTCCTGGAATTTGAAGCTTGAGTGCTTATAAAATCTTTCGTATATCTCACCTCCCCAACCCCTGTTCTTAAAACAATACAAAAAATCATACAGGCGTCATATATATGTAATGACTCTGGCTTGCAACTTTACAGTGACGTGATTACATAATAAATACCCATCGTCTTTTTGCGAACCACCCTGGGATTCAAGGAGAGACCGAAAATGATCCCACGCATGGCCAACGTGATGAGTTGTTATTGAGTGGATGCAACTCCTGGAGCTACTTTCATTTTACAGGTGAGTTGAACACCCACACAACACACACACACACACACACACACACACAACACACACACACACACACACACACACACACACACACACACACACAGCCTTTGAGTGCTAACGGTGTGCACCTCGAGAGCCTTTCCTGCAGTATATACGTAGGTTCTAAAAACTCCTACGATTAACCTACTGTAGCCATAAATATCTGCGCTAAACTGAAAAAACACTGTTCATCTTAACATCCCCCAGTCAAAAGCTTTTAACCAATCTGTAGCGCAGGGGTGGGCAAACTTTTGACACACGGGGTCACAATGGGCTCTAAGAGGGGCTTCACGCGTCAGGATATATTTTTATATTTATATGTGTATATTTACATTAGAGATTTTTGGCCTGTGAACATGTAGCAAAGCATGGAATATACAAGGCTCATTGTACAAATGTTTTCCAATGCATTAATTTAAAAAACTTTGCGCGGTTCAGAGAAATGCTTGCTAGTTTTGCTAATTTGAATGCAGGCACACAAACTTGCCTTGGTACTTTGATCGGACTTAAAAATATTAGCTGTCTACTCACGTATTAAACCACAGTGCTCACTATCCACTTCTCTTTTGTTGATCAGGTAATAAAGAGAACCAAGAAGAGTACATAATACCAAAGGTTGATGTAGCTGAAGTGCTATAAAGTGTGGTCACGTTCGGTGGGCCGGATTAAAAGGACCAAACGGGACATATATGGCCCCTCGGGTCGTAGTTTGCCCCACCCTGTGATCTAGCGTCTTTGATTTATCTCAAAACACACAAGTTATACCACACGCTTATCATAAAATGGTTCTTCCCACATAATAATTATTTCCGGTGCATATTATTTTTCATTTCATTACAGAAGCATATTGTGACTGTACCCCTCCCCTAACTAAGCACTTAAGACTTCTTTTCCACCTAGTGCCATTAAAATCAAATCACACTCATTTCAAGCCATACCATAATGTATTATGTAGATGGCTGGTCCTCGCAGTAATGACGGCTGTATGATATTCAGACGACACACTTTCTGCTGTGGTGATGGTCCTAAACTGTCCACACTCGTCACTATTATAGATTCTTTTGTTCTTGTCCTGTTCCTAAGTAAAGTCCTGGACTGTTGCGTTCCACTCTTTTGACAGAGTTCTTGGGAATTACAGCCTCAGTCAAGTGACACCAAGCAACCCCCCCCCCCCCCCTCCAAAAGGCAGATTATAATCTCTCCATAGCCAAATGAGGAGATTATTAATGGTCATTAAAGGAGGAGCACACGTACCTACACCGGCTCCGATTGGTTTGATGTTAAGTACTACGCTACATCTGATGCTGGGTTTGCCAGTACCTTATGCAAAAAAAGATTTCTAACCATGTTATAACATTGTTCTCTCATCAAAAACAATGCCTGAAGATTGACGTCCATGACTGTTTAAGTAATCTAGTGTCTCTCCTGTTTTGGGAACCCTCCTTCATGGTTACAGAAACAATCCTTGTCCCACTGACACAGCGCCGTCCTCTGCTTCCCACAGCGACAATTTCCACAAAACGTGTGATACAAAAAAGGTAAACTAACAACTTCACAAACCTGATGCGGACCTTGGAAACCCAACACAGGACAATCCACATGAGGCTCGTTCTGTTTTTGCATTATTAATAATAAGAGCCAAAACATCAATTTATTGCCATTAAATACCACCATGGCTAAGTTTGTGTAAAATATTAACAATAAACAGGTGATCAATGTTGGTGATTATATCAGCAAAACAAGCAATACTTCATTTGAAACATGTCATACCTCGTATCTGGGGTAGAAAATGATAGACATATCTGGCTTCAATTCCATTTTATATTGAAAAAACTGTCCTCAGTCTCCTCTGTAACAACCGCTGCTGTCAGAACCTCGTTTTGCACTTGGTCTTACAAAATGTTCGTATTACCCACTGTACATGTACCATAGGGATTTTTATTTGGCCACTATTTTGTCCTATAAATGAAAGATATGATCCACTAATAACAGACAAATCAGGCGGAACTTCTTTCCCTGAGGTCCGCTCCTGCTCACAGAGTTAGCAACAAGTTTGATTAAACAGCGTTACGAAAAGCCGCTGCCAAACCAGCACCCCCCAAAGTGTGGACGGGAAGGGGGCGTTATCTTCAACAGCCTCGCTCCACTGATTGGCTCTTTGGTTGCTATGATACTCTCGGTCGGCTCCAAATTCGCCCGCGCTGTAACTGCTCTAGCCTCGATGAGCTTCATTTGACCGGAGCTATAGTAACGGTCACAACTCCGCCTTAGTCAAACGTCTTTATACGTCTATGCTGAGGACACAGATACGCCACCGTTTGTGAAAATTTACAATCCCCAAATCTTACAGTTCCTTTAATTATAGCACAGAGATACGTCAAGATACATTTGCACACAGCGCGTCGCAAACACACAATGACAATACTGTGTCTCTTGGTTGCGTTGGGAAGTAGGGGGCCAAACCTATTACTCATTACCAAGGCCTGATTTTTTATGTAAAGGTCTGTATATTTGTAAACAATATCATGGCAGCTTAGCAAATCTAAATCTAAAAAGACCTCGAGTTTTTTCAAAATTTTGGGAATAGATAGGAATATTAGCATAAACCAGATAATACAGTGGTCCCTCGTTTATCGCGGGGGATACGCTCTAAAATAACCCGCAATAGGCGAAATCCATGAAGTAGTCAGCTTTATTTTTACAATTATTATATGTTTTAAGTCTGTAAAATCACTCACCACACACTTTATACACTTTTCTCACACAGGCGTTAACATTTTCTCACATTTCTCTCTTGTTTAAACTCTCTCAAAGTTCAAACCTTCATAGGTGCAGGACTTTTCATCGACATTGTGGGTTTTTTTCGGGGGAGAAACTTGCAAACATACAGAACTTCAGCAGAGTCACACTGTAAATTTGTTTGACACATTCTGTACTGTACAGGAGACACGGCGCAGAGGAGGACTGATGGACAATGGTCTACAGTCCCTCAGCCAATCAGGACGAGAACACATTGCAAGCTCATACGAAGTAAAAAAAGCATGAAAAATTGTACTAAAAAAATCCACGAAACAGCAAGACTGCGAAAGGTGAACCGCGATATAGTGAGGGACAACTGTATTGCAAATTAGTCAATCGTTATTAGTAATGGAAACAACAATATGGACTTCCAAACTAAAAAAAAAAAAAAAAAAAAAAAAAAAATAAGAAGATATACTATAATCCTATGTGTATAGATTTTTTTTACTCCCTTAGGTTTTATTGGACAGGAAAGAAGTAAGCATTGAAATATGGGGATGAAGAGTGAGGTGAGACTTTCAGCGAACACATGCCGCAGACTGGGAATCGATCACACTTTATTTATTTTTTCTTTATTTCTTCAGAGGATCCCAATGAGAGCGTTTGGGGCATGACATGGTCAGCAAATGTCTATAAAAATGTGTTTCTATCACTTTCTTGGGGGTATGCTTTGGCGATAATCAGTCCTCCGTAGTATCGACCAGGAACCATACTTTTGACAACCCTAATCTACCTATGGCCATTTGGTGACACCAAAATAGGTGGTGTGTCAACATAGAATAATCACTACCCAAAGAGGAAAAAGTTCAAGCTTTTCCTCTTAATGTGTTCCTCTTTAGGTCATGAAATAATAATATGACCATGCACAGCGCGGTCTACCATTAAAAGTCCATAAAAGCTTGTTGGGCACATGTCAGAATATGAACGAGCGTGGGAGCTCCGCTTATATCTTTTATATCTTTACATTTCTCATTGCATAAAATCACTCGGCATTGTACCCGCCCCAAAACACCCTCGGAAATACAGCTTAAGGCTTCACTGGTGAGCGACCGGGAACATCTCCATCAAGAAACGCGATAAATTTAAGTTTAGTGATGTGCAACAAAACAGCTTTTTCGAAGACCCATTACCTCTGCTGATATTGAGGGAGGAACGCAGCACAAGACAACGTGGGATTTCTGCGGGTGATCGTAGGAAGAGAGCCGTGGAGGCTGCATAAGACAGGAAGGTGGGATGGAGTTTATGAGCACGGAGCTCAGCAGCAGATAGCAATCTGTCCACGAGATAAGCTCGCCAGTATGGCCGGGCTAATTCTGTGGGGGTAGGATTAAGGGCAACACCGCTATGTGTGTTATTATAAGGTCCTCGCAATTGCTAATAATATACCTCAAACTGGTTTGAAAATAATAAAGTAAAGTATATGGAGTAGTACGAGTCACTTGTGAGGCAGCGCGACGATTGCCCAATGACAAAAATTTATGAACCTGTGTCTTCGAGGCCCTACCAAGGAGCCACTTCCGTACTGTGAAAGGTTAGTGACTACTTGGTCTGTGGTGAATTCTGGCTAGAGTTACGGTGATTAAACCAGCGTCAGCTTAAAGAGCAAAAATAACGAATAAATAAACTCCAATTGTATTGGTTTCGGGTTATTTAATAGGCCCGTTACCAGATTATTTTCATCGTGTATGTGTGAGCATAATTGTGTGTTTGTAAGTAGATATAGGGGACAGGGGCACTCTTGAGGCTCAAAATATGTAAGTAATCTAACTAATTAAGCATCTTACTGTCCATTTCAGGGGAACCTTTAGTGTGTACGATCTCTGCTTGTTTGGTGCTAATCCGCATGTTTTGTGATGGCAAACAACTCCCTGCGTGTTCTGTTAAGTGTGAAAAAGTGGTTGCAAACAATACAGTGACTAATAGTGAGGAAAACTTGGATATTAAATTTGTTTTGGGAAATGACGTGATTCTGAGGGTTGTGCGTGGTGGTGAGGATATAGGTAAGATGGATAGTCCAGGAAGATCTATTGTATTTAAGAAAAACTCTGACAACTATCTGGGACCCATCTGTAACCAGCTGGAAACCAACATTGAGAGAGGTTTACCCCACTCTTTCAATAAGACTCCAAAATGGAAGGGGCGACCGTCGCGCCAAAGACTTATCAAGGCTGAAGGTGGTCCCCTACGCACATTCATCCCAAGTAATCCAGTTTTAACTTTAGTGCTATAGGAATCATTTAGAAAAAGCAAGCACTTTGTTCATTAGAACATGACTCAGACGCTTTTTAAATGGTTCCATGGTGGACCATGGCGGGGGAACTTACGTAGGGCTGACGCTTGAAAGGCTACTTGAACAAAAAGTACTCCTCTGGAAAAGTCTACCTGGATTAATCGTGAGCCAGTCAGGTTTTCTGGAGAGTCCTTTTTGCGATTAACATTAGTGCCAGTCGGAACCATCTCTGACCGATGATTTTTCATCTCTAGTAATCCTGGTATCTCTACAACCTGGGGTCTGCCGAAAGTACAGAGGTCCGGTAATAGAGTTGAAAGTTTGGACTTGGCGAGGGCGACTGTTTTAGATTGAGGGTAAACCCCTGCCAACATTTAAAAACATACTACATGGGAACAATGCTGCCTTTCTGACCAAAAAAAGTGGGGCAAAAAATATGATTGATGTTATCTTCTAGCTTTAAAATTATAAATTTGAAAAGGACAAGTATGAAGGACAAGATTATTTTTTCAAGAGGAAACATGTAC
>JAIEZT010001243.1:6247285-6479785 GCA_019594935.1 Periophthalmus modestus
AGCCGAGTCCGAGCCGCCACAGACAGATCGCGCGAGGAGAGAATGTGAGGCGGGTTTGGTGGCGCTGCTCTACGTTGTGCGCACTGCTTCTTCCCTCTTCTTCTTCTTCTGCATGCGGCTGCTGCTGGGGTGGTGGGGTGTCGTCGGCCTCGATAAAAGGAGACATGCCCCACAGCGAGGCCCAAAACGCACAGCTACGGGCTAAAGGAGGAGGAGAAGTGGAGAAAGAGAGAACTTGGTATGATAAGCCAGAGTGTGACGTGATCGCGGGAGAGGTAAAAGCATGGGACTGTGAGGCTGAGCGCAGATTATCGCGGGGTCAGGGAGCCACTGATGCACGTTGCTGCAGCACGGATCAACACATGCGTGGTCTCAGCCAGCGGAAGCACGGCTCCAGCAGGGCATCCAGGCTGAGAGCTCACGGAAACAATGTCTATTTTACATTATGTCATCACAAAAATAAATGCCATTACAACACGTTTAATGCATTTCTGTGATAAAAAAAAACGTTTGGAAAATCTCCCTGTATCACTGTATTTGTGTAAGAAATGTTGCAAAATAATATTAGCTTTCTGAACAAAAAAAAAGTGTCATCCACATTTGTAAGAATTCAGGGACACTCAGGTATGTCAAAATGCCCATTTCCCCATTAATTTTGCACATCTTGCATGGCAAATCTAAATGCTATCAAAGGCTTTCCATTCTTGCTTATGTAATAATGCTTGGTCTATGAATTAATAAGTTAGATAATCAATAAATAAAGCATTTACACATACAGGTTAACACATCCAGAGCTGAAACCTCATATAAATAAAAAATATGGTGTGTTTTGAGCCAAAGGAGCCACGTCATGTCGCGGTTGCCATGGTGAGCTCGCACACAGAAAAGCCTCTCCTCTCTCCTCTCTCTTCGTCGCTGCACCAGCTCAGACACGTCTCTATAATTACAGCAGTGGTTTCCAGGTGCGGCATCTGCTTTTGTACAAATGTATTTAGTTTGCTTTAAATGGGACACGCAGGCATAAATCCAGCCCCAGTCACGCTTTCAGCACCATGGACAGCTCAATTAGTCTGCTCTGCTTTACAAACCAGGAATCAGCACCCAGGACAGCTCCTGCCACCACACTGCTGCTGTAGTGTGGGGTAATGTCACTCAGCTGTGGGGTTAGTTTGATCATAGAAGGAGCAAAACAGATGCAGGACTTATCCGAGGAGGTTTGAAGGAAAGGAAAAGAGATACAACAGTGGTCAAATCAGGCGAATATAAGAAAGTAGTCAAAGTGTTGGGAGAACATTTATGAAGGAGTCTGTGTAATCACTTAGTCGTCCAGGTCTATCCATAGTAAACAATGAAGTTTAAATCTGTCAACGGGACAAATCGTTGTAGAAGTGAAGGAGTCTGGATTTGTCCAGTTGACAGATTTAAATTTATGAATGATTTAGGTCAAGAGTATTTTGCAGGGATGTGTATCAGGTGTTGACACAATATTCTATTTGCTTGCAAAAATAATAAGATGAGGAAGTGTAAATTTCATGTTGCAACATTGTCTAGGTCAAACTCAGGCCTGCGAGCCAAATTTGGCCCTTGATACAATTATATTTGGCCCGCAAGATCATATCAAATATGTCTTAGAGCTGCCGCCAGCCGTCACTCCAGTATAGCGCATGCTCCTCTAAATTATGAATCCCAGAATGCTTTGCAAAAGTGTTGGCGCTGGCCCCCTACACTTCTGTTGACACTATTATTAGCATCCACTACCTGTCGCCTCACTCAAATTTAATCCACCATTCTGAAAACACATGTTGAACTTTTTCAATAAATATTTAGTTTGGCCCCCGACTTAGTCACAGTTTTTAATTTTGGCCTTTTGAGTTTGACACCCCTGGTCTAGGACGTCTGTGTGATCCCTCAGTCGTCCAGGTCTGATCCATGGCAAAAGACAAATCGTTGTAGGAGTGAAGACGCTTCACTCTTCATTCTCTTCAGTTCTGGTCGAGGATGAAAAAACGCTCCTTTTCCCCTTTTTTGAGACACTTCCTGGCAGATTATGTGTATTTAAAGCACAACAAAGTCAAGTTAAAAATACATATAGCAGTGAGGCTAGGGCCGCAGTAGCATGCAGTGAGCAGCTACCGTTAGAATTTTTGAATATTTATACACATTTGTGTAGTTGGAGCATGTTATTCTTCTCCATGTCTGTATGTCTTAACTTGGTATGATTATGCTTTAGTTCACATTGAATAATAATTATAATGCAGGAGTCTTATGTAATGCTTTTCCAGTTGCTTTATGAGTTTGTGCATTAGGCCTATTCATTCACTCCACACTCAGAGGTGATAAATTATTCTTGTAGCCACAGTTGCTCGGAGACAGACTGATGAATGTGAGCATTCATACGAGACTATGTGAGTGAAGTGTCTTGCCTAAGGACACACTGTCTTTGCCACTACTGCCCCACTGTGGCACATGGTATTCCCAGCGGTCTCCTATCCCAGTTCTAGATTAGACTACTGTAACAACCTCCCCAAACGAGCCTTAATACAGCTGCAGTACATCCAGACACTGCTGCTCAGGTCCTGACTGGAACCAGGAAGTACTTCACACATGTGTCCTGTGTCTCTGGCTCCTGTGGCTCAGAGACTTTAAAGCAGCTCAGTGTGAACAAGTCTCTCCATGAACCAAAGAACATCTCCCACATGTTAGAGCCACATGAACCATCTCACACTCTGAGGACGAAACCAGGACTAAACCAGGACTAAACCAGGACTAAACCAGACTAAACCAGGACTAAACCAGGACTGAACCAGGACTAAAGCAGGACTAAACCAGGACTAAACCGTGACTAAACCAGGACTAAACTAGGACTAAAGCAGGACTAAATCAGGACTAAACCGGGACGAAACCTGGACTAAACCAGGACTAAACCAGGACGCAAGCAGGACTAAAACAGGACTAAAACAGGACTAAACCAGGACTAAACTAGGACTAAACATGTTGAATCAGTGTTTCAGTTTTCTTGAGTTTAAACCCGGAACATTCTTCCTGAAGATGTGAAACAGGCCTCTACTTTGACAATGTTTAAATATTTAACACGGTTCTGTTTAGCTGTGAATATGACTGAAAGAGTTATATTCTGCACTCTTCTCTTTTAATGTTAATATGACGATATGATGATTATTTATGTTTTGATGTGTAGTTTTATGATTTTAATATCCTTCTTTGAGTACAAATTGTGCTGTACAAATAAACTTCCCTTGCCTTCCAACCTGTCCCGTCCCTGATCGGACGAGTTCAGGCTTTGACAAGGAGGTGTGTCCATTTGCTTTTTTAAAATGAATGGTTTGTTTGACCCCGAGGAGGGCGTTCCCTTGGATGCCGACTGTATATAATGAGACCATAAACCCCAAATATAAAATGAAAATACATAACACTGCACAGGGATGGTGGATTGTTTTAAACCAAGGACAATGCACAATAAATACTGTGTGGGGAATGAAAGGGTATTGTCCCTGTTCACCTTGAGGGGGAGTGGACACCGATTGAACTGGGTTAACGCAGAATCCGTCGCCAAAATTTAAATTTAGGACGCATTGTGAGACATCGTGTTTTGAAATATACATGCTTTTTGCCCGTCCCCTGACACATTTCGAACCTGCTCCAGCGCTTGTATCCTGGGGTTTGCATTGTCCTTTAAAATCCATTCAATTTCGCTTATGTAAGTATGCTAATGTCTACTCCAGCTTTGGTGGAGGGTAACTTTTTCCCAAGGACTCCTTCAGGGATGTTTGAGAAAAAACTATGTGTTCATAATCTAAAATACAAAATGGCTGCCTGTCCCGCTCTGACTCATAAATTACCCTAGTACTACCCATTTAGCCCGAGCGCTATCTCTCCCATGGCCTCATATCGTCATACTCACATTATATTTGAATGACAGCGCGATGCTTTGCTCTTTTTTCGGCGTTACCTTCAGGGAAAGAGTAAATAAACAGAAAGGAATAATAAAAGACGGTATCAGCTCGTGCATAACGGTAGCTGAGTGTGGCGTGTGCAAACTGGGTCACGTTCTCAGCAGCAGCAGCAGATCTGACCCAAGGACATTCTCGCATCTGCCAACTTTCCGTCGTCTTGGCTCCTCCCCCCACGTCAGAAGTGGTGAATAATGAGCGAATATCGAACCAAATGTCTCTGTCAGTGTTGGAGGTAAACGTTGCACTATATTGCGAAGAGATGGATGAGAAAAAGGACGGACGGACGGACGGATAAATGGTGCGAACAATTAGAAAATATCGAGTCAAATCTGACGGTCAGGGCTGTGTTTTGGTGGTAAATGTTGCACCGTGTTGCCTGGATGTGAGAGAGATGGAGAGATGAGAGGATAGAGAGAGAGAGAGAAAGGTGAGAAGAAAGATAAAAAGAGAGGGATAAGAAGAGAGAGAGAGAGAGAGGTAGGTGAGAAGAAAGATACATAGATGAGTAGATAGAGATAAATATCAGGAGATGAGAAGATAGATAGAGGTGTGAAGAAAAATAGAGAGAAAGAGAGGAGGGATGAGAAGAGAGAGAAGGGATGAGATGAGAGAGAGATGAGAAAGGAGAGAGATGAGAGCAGAGGTAGATGAGAAGATAAAGAGATGAGAAAATAGAGATGGGAAAATTGAGATGAGAAGAGAGAGATGAGAAGACAGAAGATAGATAGAGGTGCAAAGAAAAATAGAGAGAGAAAGAGAGGGGGGGATGAGAAGAGTGAGAGGAGAAGAGAGAGAGATGAGAAGAGAGAGATGAGAGAGAGATGAGAAGATAGAGATGAGAAGATAGAGATGAGAAGATAGAGATGAGAAAGAGAGAGGGAGATGAGAAAGAGAGAGATGAGAAGATAGAGATGAGAAAGAGAGAGGGAGATGAGAAGAGAGAGATGAGAAAAGAAGAGAGAGAGGTGAGAAAAGAGAGATGGAGGAAGGATAGAGATGGAGATACATATCGGGAGATGAGAAGAAAGAAATAGAAAGATTAGAAGAGAGATGGATAAATGAAAAGATAGAGATGGTGGAAAGATAGAGATGGAGATAGAGAGATGAGGAGATAGATAGAGCTCGAGAGATTGGAGCACTGGAGTAGAGAGATAGAAGAGAAGATAGATAGATAGATAGATAGAGAAACATTCTCTTCCTGATTTTTATTTTATTTATTTTTTTTTTGTGCAGTTGTGTATTTAACTCTCCTCTCATCTACCCATTTTCTTCCTCTTATCTGGGAAGCATCAGTCTAAGCAGGGACTCCCAGACTTCCCTCACCCCAGACACGTCCTCCATTGTCCTGGGTCTTCCCCATGGCCTCCTCCTCCTCCTCCAACACTTAACTATCTATATCCATTTGCTACTCTATTATCCTTAGTCTGCTTTGATCTTTCAATATTTTGGGATATACCTTGAATAAAAGCATTACACTGCCCGAGAACTGAACCCGCAACCCTCCCGTCTGAGCAGCTCAACCACAAAAACCATTATCCACGCCGCACTTAGCCTCGCATGCCGTTATTTAATAGAAACAGGAGCCAGACATCTCGGGGCCCTCCGTATCCATCCCTAATGCTCGTCTCCAGTCTTGCCTATAAAACAAACTTACACATTTGCCCTTGCTTAGCGCAGGGGAAGTTGTGTCCGACTATAGTTAAGTGTTGCAGAGTGGCAGCTGCGATCAAATCAAGCAGGTGTTAGCAGCTATCTCCGTGCTATGCCGCATTAGCCTTAATTCCCCTCGGAGTTTTTATAAACACTTCTATACAAGCAGTAAAGGCGTTTTTTACAATCCCACAAGGGCACAAGTTTGGGAGCAGTCATCACTCATACGCTCTATCTCGCAGAACATGAACTCAAATCTACTCCCTCCTCACTGACGCGCGCTCGCAGAGGTGGTACAGCGGCTAAAAAATATAGTCAAGTATACAGCTTTGAGAGCGGACGGGAGGCAATGTAAAGCTTTTTCACTGAGCTGCAACAGGATTTTTTAAATAAACGCACCCGATTGGGACAAAAAGGCGACGACAAAATGACTTGTAGAGCACTCGTACGCAAAGTTTCAAAGTGTTTCACAGATCAACGAGGACGTGTTCAGATTAGCGACGCGAAGCGAATCAGGTCAGGAAAACATAGTCATTATAAAATGTTATTCAAAAGAGAGGAGTGAGTTTAAAGTAGCGATATGCTAATCTAAACAGAACAGAACTAGAGGCCTGAGAGTTTATAAGGAACAAGACGAGATTGTGTCACTTTTATTGTAACAGGAAGCATTTGAAACATTACATAATACAATAAAAAAACAAGCAAACATTAATACATAAATGAAGTCCTATGTTCTACTGTATTTTCCGGACTATAAGTCGCTCTGGAGTATAAGTAACCAAAAAAATGCATAATAATGAAGAAAAAAACATAAGTTGCACTGGAGTATAAGTCACATTTATTGGTGAAATTACAAAATCAAAGTACAAGAACCAAGAACAGACATTTTATCTTTAAAGGCAAGTTATAATAATAAGAATAAAATAGAGAACAACAGACTGAATAGCAGTACAGCGGCGAAAGTAACACACATTTATATTTATTCAGCTACATCAGGGCATCAAACTCATTTTCACAAAGGGCCATATCAACAAAATGGTTGCTCTCAAAGGGCCAGATGTAACTGTAAGATAAATGTAACCAAATGTAATGTAAAACAAATGCAACTACTTTTTAATCTTTCTATATTTATTACATATTGAAGTTACAAATATTGCATATGGACTTTCATTAAAAAAATGTCTGTGTAACTGTATCTCCTGATAAGCTGACATTTTAAGACAGTCATTACTTTTAATTTATTTTGTCGTGGGACATATAAAATGACATGGCGGACCACCTGTGGCCCATGGGCCTTGAGTTTGACACATGTGAGCTACATGAAGCACAGACAGAACTGAACACGGTGCTTGTAACATCTCACCTGTGTGGTCCTGGTTTAGCCCTGATGGAGGCTGTTTGTTCACATTTTGTCCTGGTCTAATCCAGATTTAGCTCCTGATTTCAGTTTAAAAAAAACTTTTTTTTCATTTAATAATATTTGGAACAAGTGGATCAAGTATATCACCCGAACTGGAACAGATTTTTTGTGACTTCTCCATTTCGGGTAAAGAATTATTATTTTATTGTGCATTGCATATAGATTTTGATAGGTTTGATTGCATTTTGTTTCTTGTAAACTCCCCGGTTCTTGTTATTTTTTTTTTTTTTACTCTTTAATATAACAAAATGGGATGGGACCAAGAACATGGCCAGTCTAATGAAAAGCCCACATTTAAAGGACTTTGAATAATAATGCTTGTTTCATATTGTATTTGAAACTGGCAGAAATGTGTCTGTATAATATAACTGTTCTTCTTGAAATAAAAATGTAATTAAAAAAAAAAAAAAAATTAAAATAAATAACAACTTAGAATTAGCTTCTTTATTATTAGCAAAATACTTTATTATTATTATATTATTATTATTTCTATTATTGTTTTATTATTATTATTATTATTATTATTATCATTATCATTATTAATATTATTATTATTATTATTATTATTAATATTGTCATTATTATTCTTTTTTTTTTATTTTATTTATTTTTTTTATTATAAGCAGAGTGTATTTGTCTGTTTACCTGCTTTACACATTGTGGCTCGTCCCTGCAGCCCTCCTCAGAAGCGTCCCGTGTGTCTCGCAGGCCGCTCACGTGGTTTTTCCAGACTCCTTCAGGCCTGCAGCCGTGTGTGTGATAAGGTGCACACTCCCTCCCTGGTCACGAGTTATGCTCCTTGGACCTGGTTTGTGGATCTCGATGGCCTCTCTGATTTGTTGCTTTTCAACAGGGATGACCTTGGCATTGTTTCCTTCCTCTTTCTAAAGGAAACGGCCAACAGACAAACAACAGCAATAAAAGAACAAGTAGGAAAATCTGAAATCAGCCAAACGACCACTGCAAGAGACAAAACCACATCATGGACTGGATCAGTGCAGGGTCGTCCACGCTGAAAGGAACAAACACCGACGCTGGATCAGAGACGCCTTCAAGATCCACAAATACCTCGAATTATAAAGCGTTTTCTTGTCAAATCATCCTAAGCGTCCTACTTTTTTTAGCCTAGCTTCTGAAATGTGTGAAAAGCGCTTAAAAAGTCATTGCAGTGAATAATTAGGATACTCAGAATGCATTTGGGAAGTAAGGAGTGACTTTGGACCACTGCAAACTAAAATAAACTAATTCTGTTGTTCAGATTTGAAGACCGTAAAATCAAACAGCAGGAATAAAAGAGCAAACAGATCAGGAAAATGTGAAATCAGCCAAACGACCACTGCAAGACACAAAACCACATCATGGACTGGAACAGTGCCACCGACGCTGGATCAGAGACGCCTTCGAGATCCACAAAAGCCTCTAATTACAGTATAAAGCATTTTCTTGTCTAGGAATAAATAAATGCACTGTTAGCATTCTAGTTGTTGTTAGCCTAGCCTCTGAAAGTTGTGAAAAGCACTTTAAAAAGTCGTTGTAGTGAATAATTAGGATACAGTTGTCCCTCACTATAACTAGGTTCACCTATTTATACTGTCTTGCTGTTTCACGGATGTTTTTTGGGGTTTTTTTGTGCAATTTTGCTTTTTTTATTTTATTTTATTTTTTTACATCGTATGAGCTTGCATTGTGTTCTGCGTCCTGATTGGCTGGGGACTGTAGACCATTGTGTTCTGCGTCCTGATTGGCTGAGGGACTGTAGACCATTGTCCATCAGTCTCCTCCGTGTCTCCTGTACAGTACAGAATGTGTCAGACAAATTTACATAAATGTTGGATCTCAGTGTGACTCTGAAGTGCTGTATGTTTGCAAAGTTTTCTCCCCGACAAAACCCACAATGTCGATGAAACGTTCTGCAATGACAAATTTCAAAAAAAGCTTTGGACTTAAGTGTTTCTGTGCACGGAGACAACACATTTAAAACATCATCGAGGACGAGGGAGATAATATACGAAGGTTTGAACTTTGAGAGTGTTTAAACAAGAGAGAAATGTGAGAAAATGTTAATGCCTGTGTGAGAAAAGTGTATAAAGTGTGTGGTGAGGAGTTTTACAGCCACAAAACATATATAATAAAAGTAAAAGTAAAAAAATAAAGCTGACTACTGCGGATTTCGCCTGTTGGAGGTTATTTCTAGAACATAACCCCCACATAAACGAGGACCACTGTATTCAGAATGCATTTGGTAAGGAAAACACTTTGAACCACTGCACACTGTTTAAATTAAACTAATTCTGTTTTTTCGGATTTTGAGACTGTCAAATCAGATAGAGCGAGAGCCCTTAAAATGAGAAAGCTAAATCTACGTGTTGAGAAAACTACAGGTACTTTACCAAAAATGTACACTCCAGTGCCCCTCCCTGCTCCTCGTCACCTGTGATTGTGCATCTTAGTCTAATAATGCGTCTGATAATCAGGGCCTGATTGCTGGTGCTGTGAGTGGGCGCGGCGTGCTCGGCGGAGGTGCGCTCGGAGGATGGCTCTGATTTGAAGCCGTGTTGTGCTCTGCGTGTTTATTTGTGGCACGTAGGTTAATCAACTTGAGGGAAATTGAGATACGCTTCATCAGACATCCAGCGCTCCATAAAACAGAGTAAACCAGCAGTGCTTTTCAAACCCGACTTCTATCGCACGACTGCAGTTCCCCTGCCGCAGTGCACTCCACCGAGAGGATGTAGGTCAGCCTGCATATTTATGAGGGCCGCGATGTGTTGACGTGGAATTCAAACTGGAATACAAGTCTTTTAAAGATTAACACGGGCGAAGCAGAAAGGAAAAGACCTGAAGATGTAATAATCTTTAGAGGTGCGTTATGTAACTCTTCTGGTGTAGTGTTGTTACGATACTAAAGTGGATTCTGATTAAACTCAGTGCTCAATAAAACTATTTTCAATCATTTTCAACATTAAATGAGAGGAACATTAAATTTGAGAGGTCTCGAGGCTAACTCCACAGCATGTTTTTCATAATCTGATTGTCTTTTCCTGTTATCTTGTCTCTTTGTAATTATGTAACTGTATTTTTGCTGCTGCCGCTTGGCCAGGACTCCCTTGAAAAAGAGGTTTTTAATCTCAATGGGACTTTCCTGGTTAAATAAAGGTTAAATAAATGGTAGTACTTTCTTTATATTCCCGTGTGGCCTTATATGTGTGTAATACCGCAGTCGTCCAGTAGGTTCATAGTGGTCCATGGGGGGGGTATTTACTAGTCTATGTGTCTTATATTTGTTCTGACACAGCTCAGGATCATTCTAAAAATGTTTGGAAAAAGCTCATTTCTGTCATATGAATGTGGCTCTTTTAGTATCGATACTTGCTAAAATGACTATCGAGTTTGAATTCTAGTTTCAGTATTGATTAGTATCTGATTTTCCATATTTTTGACGACCCTGGTCTCTTACCTGATTGTTCTCAAACTGTGGGATGAGCTTCTTCAGGTTTTTTGTTTTTTTTCATTTATAGTCAGTTTTTTTTTAATGTCTGTGTAATGCCTCAGTCGTCCAGGTCTGATCCGCAGCAAAAGACGAAGTTTAAATCTATCAACTGGACAAATCGTTGTAGGAGTGAAGACGTTTTTGCAGCTCGTCCAGACACTTCTTCAGTTCTGGTCAGATTACTGCTGGACACTGACTTATATCTGTCTGAAGGGAGGAGCTAACTAGACTGAAACTGTAAACATCTATTGTTAACAGTTTCAGCCTTAATGGCCTCGATTCAACCTTTAATGGTCCTACTGGTTGCTCTATTGTTCTCTTTGTTTCCTTTGTTGCATTTGTTCTGATAGATATAACGCAGTGTCCAGCAGTAATCTGACCAGAACTGAAGACTTAGATGAGCAGCCAAACGTCTTCACTCCTACAACAATTTAACAGTTTTATAAATGTTCTCCCTCGTTTGGCTTATTCTAAATATAGAATAACAATCGTTTAGTCCTATTTTTTTAGCCCTAGTTTAGTCTTGTCGTGTTTTAGACCTGCTTTATCCCCTCGTGCTTATAAATGTGTCGCAAGACCATGTTTCTCGTGTTTTTGGTTTGAACAGTTTGAGAACCACCGACCACGAATGTTACAGCTTATGGCATTAAACTTCATCAAGAGAGACCAAGTTACAGGTCAAATCTGTGGAAGGACGAGCTAACTCATAGTACAAATGTTTTTTTTAAGGTTGTTTCAAATCAATAGAACATTAATTGAATAAATAAAGATTGGCAAGTTTAATGCCATACTGTGGAACATCCCAGGAGACAAGCAGCTAGCAAACCTCCACAAGTGCAACATGTGAAACTTATTTAAAGCATAAATGTTCTTTTTTTTCTTTTAAATGCTTTTTTCATTTCTATGCCCAGGAGGGCATAAGCCACGCCCATGAAATTGCTTTAGTGCGAAAAGGAAACAAATGAAACCAATATGTATCTTTTTTATTTTTATTTTATTGCTACAACAGAAAGAATTTATTTTCAAATTATAAAATGTTATATATTATTTATGGATTAATAATTGTTATAATAAATGTATTTTTCCCATAGACTGTATATATAAATGGACATAGCTAACCTCCTCGCTGCTGCGTTCTGAATAGGAAATAATCACTGAAGCACCTGGGGTTCCATCAACTCTGGCTCCATTCACTTTCTATTGAAAAACTGTCACCCTTCTCTTTGTAACTGCTGCTGTCAGGTTCATTATTTTCGGTCTTAAAACGTTCATATTAGCCGCTCTACATGATCTAGGTGTTTTTATTTCGCAATTTTGTCCATAAATCAAGACGTGAACATTAATCACAAGGAAATCAGGTGCCTTCCTTCCTCAAGGTCACTCCCCCGCTACCGTTAGCAATAGGTTTGATCGACAGCATTGCTAAGTGCCTGCTCCCTGCTAAACGTTACCTTCAAACAGCCTCGCTCTGGATTGGCTCTTTGGTTGCTATGATACTCGCGGTCGGATTTCCAAATATGGTTCTGTGCTCCAGTTTCGCCGCTAAAACTGCTAGCCTCGTTGAGCTTCGTTTGACTGGAGCTAAACGCTATGGGCGACGTCACACTCACTTTGTTCACTTCTTTACACAGTCTATGTTTTTTCCCCGTTGACACTGTACCCAGGTCATGATCTCTAGCTACTCTGTTATAAGAATACGAGTTACAAACGCACACACATTGATTTCGCTAACACGGTCCCAACCATTAAAAACCGACGCTAATGAGCTTTATAGGCTTTTAACTTAATTAGCCCACGTTCATATATTGTCGTTTCAGCGCGGCTCGTGGGTGATAATTAGACATTAGTGTACTGAAGCTGACCTTGAACAACACCTATTCTCCCGTTTGAGTCTGAGTTTGTGATGTATGAAGCGAGAGGCAGTGACAGAGAGAGCGTCAGTTTGCACGTGTCTGGGTGAACGAGCACAGCCGGAGGTTTGGGTCCGTCTGGATGTCCCTGTATGTGCACCTGCGCTTCCCAGGATGCACCGATGCAACATGTTCATTTGTGCATGCAGTGGGTTATGATGTAAGGTGGTATTGTAAAAGTCAAATGATTGCAAAAACATCATCTTGTGTGTTTACAGGGGGTCCCGAGCGAGGTGGAGATGGGGGGAGTCGTGACGGAAACTGTATCTGAAGTGAATCTGTGTAAAATTAATGTAAGGATTTTTCATACTTAAAAAATAAATTTAAATAAGTAAATAAACACATTTTTTTTATTCCTGTAATTAATTTTTATTTATTATTTAATTAATTATTATTATTAAATTAATTTATAAATTTTTTTTACAATATTTTGGCATCTGACACTAGCTTGAAACATCATCTTATGTGTTTACAGGGGGTCCCGAGCGAGGTATAGATGGGGGAGTTGTGACAGAAACAGTATTAGAAGTAAATCTGTGTAAAATGAATGTGAGGATTTTTCATACACAAAAAAAAAAAAAAATAAAAATAAAAAATAAAATAAAATAAAAAAACAAAACACAATTTTAAAATCAAACTCTTTTATTTTCTGCTATATTTTATTTTTTATTTATTTATGTATTTTTATTTATTTATTTCTTTTACAATATTTTGGCATCTGACACTAGCCTGAAACATCATCTTATGTGTTTATAGGGGGTCCCGAGTGAGATGAAGATGGGTGAGTTTTTAAATAAACACAATTTTAAAACCAAACTATTTTATTTTCTGCTATAATGTATTGCAATTCATCAATTTAATTTAATGTAATTTAATGTAATTTAATTTAATTTAATTTTATTTATTTATTTTTTTACAATATTAGGACATCTGATACTAATTTAAAATGTTCCATATTACATCATTTAACTGTCTATCTTAAATATATTCATTGCATATTCAGATGTCAGCTGACCTCATTCTTTGAGCACAGACTGTTACTGAACCTAGACCTGACTCGTACCTATTTGTTTAGATAAATGCAGAAAGAAAGCATTTTCAAATAAAATACAATTCACTTTCACCTTCCTCGGTTCTATACAATACCACGTCCACCCTCTGTGCCCACACACACGCCGCTCTGCCACAGTCGATGTGGGAGACGCACAGCGGCATCAGCGCAGCGTGACGCAACGATAAAGGCACAGACAAGAAATAAATAAAAGTAGGCTTCAGAAACATGTCAGGTACTGTGAAAAGAGGGCTCCAAAAAAAGTATTGTGCAGAAGGAGGTTGGGCCAGTTTGCAGGTACTCGAGTTACTTTTTAATAAAATGTTGTAGAGTAGTTTTCAAATGCAGTACTTTTATACATGTTAGGTATATTCATCAGTTTTTGCCCATGAAATTGCGTAATGTGCAAAGGAAACAAATAAAATCAGAATTGAAGCATGCAAAATACACACACATGAAAATAATAATTGTGAAACACAGCGAAAAGTGAAGCACGATATAGCGAGGGACTGTACTGTTATAGAGGCTCGTTCACAACCAGCTGAAACTCTGATTTCGAATGGCGCAAAGTCGTGTATACAGCCTATTTTAACTAACTTTTGCACAACAGGACGCTACTCTCCAGTTAAACATATTGTGCCCTGTTTAATGGGCGTTTTGATCTCACCCTGACGCCGACAATGTTTCAAATTAATCACTTTTTTTCGACAGGTTGACAGCCGTATACGTTTAGTCCCCAGTATCCATTGCACTTTCCTTACTTCAGAATTGTTAAAAAAAAGGGAGTGATGAAAGAAGAAGAGTTCAAGAGTAATTTTGAGTCATTACGAATCGCATCACGTCTGTATCGATCGCAGGATTAGGCGTAAAGAGCAGTTCTCATATCGCTGAAGTGAGGCAGGATTCCCAGAGAGAAGCAGAAAGAAAGTTTTGCAACAGATTGAGCATATATATAAAAAAAAAAAAGCAGCTTTAGATATTTGAAGAATTATAAAAACAGGGTTAGGGTATTCATTGTGTTGAAACAAATATGGCTGATTACGAGGAAAAATGAAAGGAAAAAGTATCACATGGGACCATAGACTGTATATATAAATGGACATAGCTAACATGCTAGCCACCGTGTTTCAACTCAATTGGCTTGGGCTCCAGTTCACTTTACATTGAAAAACTGTCATCCCTCTCTCTGACCCCGTCATTTTGGTCTTAAATGTTGGCTCTGCATGATCCTGGTGTTTTATTTTTGCTGTTTTGTCCATGATTCAAGCAACGTACATTAATAACAGACAAATGTAACACGTGTCTTAGCAAAAAATGATCTTTCGGGCTTAGAAGATTGATTAGTATTGCGACAAAAGTATGAAAACAAGTATTTACAATATTTACAAAGTGCACTGTTCAGTTTGATAAGATCTGCTCAAAAGAGTTCCACAGTTCAATACAATCTGCTGTAATAATCCACCCCACGCTGGAGTCCAGTTTAGCAAGAATGATATGAGGAAAAGAGTTTGAGTGTAGTGAAGAGGTGTTGGCTGCAGAGCGTCCTACCACATCAGCAGTATCATTCGTGTGGTACGAGTCTGTTGGACATTAGCAGTTCAGAACCTTGCTGTCCTGTATGATCCAATCCAAGCAGACAGAAGAAGGAGAAGAAGAGGAAGGAGGAGCCTGGCCTGTTCCTTTGATTAATAAGCTGTCATGATCCCTGTCTGCTGTTCCTCGTGGTTTTGCTCTTTCCCTCCCTCACCTGTCTGTGTCCGGGGCTGGGCGGAGTTCCTGGCTCCTCCCGCACGCACCTGGAGTCAATCATCATCATCTGCACCTGCGGTGGATAAGAGGAGGCAGGACCAGACTCTCGGTTCCAGATCATCCGCATGTTCTAAGTGACTACTCTTGCTTGGATTTTTGGTTAATGTCCCTGTTTTTTGATTGTCCCTGCTCATTGGATTTTTATGCTATTCTCCAGATCCCGCTCTTTGGACCAGCTCCGGGACCATCGCCTCAGACCCTGCCTCCCTGCACCAGTACCGTTTCCCTCGTCTACGTCTCTGCACCTCTGTGTTCTCCACGGACCCCGACCTCCACCCCTGCACCCCAGCTCCTCATCTGATCTACCGTCATTTGCTTATATTATTCACCCCCTGTAAATAAACACAGTTAACTCTTCCCGAGTTCTGCGTTTTGGGTCCCTCAGCCTGACGTTACGACATAAGCACACAAGTCGCACACACGATGTAGTCACAATGGAGGCATCTGCAAGTTGAGGGGCACAAACTCAGACATATAAACCATGAACTGAAATGTTTAGAGGTTATGGATCTACCTGCAGCCGTTCTCCGCACGAGCCTTCCACCCATCTCCCCACCGGCGTATGTCTGCCCTGTGTTTATTCTCTATACACGAGGTCATGAGGTTTCAGGTTGCTATAGTAACCGAGCTGACAGGTAGAACGAACGTTATTATTGTGCAGAGTGTAACATAGTGTAGATAATCATTATATTAATACATTAGATTTATAGGCTGGGTTACACAAATCAGGTGCCTTCTTAGCAACAGGTTTGATTGACAGTGTTGCTAAGCGCCCGCTCAATGCTAAACCAGCGGTGCGGGCGGGGGAAGAGGCGTTACCTTCAACATCCTCGCTCCGGATTGGCTCAAACATAAAAACCGGCTCCGAATTCGCCCCTGCAGCTGCTAGTCTCAATGAGATTTATTCGACTGAGGCCTGAAAAACACTCCTGGATTTCTGCAAACTGAACGAGCGAATGAGCAGAACTATTAATCTGAGGTGAGAGAAATTTGGTTGCAAATTGATAGATGACCAATGAGCTCCTTCATTTCAATGGCATCACTGAAATACAAAAAGTGGTGTTTGACCCCGGTTTGAGGTGTGTTTGAGGGAGCTGGGACCACACTCCCTCTGAGTAAAACATACAGAGACATATCATCATAACTACGTCGTATTTGTCATTAAATAAATGTTGTATTTGCCTAAAAATACCTGATGGACTCACAAATCCTTATGCATAATATGATGAGGTGAAAGTACAATCTAAAAGGTGCCTCAGTGATCAGATCTGTATTCATTTCATTACTTTGCCTTTCCCGCTCCTCTTCTCTTCCAGTAAGTGTCCTAGCATAAATCGTAAAGTGTGTTAATTTATTTAAATGGAGTTAGTGAATGAGTTGCTTTGCGCAATGGAGCGTCAAAATGAATGACTCTAAAAATAAATATAATGCACCATATAAAACAGGAAGAAGTGATCTATTTTTTTTATTGCTAGAAATCATAGACTGTGTAAATAAATGGATATAGCTAACCTGCGATCCAAACAGGACGTGAGCGCGGGCATACTTCCAGTTTATACTAGTCTAAATATCCATCTTAAATGATTTAGATGTGTTTTATATTGTAAATGTAGAGATGTGCTGCCTACATGTTCTTGAGTCGGGCAGTGGTGTGGACAGCTACAGTTTACAGGTGTGAAGGACCCCGCCCTCCAGGTGCACTCTGGGAGCACTGAGGCAGCAGAAGGACATTTGAATAGGTGTTTTACAGACTAAAAGACTTTAGTGCAGTTTCAGTTCATCTAAAGTACGGGACAAAGCATGAAGTGTCCAGAGGAAGAATGTTTTGGGGAAAGACGGACTTTAAAGAGAAGACTCAACGTACGTCCCACTTTTACACCAGTGGATCTGCAGATTTGTGAAAACAGAGAAGCTGGACGATAGGACACATCTCAGACGGACAGAGGACAGACAGGACACACCTCGGACGGACAGAGGACACAGACAGGACACATCTCAGACGGACAGAGGACAGACAGGACACACCTCAGATGGACAGAGGACAGACAGGACACACCTCAGATGGACAGAGGACAGACAGGACACATCTCAGACGGACAGAGGACAGACAGGACACACCTCAGATGGACAGAGGACAGACAGGACACACCTCAGATGGACAGAGGACAGACAGGACACACCTCAGACGGACAGAGGACAGGACAGGACACACCTCAGACGGACAGAGGACAGACAGGACACACCTCAGACGGACAGAGGACAGACAGGACACACCTCGGACAGAGGACGACAGGACACGCCTCAGATGGACAGAGGACAGACAGGACACACCTCAGATGGACAGAGGACAGACACACCTCAGACGGACAGAGGACAGACAGGAACACGCCTCAGATGGACAGAGGACAGACAGGACACACCTCAGACGGACAGAGGACAGACAGGACACCTCAGATGGACAGAGGACACAGGTGAGTCTGTTTTTTACACTGGTGTTTCCCTCGTTGTGGCTCGTCCTCTTGTCTCTGTTGAGTGGAGTTAAAGTGTCATGCTCCTGTGTCACATTAATGTTGATTATGGCAAAATATCTGAAATCACTGTAGTCAGGAATAGTTCAAATATAATTTATTTAAATAAAACACCTGGCTTTAACATTTATTACTTTGTCTTTGCAGCTGTGCTAACTGGCTAATGTGCTAACTGCTAATGTGCTAACTGCTAACAACTGTTGCATAACAGTGAGTGTTGTGTTACTTTTGCCAGGGCCACACTGTGACCGATATGGACATGCGAATGTCTTCACTCTGTTGTTCATGCATTGTCATTTAGTATAAATCGACAAACACATGTATCGACAGAACAATCACCAGCGCTACTAGCAATGTTTAGCATGCTACTATCGTAAACACAACACTGCTGATTATCCTCTGTGAACAAGAGGCAGCACAGCTACAGTGGTATCGGTTTTTGGTATCAGCTCTTGGTATCAGCAGTACGTGTACTGGCACCTGATACTGGGTATCGATATCTGTGCATCCTCAACTCTATTAATCTGCTCTTTTAGGTGAAACCACCTCACATTTTATATGCACATTTATGTCTGTAAGTCAGCTCTGCTTTCACAGACTGGACAATAAACATCAAAATAATGTGACCCTAAAATCTCTTATTTACTGTTCAGTCCAAATGATCTGATGATATAATGTGATGGTTATGTCCAGGCTGTTTCTCTCACTGTCGTAATGTGGGTGTGTGAGGCGGACCAAAGGATGCGGGACTCCTGGGCAAGTTTTTACGGTGTTTATTGACAGACAAAACACAGGTGACGGCGAGAAACCATGACGAGCAGCTGGGTCCAGAGGTGCAGGAAACAACATGAGACAGGAACAAAAAGCCTCGATGTACCACCCCTGGTACGGAGCAGCGGGCCAGAGACGGGAGTCCACAGCCAGAGACAGTCGACAGGGAGGCAGGGTGCGGAACAGGAACACGAGCAGCGGCACGAGGCATGAACGTGAGAGCGGGACACGAGCGGGACACGAGCGGTGGACACGAGCGGGGACCTCGAACAGGAACAGCGCAGCAGTGAAACGGCATGCATGTCGACGTGCAGTGAGGCGAACAGTGAAGGCTCGAGACAGATGATCTGCCCACTGAGAGGCGAGAGTCCAGTGCTCCTTTATCCTCCGCAGGTGGGCGTTGATTGCCCAGTGAGGGCGAATGATGAGAAGAGCATGCGGCTGACATATGAGAGTGCATGGGAGGAGCCAGGAACTCGACCACTCCAGAGAAGACAGGCAGGTGAGGTTGAGGGGAAATCAGAGCAGACACAGGAGGAAGGGCAGAGCAGGAAGTGAGGGGATCTCTTGACACTCATGCAGCTCTTAAATACCGGCACTACTCTGTACTTGAGTGATATGATTTTGAAGTGCTGCTTTAAAGTACATCTATTGGTCATCTATGACAAGTGACCAATTCTGCATTTTGTATGACAAAGATTTGAAATAAATGTAGTCCAACTTTAGTCAACTGGAACACATTAAAAATCGTTGCACCAGAACCCAAAGGTCAAGGAAAAAAATATAAAATGCAGAGTTGTTAAATTCTCTGGCAGACCCATAATCCGTACCTGTTTTTATGCTGTTTTTTTTTCCTTTTTCATACTTGGGCTATTGCTGTTGTGAGCTCTCTAGTATGTTCTTTTTTTTTTTTTAAAGCCTGGGTGTGATAATGTCTTAATTTTGCATTATCAATGATATATGAATAAAACTGAAGCGGCGAGGGCCCCAATGGCAAATTCAGCCTAGGGCCAGCAGGAAGGGGCGTTACCATAACAGGGCTGGCTCTGGATTGGCTCTTTGGTTGCTATGATACTCGCAGCTAGAACTCCGTGGGCAGCAGGACCTGTTTGCAAAAACATGTGACAATTTTTAAAAAGCAGGTGGCACACCCTCTACTGGAAAAGTTACATAGTGCAACTTTACACTTGCATGCCACTAGCCAAGCTGTAAGAAAGGCTTTTTTTTTTTTTTGCTTTGGATTTTTGTATTTTGGGACTATTTCAACATACACTTTTTTAATCTCCAACTGAGTTATCTGTTTTTGGAAAATCTTTTAAAATGATTTGGATGCACATTACCCCCACAGCACTCAAACGCGCGCTCAGGAAGAAGAGAAGGAGAAGAAGGAGAAGGAGGAGAAGGCGAAGAAAAAGAAAGAGAAGGAGAAGAAAAAGAGAAAAAGGAGAAGGAGATGAAAAAAATGAAAAAGAAAGAAAAAGAGCGAAGGAAGGGGAGAAAGAGGAGAAGGAAGAAGAGAAAAAACAAAGAAGAGGAGGAGGGAGACAAAAAAGAGAAAAAGGAGGAGAAAGAGGAGGAGAGCACGAGGAAAAGAAAGAGAAGAAAAAGAGAGGAGAAAAGAGGAAGAGAAGAGAAAGGAGGAAGAAGAAAAAGAAAAAGGAGAAAAAGAAGAAGAAGAGATAAGAGAGAGGAGAAGGAGGAGGAGAAGGAGAAGAAAAAAGGTGAAGGAGAAAGAAAAATATAAAAGAAAAAAAAAAAAGGAGGAGAAGGAGAAGGAGAAAAAGAAAAAGGAGAAAAAAGGAGAAGGAAAAAGAAAAAAAAAGAAAAAGAAAGAAAAAGAAAAAAGGAGGAGGAGGAGAAGAAAAAGAAAAAGGAGAAACAGAATTAATTCCAGTTCCAGATGTTTCTCATCCACATATAACACCGTTTCATTTATTTATGTATTTCTGCTGAACTGGCCTCACTGCCGCCTCAACACTGCCCAGTTTCCCCTGTGCAGCTGCTCTTCAGCCCAGTCAACTCGTCCGCTCTGTGTTTGGGGCTAAATCTCATCGACTGCCTCTTTCAGTGGTATTGGGCGAGTTGACGCTAAGCAGGTATAATCTCTCGTCCAAAAGGTGGATCTTCTGCCGCTGCTATTGTGTCTCATGTTTTTCTGTTGTCTTTAGGGTCAGGGTTTAATCAGACAACAAGCCCCGGACTCACTGGGGCAGATGGGGAAGATTATATAAGGGGGAAAAGAGACACATGAAACCCCGTTTAGCCTGTGCTGGAAGAAGTACTCGATTTTGTGTGTAAAGATAATGAGGCAAAAAAATACGTAAGTAAAAGTGTTAAAGTACCCGTTTAACAATGTACTTGAAAAGCCAAAAGTAAAAAACATTTTGCGCATATTTTGAGATCTTATAAAACTTCATATTGTAGTGATTTTGATAAAGATTTGTGCTGAGTTTTTTTCAGTAGAAAGCAGCTGAATCATAGTTGTTGTTTTTCTGGCTGGTTGTAATTGTATATTTTTGTTTGATCAAATTATGAACGTGTTAAAAAATAAACCCTCAGGACTTTTCTGCAGATCTCAAAATATCCACCATTCTCTTCCCTTATCCAGGAGTTGGGTTGTGGCTCAGCAGTTTAAGCAGGGACTCCCTGACTTTCCCTCAACCCCAGACACTTTCTCCTGGACCCCAAGGTGTTCCCAGGCCAGCTGAGAGATTGTGGTCCCTCCAGGTGTCCGGGTCTTCCACCCCGGGGCCTCCTTTTGGTGGGACCTCCCCAGCGAGGGCCTCTAGAACAGATGCCCGAGCCACCTCAGCTGACTACTGTAGATATGGAGGAGCAGCGGCTCTACTCCGAGCTCCTCCCAATTGACTGAGTCCTCATTCTATCTGTAAGGGAGCGCCCATCACCCTATAGAGGAAAACTCATTTTGACAGCTTGTATACAAAAATACTTTTACTTTTCAGTCCTGTTCAAAAATGTAGTAGTGTAGAAAGTACAGGTTACTGCTCTCAAAAGTAGTGAAGTAGAAGTAGAAAGTCTGTTTTTAAACTACACTCAAACATTAGTGATTGTGTATGAAAGAAAGAGGATTTGTTACATCTGAAGCTGAGTAAGTCAGAGGTATTTTTGCTATAACGCTGGCACCAGACTGTTCATCTTTCCTGTTTTTAAGGTCAATGTAATGTCATGCACTGTCTCTGTCTAAATAAAAGCAGGACCATACCTATAACCATGACTTAAGTAAAGTACACAAATACCTAAAATTTGTACTTAGTGGAAGTGCTAAAGTGGCGGTACTTTTTGTGCTGTTCCACCATTGAATGCAGCATGTAGTAGCATCTTGGTTCTGATGCCGTTCACAGCAGCGTACCATAAGGAGTAGGGACAGGAATTACCTCCTAATACCACTTGTTTCTTTAATGAAGTGTTTTAATCAATATTTGGATTTAAATTGTCCAGATCATAACATAATGATCCACAGATTATAAACTATAGAGCCGGACACACAAGCACAACATGTCTGGGTTTGTAGAGGAGGGAAGTTAATGCTGAAAATACGACAGTGGCTCCATGTAACTTTTCTGGCCAGAAAAATCTATTACCAGTTTGTCTCCATGGAGATGTTATGGCTTTGCTTAGATGGTTCCACAGTACAGCATTAAACTTATCTCTCATTAATAGGGCTGGGTATCACCAAGAAGCTGCCGATACGATACGTACCTCGAATACACAGTCCACGATACGATACGTATCTCGATACAGTGCCATTACGATACGATTCGATACGATATATTTTAATCGATACAGAAAAAAATAAAGGCCTTCAACCTTACTTAAATGGTCAACCCAAATTTTCACAAAAAAAAAAAACAACAAAAAAACAAACATTAAATGGTGCATTTATCTTCCATTATTGAAGATTAAAAAACACAATGAAGTGCTTTTGATTGATTGCGGGTTTTTAAACATTTTTTCTGGCATTTTTTCGTTTCTCTTGCTTCTCGCTTCTCTTCACCCGTAAAGAGTAACATCTGGGGGTAATATCGATATCGATACTAGGAAACAAAGAATCGATACCATATCGATTTTTAATAATATCGATACATATCGGTGTATCGATATTTTAGCACACCCTACTCATTAACGTTCTTATTGCTCACAAATACGCTGAAAAACATCGCCTCTCCACAGATCTGACATGTATCTTGGATACTGATAGTGTCTCATGCCTGTCCCCACGGCCGTATAACCATATTACACAGACTATTTGGATCATTAGGCTGGTTTTTAAAACCGACACTGTGGAACTTTTCAGCAATAAGATAACTTTAATGAAATATATGTGTGAAGGCTGTAATCCCTCCATGGCCAAAAGTTGTTGGGATAATCTCCAAAACAAACATGTATGGCTTGAAAAGAGAATGGTACTGGTCAGGGGATTTTTTTTTTTTCCAATCTCATCTGTTTGTGCTCATCATTCATCAATAAAACTAGCGCAAACATTTTGATCTTTCCTGGAATCGGCTTACAGCTTCATGCATTTTGGGTCAAATCTCTTTGTCGTGGCACTGCAGATGTGATCAAGATTAGCTGTTCCTCTGGCAGGACGCTAAAGCTAACGCTGCAAGAGAAACACACTGGTTCATTTTGACAAGACATTTGAATTTAGTCTTAGTCTAAAATGTTTTTTAGTCAAGACTGAGTTAAGTCATTCTTTTGAATTTAAAGCAGACATATTGTGCTTGTGTCGGCTCTATAGTTATAATCTATGACACCGTGGGTCACTATGTTATAATTTGCACATTTTAAATCACATTATCATCTAAAACGATTAATAAAAGAAATAGAAGTAGAAAACTACGGTGTCCAACGGGAGCTGACATCGCTGTAAACATCTAGTGAGCAGCAGATTTTAAAATTATATTTGTACCAGAATTACTACGGGCTCTCCCAAATCCTACGCATATCATCAAAAAAAACAAAAAAACTGAAGAACAAAGTAAGAACAGAGGAGTGGGCGGGCAATATGGTGTCTTGAAAAAAATAAGCGATTACAAATTGGGCTCAAACATGCACGGATCACTCCAAATACAACTTTGACAGGGTCAGTGAGAAGGAGAAGACCAACTATAGCATGGTTTAAAAAGCTCTGGAAAGTCAAATTAGCGCAGTAACTCTGCTTTTAAGATTCATATTTCATTTACTGTATAGACCTGGTTGTTGCTTTGGTCCTGCCCTAGTCTTGGTTTGGTTGTAGTCTAGTCCATCTTTAGTTTTGGGTTTAGTCCAAGTTTTGATGTGGGTTATGTGAACGCCCCCTTAGTCTAGTTTTAGTTGATGAAAATGTCATTGTATGTGTCTGTGTAATCCCTCAGTCGTTCCAGGTCTGATCCATAGAAAGAAAAGATTTGGCTGCTCATCCAAGCAGTTCTTCATCTGTTTTTTTGTTTTTTACTCATCGTTATGTAGTTGACTGAATCCATATTTTTAAGTTTATTATTATTATTACTATTACTATTAGTATTATTTATTTATGTTTTATAAATGATTTTATTTTTTTTTTTATTAATTTTATTTTTTTTTTACTATACTGAATGTATGCCTAATGCTCTTGGGGACATGTGTCGATGTTATATTCCAGTTTGGGCCTCCGGGATTGAAAAGGGACATTGGCTTTGATCTCTACTCTTCTCACTCATTTATGTTTAATTTACGTATGTCATTTTAGTCATAGTTTTAGTATTTATGCTAACTTTTCATTGTTTTTTACGCAACAAAAACTATGACATTGTAAAAGAGAAATTCAAACCGTCACCTGGACCAAACCAAGTTGTGTGTAGGAGTGAAGACGTCTGGCTGCTCATCCAAGCCGCTTCTTCAGTTCTGATCAGATTACTGTGGACACGGTCTTACATTTGTCTGAGGAGCTAGCCACACTGAAACTAACACACCGTGCTGTAGGCTCACACCTGGACGACTGAGGGATTACACAGACAAAACTCTGACACTGACGCAAAACGAACATAAACACACCAAAACCTTTCATTGCCAGCCAGGACCTGTCACTCACCGTGCGCGTCTCTATTACGATCAGTAGTGTAGCTGTGGCTTCACGGTGGCCCAGGTTTCAGTGTGAAATCTGAACGTGGGCCAGCCTCACTGTGTCATCTCCAGCACTAACTGCCAGATGTCATACTGTATTACTGCGCGTGTCGGACTTACACAATAAACAAATCACTCTCCACGGCGCCAAGTTCTACACGCAGCAGGACAGTAATGCGAAACTATTGTTTAGTGTTTGTGAGAGCCGATCAGGGAGGAGGAGCGACTCTAATTTGTCTCCATCTTAGTATTAAAGGATCTGTACCTGATTTTTTCCCCCATCTATCTGATCGAAATTCGCCCCAGTCCAGATATATGGCGTAAGCAGCTCTTGAGGTTTTGAAATAAGTCTGCTGTGTGCTGTCTGTTTTATCCAGGAGGACCCAACGAGAGCACTTGGGCGGACTTTTTCATGGGGCGCCCTGTTTGAAATACAATAGAAAGCAGAAAAAACAAACAAAACAAACAAGTATACGAGTCCATATTAAACATTTAAAAACAGGAGCAGGTGGGAGTATAAAAGTTTATTACCACATATTAAACTGCGGGGTTGCGTCACCAGCGTATTCACCTTTGGTTTTTCCTTGGAGCGTTTCCATTTTTGTGATGTGAAACAGCTAAAATCCTCTTTCCCGTCTCAGTTTTGGTGCCATTATGCAGTCACGAGATTCTAGTATTAAATGTTCTGGTATCAATGATTAACAAACAAGTGAGGTAAGCATTATTTGTGACTTCTCAAAAAGTTGTTAAAATTGCTTGTAAACTCCATCTTGGGGAATAATTAGGATGCTTGAAACGCATATAAGATAGAGAGGAATAACTGGACTGTTGCAAACCTTCTAAAATAAAGTTTGTTTTTGCAGAAATCAGGTGTAACCGCCTTTAAGTTTGCATGGAAAGAACTGGCACAATAAAAGCACGTTGGCAGGGTTTTCACTGAGGATATTTTCTAGGAACAGAATCATGCAATTAAAAGCTCTGTTCTAAATGGTCGTTTCTAGTGAAGCTCGCTGACTCATGATGCGGGGTTCTAGCCAACTAACGTCACTCAGGGGCAGTCAGTGCAGATATCAGGGCTTCAGTGCCACATTGGATCTATCAAACAGCTTTTGCCTTGGCTTTGCACAGACTTGATAATGGGCAGAGACACTTACTAATGCTAGGTTAGCACTAAAAACTCAAAATCATACTAACTTAATACACCACAGGACACCATCAGACACTACAAGCCATGTTTCAGTTTTTACAAGATGTCTTAGAGTCCGTTATGTTTGATATTTCAGCAGTTTGGGCTTTTCTCTGGAATTTATTGCAGTAGCTCCTGGGAAGACAGTAGCTCAGTTGTGTTTGTCCACTGATCTGAAGGTTGGCTGTTTGGAATCGCACTCTCAACATGAAAAATATCCCTGGTATTTGGCATGGGACGATAATGAAATAACTGTGATTAATGATAGTATCACACATAACAATAAAAGCTAAGTTTTAAAAATGTAATGATATGAATAATGATCATTTTATGTTATGAATAAGTTCCATGTTTAAATACTTTCCTATAATTGCAACTTTGTTATCAGAGAGCAGGGCCCCGTCAACAGAAATTTGGGGGGCGGGGCAAGAAGTCTGACATGGTCCCACCTTTAAAAACAAATGAAAAGAAGAGGGTCCAAATCTGGGACCCTAAGACCCTGCGGCGTGGGACAACAGATCCCTTTGTCCCATTTTCCTGTGGATAAGTAGCTTTTTCTGCACATTCTGGTGATATAAAGGGCCATTATTGTCTATCACGATATTGTTTTTATTGTCCCATACTGTCCATCCCTAACGCGGTCCGATCCACTGACCCACAGGTTGGCGGTGCAATTCCAGCTCCCACAGATGAATGCTGTTGTTGTGTCCTTGGACAAGACACTTAAACCCCCCAAATCCCCAGTGTTAAGAGCCTTAAAGATGGAAAGTGCTATACAAAATGTGACTATTTAGATCCATAATAACCACAGATACCAACCCAAACGATACTGTTCCCCAAACAAAATCCTGGCAGGTATGAAATACTGCAGTGATATATTGTCTTATATATTTTTTTTATTACATGCCATGCTAACATAGGATTACCTCAGCTTAAAACACAAATGGTGGCTACGAGTTAGCATAAAGTACATAAAAATATCTTACTAGCTAGCTTAGCATTGTAATATATTAAGCTTTGCAACAACATTTTTGCACTACAGCACATACTAGCAACACAAATTCACATGGTACAGTTGTGTGATCTACGGGAACTCAATAGGGAAACATCAAAACATGCAAAACTCAAACTTTGCAAATATAAGATGTGTCCATGTGTATAGGCCTATGCCCCCCAAAAATACACAGAAACAAATAGCATCAGAATTTTTGAAACAGAAGCAAAATTAATCCCATTGTTAACTGTTAATCTTGGCTGAAGTGACAGAAATGAGAAGACGTAGTGCCATTTGCTAACAGAGCACGTTACAGCTCAGCAGGAGGTGGATTTTTCTGAGCAAATGTATTTATATCACCGTTTTGACATGCTTTGAAAATACTGTCCCGAGTCCCCAATATGACAGGCCTTGGTTAATGTGGTGGTATTATCTTGTGATGGAATTGTAGGAGAGTAAATGATTATTAAAATGCTGCTTTAGCTATGAGAAATTGCTGGTTGAGAAACACAATGCCATCACACGTGTTAGGGTTTCTGTGGCGTTTGAAGACCTGGATTCATTTCCTAGAGATCAATCCATAGACTGTATATATAAATGGACATAGCTAACACGCTAGCCGCTGTATTCACATGGGCAAACTTCCTTCTGCCTCCATCGACTTTGGCTCCAGTTATTCTTTATTTATTTGGTCTTAAAATGTTCATATCAACCCTCTTTACATGATCCTGGTTGTTTTATTTCGCCATTGTGTCCGTAAATCAGGATATGAACATTAATAACAGACAATCAGGCGTCTTCTTTCCCGAGGTCGCTCCCACAGCATTAGCAACAGGTTTGATTGACAGCGTTGGTAAGCGGGAAGGGCGCGCTACCTTCAAACAGCCTGGCTCCAGATTGGCTTCTTTGGTTGCTATGATGCTTGCCATGTTAGAGTTTCAAATATAAACACGGCTCCCAAATTCGCCGCTATAACCGCTTCTAGCCTCGACGAGCTTCATTTGACTGGAGCCGAACGCTGTGGGCGACATCAGACTTGCTTCTTTATACAGTCTGTGGATCAATCCTAACCTTAACCATAGTTATTAGAAGCTAACCTTTTCCTAAACCGTATCCTTAACATATGCATATGAATTAATTTTGCAAAAAAAAAAGTCCCTCGTAGTAAAACCCATTACACAATATTTTAAGGATAATTTCTGTAAAAGAAAAATACCTTCTTCCCATTTTTTAATCAAATTTTTTTTTTTGTGTGTGCCATTTTTGCATTTGAAGCCTTCATTTGTAACCCCATATCTTAATGTTTGTTGATTTAATAATAATTTATATGCATATGAATTAATTTGCAAAAAATCCCTCATAGAATAAAATATTTTACGGATAATATCTGTAGAAGAAAAACTACTTCTTTCCATTTTTTAAATATTTTTTTTTTAATCCATTTTTTGCATCTGAAGCCTTCATTTGTAACCAAATATCTTAATGTTGTGATCGTATAATAATTTACGTGATTGGACCTGATTTTTTGTCCCCCATAAGGGTGTCTGGGCTTCAGGTTGTTGAAAAAAAAAAAAATGTGTATGCAGATTTTAGTCGCCATAGTGTCATAAATACCCACACATACTTGCAGAAATACACAGGACACCACATCAAAACTGCCTGAAGAAATTGGATGGTGGATCAAAACTGAGACTATAAACCCAGTAACTAAACCCAGGACAAGACCAAAACCAAGTCTAGACCAGGACTAAACAGGGGATGCATAACGCAGTGACCTAATACAAATGATCGCTCATCTTTACATGCCTATCACATATTGCTATAAGTACATACTCTCCCTTTTGCTTCCTCTTGATCAGTTTGTTACGCAGCATCTTGCTCAACCCAAGCCACATCGTTCCGTTCTGTTCACATTCACTACCACAGAATAACAATACTTCATTTAGCTCGCCTGGTTATGTCTGCTGTGAAGGCGGGATTATTTTTCTGTTTTCTGGCAATGGACTGGTCTGTTTTTGCTAGAGGGCACCAGGGCGAGGTTTGTGCTACCAGAACAAGTCCAGAGCCTCACCAAAACTGCGCCATATGGTCTGGGTACGAGCTAATACGTGGTCTATTTACCGAAGTTGTGATCTTAGACAATGTGGCGTCCTTTCAGAATTGTATTTTTTGTAAATCTGTATTATTTAAAGCCTCTGTATTTATCTATATCTATAAACCACTGCCTTGGGGTTGTGCAGTATTTTCAATCTGTAACTATCCCATCCTATATTCTATCTTGAAAGTAGAAAAACAC
This sequence comes from Periophthalmus modestus, assembly GCA_019594935.1. Taxonomy (NCBI): domain Eukaryota; kingdom Metazoa; phylum Chordata; class Actinopteri; order Gobiiformes; family Gobiidae; genus Periophthalmus; species Periophthalmus modestus. Next base: position 6,276,464 of record JAIEZT010001243.1, read on the forward strand.
CCAGAGGAATCCCAAAAGAATTTATTTAAAATTGATCAATACATATTATTTATTTTTTATTTTTTGATGGTGGCACATCGGCTGCAAAATAAAATAAAAATATTGTCTCACAGGGATGATAAGTCTTGTGGTATTTTGTGCTCTCTGATCTTGTATCCAAAAATCCAAGAAAACAGAAATGCCCCATGGCCCGGGAATTGAACCTGATATCTTTAAGCCGGTTTGTGCTTCATTGCTGTGCCACAGAGGTAAAGTAAGGTTCAGTGTTTTGCCCAAAGATGTTAAGGAGTAATAGTTTATGGGATTTGTTTGATCCGACACTGGTATGAGCTGTTAGCAAGAATTAAATCTCACTTGAACTTGACCCATTTCGATTTATTCATGACTTTTATTAACTATTAAAACATCTCCGCTCAAAGCTTCAAGGTCATGAAAGATGACAAAATCTTAAGGCAGTTCTCAGCTCTGTTAGGAGCATAACAGATACAGGCCTTCTCATTAACCACTGTATAAAGTCCAGAAACTGCAGGGGGGCCGGTGAGGTACCAAATAATTGGCTCAAAAGGACTCTTGCAGTCCTCAGCTATAGACACATGTTCAAAGTGTTCAGCGCTGAGAGCATACTGCAAGTGAGGTGTTTAAAAATGTATTTTAAAAGTAGTTTTTATTAGATTGGAATGGTTAGTTTGTCCATTTCTCAATATATTGGTACTTTATGAACAAGGGGCAGCCCAAGATTGATAGTGAATAAAGACAGATTCATTTGGCAAGTACCGTATTTGTGGACTAATAAACTAAAAGTTGCACTAGTTTTCATAGTTTGTCCGGGGGTCAGACTTATACTCAGATGCCGACTTATATGTGAAATTATTAAACTATATAAATGCACATCGACAACCACGTGAGGGCACTCTAGACTTGTGAACCAGTATGAGAGTCACGCAGAAGAGGAAAAGGAGCTTCATCTACTTCCAGAGCAGATGAAGTTGTTCAGAAGTGACACCGAGGATGAAGAATTCAGTGGATTTAGTGATTTGGAGTGAGATCCAGAGTAAACTTGTTGCTTGTTTTTTCTGCTTTAGTTCTGCGATTAACTGTTAATATCTGACGTTAACAAACCAGACACGTGTTCAGTTCTGTCTGTGCTTCATGTAGCTGAATAAATATAAATGTGTTACGTTAGCCGCTGGACTGATATTCAGACTGTTGTTCTCTATTTTATTCTTAATATTATAACTTCCCTTTAAAGATAAAATGTCTGTTCTTGGTCTCGGATTTTGTAAAATAAATTTCCCCCCCAAAATGTGACTTATGTATGGTTTTTTTTCTTCATTATTATGTTTTTTTTTTGCTGGCGCGACTTATACGCCAGAGCAACGTATAGTCCGAACAATACCGAAATTGTTTTTGGTTTTTTTTTTTACTCTGCTGCTGGTATGTAACTGTAGTTGTCTTGATAGCTCTATTTATTCTGCTGGTCGGTTTCATGTCCATAACAAAAATATTTTCCGTTTGGGAATGAATAAAAGTTATTCTGAGCTACAATAAGTAAAATTCTGAATAAAACATTTTTTTTAAATCATGTTTTTTACAAATAAAAACTTTTTTTCCAGCAATGATTGGATAAAAAGTGTATTTTGAATTTTCAAACTTTGTAATCTTCTGCATAACTGAAGAGGTCCCATCCTTCGCCCAATTCATTGCATCGAGGCTTCAGTCTGTAAAACATTCAAGCACTGGCCCATAATTGCCAAAATAATCGTGATTAATGATTATATCACAATAATTATTAAAGTTGCTGACAGTTTTAAAATGTTATGGATATGAATCATTACTTTATTTAATTACGAATAAGTTCACAAGTCATAGTATTGTACTCAGTGAAAACAATTACGATTTAGCAGAGAATATCATGGATGAGCAGGGCCGTTCACTGAAATTTGGAGGCCAGGAGCAATAAGCCTCACATGGGCCCCCCTCTAATACAAATTAGGACGAGGATCCAGTTGTGGGCCCTTTTGTCCCCCCTCTCCTGCGGATAAGTCGTTTTTTTTCTGCACATTCTGGTGATATAATGGCGATTATCTGTTGTCGATTACCCTTTTTTATCATGATAAACGATATTATTGTTTATTGTCCCATCCCTACCCTTAAGTCAATGGCTCATCGCACCTTCAAAAGTGTCATTGAGCAAGACACTTAATCCACCTCGCCTCTAGTGAGTTGATCTATGAATGTGTGTCTGAATTAGTGAGCGATTCCCTGATGTATAGTGCTTCAAGTCTCCATTGAGTCGTGAGATATATGAGCTATATAAAAAAGCCAATTTACAAAGTCCCACAAAGAAAAAATTCACACATATTTCTATAATGAGTAATGATGTGGTGTGGACAAGCCAAACAACAGGAATCCTCCTTGTGCTCATTCCAAGTCTGCAAAAATGATGGAGATTGTATCAAGAAGGCCATCTGTTGTGAAAACCTATCCCCGGTGATGGATAGAAAGAAAACACCAAATAGACAGAAGAGGCAGAGTAGCTTCTTGAGTTCTGACAGGGTTCTGGTAAGTTACTGCCTTATATCTGTCTGAAGGGAGGTACACTAACTACCCTGAAGCTTACACACCCTGGTTGTTTACAGTGAGCAGTATCTGGTGTCATTTGAAAGCGCTGCACCTGATTTTTACTGCCTTAAAAACGTGAAAAACATGGGGTTCATTTTGTTTGGCAGTGGTCTGAAGTTATTCCTCACTTGCCTTATGCATTCTGAGCATCCTAATTATTCCCCACGATTGCTGTGAAGGTAAAACTAACAACTACAAGTATGCTAACGTACAGTAGCAATTAACCTCAAGAGAAGCTTATAAAGAAGAGGACGAAGTGAGTGTGACGTCACCCATAGCGTTCGTCTCGGCTAGCAGTTATGGCGGCGGATTTGGAGAATTTTGGAGTTCCGATTGTGAGTATCATAGCAACCAAAGAGCCAATCCGGAGCCAGGATGTAACGCCCACACCACTGGTTTAGCAGGGAGCGGGCATTAAACAGCGCTGTCAATAAAACCTGTCACTAACACTAGCAGGGGTGACGGGAAGAAGGTAGCTGATTTGTCTATTATTAGTGTTCATATTTTGTGATTTATGAACACAATGGCGAAATAAAAACACCAGGGTCATGTAGAGCGGGTTAATACGAACATTTTAATACCAAAATGATGGGGCTCACTGCAGCAGTTACAAAGAGAGGGGTGAATTGGAGTCAATGGAGTCTAACCTTCCTACTAGCAGGTTAGCTATGTCCATTTATATATACAGTCTATACAGCCTATGGGCAAGACAATGTTCCTCAAATACATGGGGAAAAACAACCTCACCCAAGTCATGCTCATCTAACTCCACAGCATTAGCATAGACGTTTTCCGCCACACGTCACTTCCTGTGCCAACAAAAGATTCAGGCCCTTTTTTGGATGAACCCTGAAGCGTACATTGAAATAAATGCAGATGAGGTTGTCAACTTCAAATGATCATCCTAAAACTACATTTAGTGATTAATATCGCATAGTCAGTGACAAAAGGGACTCAAAGGACCAATGGTTTGGCTTCAGACAATTCACAGAGAGGACGGTAAACGTTTTTAAACAATCGCCCCAACGCTAATCATACTGGATGCATGGATTTTCATATCAAACACTTGTTAATCCTCACCTTTTAGGATAAATGAACTGGTAATAAAATATAAATGAAACATGATTTCACTGTGGGCTTCGTGTGTTCTTAAGTGAGATATGTTTTAGATTTTATTGGTATTTCTCATAGAATAAACAGGCAGCCTATTTCTACCCTTAATATTGGTTTGTTTTGTGTTCATTTAGGATGTAACTTAAGGTTTACTCCAGTATCGATGTTGCTGGATTTTATATGGTTAAATAAAATAATTTCTACACCACCGTAGTATTCATTTTGGATCCATGAACATCATTTTGACAATACACAGACAAATACCCAGGTTAACGATGTTCATCTTGTTTTGTTTTTGGGAAAATTACATCTCCCACCCACCCACTCGACCATTTTCGCCTCCATCCAACCTCCGCCCACCCAGCCACCCACCAGAACTATTACAATGATGCAGGGAATTAAACCTTATCTGAGCAGAACACTTTTAATATCGTCTGCCAGTTGTGCCCACAGTTCATTAATCCATTGAGAAGCTTTGTTGACCCTAGCTGAAGATAGTTCAAGATAGCAATGTCCAAAAAGCAATGAAGCCAATGACTGAGCTATAAAGTTTTTGGCCGCAGTAAAGCCCGGTTGCCAGATTTTTAATAAAATTTGGGCATCATCATTCAAAAGAAGCACAAGATGCACAATAGTTCAATGGGTAAAGACACTCTGGCTAATACAACCCAAACAATCAATTACTTCAATCCATAGTTGTTGAACCCCTGGACACCTCATCGTACGCCTCATAACTGGTGTGTTAAAAATGGTCTTTTGCAATATTTGAAATCAATATATTGGTGGTTAGGATTTTTGGAGGCCCTTTCAACGTTCCGCCAAATGGTTTCCCAGTTTTGGTTGACGTTTCTTCCTCCCATTCTTTCAATCGCACTGAGCGTATTACACTTTGAGACAATAACTGAGCATATATGAATGACGCAATCCTTTTCGGGAGCATTCTGTAACATCTTAGAGATTGGGTGGTCGCTTAACTCTGACAGGGAACAACATGCAGGACCTACAAGCAGAACTTATCGTGAAATAAAGAATAACAGGTGTTTATTAACGTCATATCTGGAAACCAATTCCTGAAAGCTAAAAATAGATTTGTCCCCATTAATGTAGCTGTTATTTTCTCGAAAACAATCCTTTATCATCCACTGGCAGCAGGTTGGCAGTGATTTCATACATCTGTGAGTTCTGGTGGTTGGCTGTCAAAATTTTGCGCCAAAAAAGAAATGTGACAATTTGTATCTACAGCCATCGAACAAAATGGAGGTAGATACCATTTTTGCAACAGCAGAAGTGCCCGTGTGTTAAGGACATCCATCTCTTTGGCTATCCCTACTGTTTTTTTGTTGTAAATAGATGAGTTTATACATTACACCTCCATTTCTGTTCAAAAATGGATTGTCTTTCCTTACAAATACAGCCTATTCGACCCTTCCCTCAATCTGCCAATCTTTTCAGCCACATTCTGTACTTCACTTTCTTATTGTAATGGGTTTTACGGTGACACATTGGCAGAACACTTCAAAAAGGGAATGCAAATGTGTTTTCTGTTATGATATTGCATAATTCAGCTCCCCTCTGCATCAATAGGATCAGTGTCAGTGTCTTTACCCCTGCTGTTTCGATGCTCTTACCTGTATATTTGTTTTGACTGGTATCTAGTCTAAAGGTCCAAAGCCGTCCTACCGAGACTCTTTCATCCCGCTCCCCTAAACAGCGTGAGGTCTGCCAAATCTCCCACTGAGTCCTTTCTTTAGACCCCACATGCTTTCGGATGTTTTTGAGATCATGGGCGACAAACATGAAGCGTCCACTGTGTCTGTCTGCCACCGGGGGAGCTAAAAGGCTTGAGCGACGAGTGTAACAAGGACATGAAGGTATAAAAATGTCAACTTACATAATGTTTTTTTGCTTGTCTGCTGTATGTAAACTTTTGCCAAAAACTACATTTAAATATAGAAATAAATAAGACATCTGTACCCAATTTCTTCCATGTATTTGCGCAGAAATGTGTCTTTCCCCAGTACAAATATATTGTATAAGCAGCTCTTGAGGTGAAAATATGTTTATTATTGTCTAATTATCAGAGATGGGTAGAGTTTGCTGCTAGAAAAGTACTCTAAAAAGTACATTTTCTTCAAAAAGTAACTCAAATTAAAACTGCAAGCAGTGATAAAGGCCCTCGCCACCCCTTGCGACCACGGGGTACACGCCACCGCGGAGTTCGCGCCTCTCGTTCCCGCTTACATCGCCCCTCCCACCAAAAACAGCGACTGAGTAATACTACTCCATTCATTCCAATGAGAGCATTTATGACATTTTCACACCTGCACGGTTGGAAATAGAGGTATGTCTTCATTGGCTTTTTTCTTCAGCGTGATGAGTGGAATATGTGTACCAAATTTCGATGGTCATAGACAAAGTAAATATTTTCATCCCAGTTAAACAAAACCCATGTATTTCAATGAGAAATGTTGGTCGTTGCCATGGCAACACACTTGGAAATAGAGGTATGTTCCCTTTGGCTTTTTTGGTCAGTATGGGGATAGGGATGTCCATGCCAAATTTCAAATATTTTTGAAAAAGTAACATTTTTTGGGTCCCATTCAAAATTTCAAGGGGGCGCTGTGGAGCAATGGATTGTCTCAGCTATGTAAACTGTGTATCATTACATTCAGATGAACAATGTGACCAAAATGTATATTAATGCCGGTCAACAGGACACTGCATGTTTGAGTTAGGTGCAATTTAATACTTGAAAAAACGCCATTTTTCTTTGCATGTTGGCCACACCCACATTTTATGACGTTGAAAAATTCAAGTGAGTCGGCTTTAATCCCACATGGGTCTAGTTCATTTTGTCCAATTTTCAAGTTTGTTGAATGAAAATCCATGGCGTAAAAAATCCAAACGTGAGAGTTAAAATTTCAAAAAAAATTGGCTTCCGCCCACAATGGCCGACTTCCTGTAGGGTTTAGGGTGGGGTCATAATATAATTTTTTTACTTGTCTTGACATGTTGTATGGTTCCCCCAAATTTCATTTGTCTACGATGAAAAAGGTCTCCCATTGCCGTAATGTATTTTCAACTTTGAGGTGGCGCTATTGAGTCATTTTGAAGCATAATTTTTTTTCCACATTAAAATAATACATTTTTCGGCAATCTTGAATTTTAGGTCATAGTTGGATTAGTGCAGAGCATCTATTTAGTCGACAACAAAGTCCAGTACTCTGAACCCCATTCATTTCAATGACACATTTATGACCATTTCCACGGTTACCACGGTAACATAGTTACAAATAGAGGTATGTTCTCATTGGCTTTTTTGTTCGGTATGTCAAGCCACATGTCCATGTCAAATTTCAAATGTTTATGACAAAGTAATTTTTTTGTCCCATTCAAAAGTTCAAGGGGGCGCTGTGGAGCAATGTAAAATCTGACTTATGTAAATTGTATATCTATGTGTTCAAATCAGTATTTTGAACAAAACGTATATTAATGCCGGGAAATAGGACGTTGCATGTCTGAGTTACGCGCAATTTAAAACTTCAAAAAATGGCTTTGTTCTTTGCAAGCTGACCACACCCACATTTTACGACTTAGAAAAATCCAAATGAGTTGGCTGTAATCCCACATGGGTCTAGTTTATTTTGACCAATTTCCACGTTTCTTGAATGAAAATCCACGACGTAAAAAATCCAAACACGAACGTTAAAATTTCAGAAAAATAGGGTTCCGCCCACAATGGCCGACTCCCTGTCGGGTTTAGGGGGGGGTCATAATATAATTTTTTACTTGTCTTGACATGTTCTATGGTTCTACCTAATTTCATTTGTCTACGATGAAAAAGGTCTGTCATTGCCGTAATGTATTTTGATTTTTGAGGTGGCGCTATTGAGTCATTTTGAAAGTGTAATTTTTTTGACCATCAAAATAATTAATTTTTCACCAGTCTTGAATTTTGGGTCCAATAAAATTGACTTTTCGTTAACGTTCAGGGGGTCAAAAATGGATTTGAAGTCGCGACCAAAATAATAATAAGAAGAAGAAGAAGAAGAAGAAGAAGAATAATAATGGAAACTGATTTTCGACCCATTTTTTTTCTCCTAAACCATAAAAGCTACAGTCATGTGCTTTTCTCACATTGTGGCCCATCACAAATAAGGCCTCTATGAATTTTTTCACAAGTCCACGACAAATCGATTGGCTTCTATGAATTTTTGAAAATGAAATTTGAAGAGGGCGCTAGAGAGTGAATTTGTGAGATAATGGCATGATTTGCATATCATTGTGTTCAGTGCACAAATGTGCATAAACGCTGTATTAGCGTTTTCCCAACAAAAAATGTGTGAACGAGAAATATTTTATTAAAATATTCCAAAATTTGTGATTTTGTATAAAATTCCCCATGACCACACCCAAAGTCATATTCAAATATAATTGATGATCTTTAATCTCACATGGGTTTAGGCCAAATTTGAAGTGTTTGTGATGAAAACTGTGCGAGGAGATGTCCTCAATGTGAGGGTGTGCGCTTTTGTCATCACCGGGTTTGATCCAATATGGCCGACTTCCTGTACATTTTAGGGCGGGGCCATAATATCATTTTTGTCATGTCCCGACATGTTCTATTTTTTGATGCGAGTTTCAGATTTTTAGGTCCACTTTTTTCCGAGTCGGGCTCCCATAGGCCCAATGAAAATCAAAGTTTGAGGTGGCGCTATCGAGTCGTCTTTCATTATTTTTTTTTTCGCGGTCTTCGGTGACAATTAGAGCTTGGCGAGTTCTAATTTTTGACACCACTCACTGGCATGTCGGGGCGTGTTAACCACTTGATTTTTGCCATTTTCCCCGTTTCGGACGCGGTTTTAATGAGTCCCTCGCCGGGACGTTGTCTCCGGCTCGGGCCTAATAAATGCAGCTGAATAAATGTAACCAAGTACTACCCACCTCTGCTGATTATAAAGCATTAAATTGTCCGAGCGTCAGTGAAATGTGCTTAGTAACTCATCTTGGTGAATAATTAGGATGCTCGCAATGCCTAAGGTAAGTTGTAACACGTGTGTTAGCAGAAAATAAATTTTTGGGCTTAGAAGATCTGGTTTCGGCTCTTGGAGGAAAAAGAGACAGTACTCAATGACAGCAGCAGGATGTAGTGCTCATATATCGTGTATTGTGACAAAGTGCAAAACCCAAGTTATTATTTACAATATTTACAAATGTACCGTACGGTTTGATAATCTCTCAATAAAATAGAAAAGAGTCCACACAGTTCCAAACAGTCCAGCTGTAATAATTCGTAGCGCACAAAAGTCCAGTTTTAGCAGCAGGTGAAATAAGCGATAACGATGTTTTGGTGGTAGGTGTGTGTATGACCGTGCTGGATTAATGAAGCGGCTGGTGTTGGTTAAAAAGAGTGTCCTACCACATTAGCCGTTTCAGTCAGGTGGTGGTAGTACCCTGTTGCAAGTGGGTGCGCAGGGCCTTGCTGTTCTGCGTGATCCAGTCCAGGCAGGTGGACAAGGAAGAGAAGAGAGGAGAAGGAAGGGACCTGGCCTGTGTTGGACATTCAGGTTCAATATTTGGTGTTCTAACATTATTGCAATAAATAATTAATTCCAAATCTAGATGTACATCATTTCAATTAATTTCAATCAATTGCTAGCTAACCTGTCACATTTAACATTTAATATGTATTGCTAGCATCCACTGTTAAAATGGCAGTGTGTGCCAAAACACTATACAAAACATAATGCAACCCTGAGCATTTACATTAGCTGCCGTTTGCATTAGCGCCATTAGCATTAGCGGCGGCTAGCGCCGCTTAGCATTAGCACCGGTTAGCAGGGTGACAACACTCACCAGTTCCTTTGATTAACAAGCGCCCAAGGTTGTACAGACGAAGGAATCACAATCGAGGCATCTGCAAGTTGAGGGGCACAAACTCAGACATAAAGGTATGTGAGAAAAGAACCGAAATGTTTAGGGGTTATGGTTTTACCTGCAGCTGTCCCCGCGCTAGCCCCCCACCCAGCTCCCCACCGGCGCACGTCTGCCCTGTTTATTCTTGCGCTTCCGCATGGGGCTACTACGCAGTATCGCGAGATTTAACGGTTACTATGGTAACAGGTGGTCATTGCAGCGAATGATTATTGCACGGAGAGTATAAATACTAGATAATTAATAATAATAAAATTTTATATATATATATATATATATATATATATATATATATATATATATATACACATATACACATATATTATAAATAAATTAATAATTAATTAATAATAAAAAATATGATTTTAATAGCTGGGTGAAGGAAAGGAAAGTGAAGGATAAGTTTGGACCTCTTTCTTCTTTAGCTTTTTATTTATACAGAGGAACCCAATTTCATGGATGTTCTGTTTTAAAATACAATAGAAGCAGAAAAACAAAACAGGTGTACAAAGTCCATATATATAAAATATTAAAAACAGGAGCAGGTGTGTGGATAAAAAGTTATTAGCAGAGTTTTAAATTGCGATTGCGTCACCATCGTATCTAGTTTTGCTTTTCCTTGGAGAATGTTCCATTTTTGTGAAGCAGAACAGCCAAAAGCCTCTGTCCCGTCTCATTTTTTGTGCAGCTGCAGTCATGTGAGCTGGTATGAAATGTTCTAGTATCAATGATTAACGGACAGGTGAGGTATCCTGGCAGGTTTTGAAGTCGTCCCTTATAGACACATTTCACACAGCGCTGGTCTCTTCTAACAGACAGTGATGGACAACCCACTTTTTCCATAGAGAATACAGCGTTACAACCAAATTAACAGTTCTGTTTTTCATGTTTTTAAGACATATGGGTGTCACGGTGGCTGGGCGCTCCCTTAGAGATTGGGTGAGGAGCTTAGTCACACAGGAGGAGCTCGGAGTAGAGTCGGTGCTCCTCCACATCGAGCGGAGCAGCTGAGGTGGCTCGGGTATCTGTCCTGGATTCCTCCTAGACATGTCCCACCAGGAAGAGGCCACGGGGAAAGATGCAGGACACGCTGAAGGGACTATGTCTCTGGGCTGGCCTGGGAATGCCTTACTGTCCCATCGGAGGAGTTGGACGAAGTGTCTGGGGTGGAGGAAGTCTGAGAGTCCCGGCTTAGACTGCTGTTCCCGCAACCTGACCTCGGATAAGCAGAAGAAAACGGATAGATGGCTGTCAAGGTATCAGGACATCATTTATGTATAGTTAACATACTCCAAGTCCTGGTTCCTTCTAATTATGTCGCCAAAACTTTGTCAGTTGTGTATTTTGCCTATTTTTCTGAGTTCTTATTTTGAACTGCAACACACTCAAGTATTTACTGAAGATATCTTGAACCGGCTACCCTCTGCACTGGAGGCGACTGTTTACTGACATTGCCAGGTGACCCCTCCACTTAAATCTCCAAAACTAGCACTCAGAAATTGGATTGCTTTATAACGCAAGGCCCCAAATCGTCAAGTTATCCACCAGGTCACATATCCCTGAGACTGGTTTCTTTGAAGTGTGTAAAACTGCTGAATGCAAAAACTGCAAATGTGGGAGGTGCTTGTGTAGGAGGCGAAATCATCTAAGAGAAATCCCAGTGCTGGAATACTTAGTGAGAGATAATGAAGGCTGAGATGAAATGCCCACTTTCATCTCCATTAATTATTTCAAATGTGTGCGGCTTACTTAGCATGGTAAAGGAATCAGGAATGCTAAGTGGACTGTGCGGCATCCGTGAGCTCGTTGGACCAACTTTTTTATGCACGGCTTTGATCTCAAACTCGTTATAACCTTAACAAGATTCAGTAGGACGTGTACTAGCAATAAAGATTTGGTCCATAAAGCAAAAATCGGTTGATCTGTGACAAGCCAAGAACAGAACAACAGCGATATTGACAATGTGGCACAGTATAAGTATATAATCTAACCCTGTACACACTTGAATGTCTTTGCAGGCATTTGTCATTTGTATAAAACTCCAACAGAGGGCGCTAGGACTGCATCTGTTGGTGTACTGAAATGCAAACAATAGCTGCAAGTGTCGAAAATGCTAAACAACTTGCATGTTGTTTAGAGTTAAAAACTGGAGGAAGTTGAAAGATTATCGTAGGCTGAAGTCCACAGTGAAGGGCAGGTATTTTGAGGCAAGCAGAATAAACACAGTGGTCCCTCGCTATATCGTGGTTCACCTTTCGTGGTCTCGCTTACAATTTTCCATGCTTTTTTACCATGCCGTGTCTCCTGTACAGTACAGAATGTGTTAAGCCAAATTTACATAAATGTTTGCTCGCAGTGTGACTCTTAAGTGCTGTATGTTTGCAAGTTTTCTCCCCAACAAAACCCACAATGTCGATGAAACGTTCTCCACCGATAAAGGCACCGACGAAGGTTTGAACTTTGAGAGAGTTTAAACAAGAGAGAAATGTGAGAAAATGTTAACGCCTGTGTGAGAAAAGTGTATAAAGTGTGAGGTGAGGGGTTTTACAGCCACAAAACATAAATAATAATCGTAAAAAATGAAGCTACTTTGCGGATTTCGCCTATTGCGGGTTATTTTTAGAACGTAATCCTAATAAACGAGGGACGAGATTATTTAAACACAGAAAACACAACTCCGTTAAGCATTGATCAGGGTGCAACATTGTAAAATGAATCAGGATAATATGGGACCCCATTACAAGGGCTGACCAGAATGTTCCACAATATGGCATTAAACTGATCAGTCTCCATGGTGACGGTAGATGTGTCAAGTCAGGTTTGTAGAGAGGTGACCCTACTCACTGTATGAATGTTTTTCAATTTTATTTTTTAATATTTTGGCAATAAAACACCTGTACTTGAATCAATGCAATAGATTAGTTTAATGTCACAATGCAGGAAATTTGAGGCAAAGCAATAACGTATCCATGGAGACGAGATGTTTCAGGCTTCGTATTGGAAAAGTCGCATTGCACACATTTAAATTATGGTTGGAATTTACAGTGTACGCAGTTAAGGACCCGATCATTGAATTGCAAATGCACGTCTGTCCTGATACACGGGGCCACTCGTGTTGATGCTCCCGCGGTGAAACAATGAATGCTGATAAGATTCACTGTCCATTTATATTTTAAAGATTTTCAATTATGCAGAGCTCCTCTTTGATAGGCGCCGTGTAAAGGTCAATTTGGGCTTCACACGCTGAAGCTTTGAGTAATTCATTTGCTGTGGCACTCTCATTTTTCTTACTTGTAGCAGAACCAATGAGGACTAATGCATCGGGCTCCTCTGGACATCCCCACACGCCGCAGAAGAACAAAGACTCGCAGCTGATTCTAACTTTATTTACACCTTTAAAACGACGATGAGCATGTATTTGGGCGTAGTTATGCATAGAGGGGCTTTTAAAACAACTGAACAAATGCTAGTAAGAATTGTACTGCTATATTTTATGCAGTGGTGGAAGGTAATGAAGCACAAGTAGCAAAATACTGTAGTTAAATAGAGATTTTTTAGGTATCGGAACTTTGCTTAAGTACATTTTACAGTGGATACTTTTTAATTTTACTTTACAACATTCAAGAGCAGTATCTGTACTTTCTACTCCACTACATTTATCAACTGGGCGGAGAAGTAAAAAGCACTTTTCATATGATTTAGGGGTTATTTTTACCATGTACAAGGAAACATCCTGACAGAAGTTTCAAGTTCAAGCTCCGCCTTTAAGTAAATAAAAATAAATACACAAAATTCAGAAGAAAAATTAAGAAATACAATTGTATTGCTACTGTTGACCAAAATATGTTTCATTTTTTATCAGTACCAGTACATTTAACACTTGTGTGTGTGAAATACTTTTACTTTTTACTCTTAAAGCACATTTTTGAACAGGTACTTCATCCACCGCTGATTTTATGCCATGTGTTTGGAGACTTTGTGTTGGTAAAATGTGCTATAGAAATAAAGTTGGATTGGAAAAAAAAAAAAACAGGGTCTAATTATAATTAATTGACAAACTATGACTGATATCGACAAATGAAAATACAAAAATACTGCACGGTTGCCTGGCAAATCCAGAATGCCTCTCTATATTTTTTTTTTTAGTTATCGGTCTAGTCCTCACGCTCCCGTTGCCTCTCAAATCTGACCAAACTTGACTGTGCATCGCTGGTTTAGCAGGTATTAACAAGCTCAAGGAAAGAAGGTGCCTGATTTGTCTGTTATTAATGACCATATCTTGTTTTACTTACACAGTAGCGAAATAAAAAATACCAGGATCATATAGAGTGGGTTAATATGAACATTTTGAGACCAAATTGACAAGGCTCACTGCAGCAGTTAAAGAGCGAGGGGCGACAGCTTTTCAATGTAAAGCGAAATGAAGCCGATAGAGCCAGAAGCGTGCCCATGAGCACTTTCTACTTGGAACGTGGCGGCTAGCGGGTTAGCTATGTCCATTTTAATATATACAGTCTATGCTCCCCACAGAACAGACAGAGTTTAGTGCTTCCCTCATTGAATCTGCATAAATACTCAATGTTTTTCAGCTCCTGTACATTTTTTCCTTAATTTTTCCGGTGGGGACGGACCATGTGTCCCTGATTGGCTAATCCACAGGTCAGTCACACCCATCTGAAGTGTGTATTCTGGATCCCAGGCAAGTAAAATGGTACAACGGGACAGTATTGGGTGAGAATCAAACTCGCCACCATCTGATGCATATATTCATGTATAACCTACTATACTCCAATAGATTCAATGTGCATGGGTCAGTAAAAAAAAAAATTAAATAAAAAGTTTGAACCATGAAAATGTTATCTCATTATTTTGAATATTGCAAATCGTAATTATTAAAGGCTTTGTACCAATTTTCTCCCAAGTTTGTGAGCAAAACTTGTCTTGCCCCATTACAGATACATTGTATAAGCAGCTTTTGAGGTCAAAATGAGGCAGCTGCTTGTGTCTTATTAGAAAACATGTTATTGTCCGATAATGAGGAAGTGCACGTCAGCATGCTAGTTGCTGTTAGCTTGGGATGCTCGGAATGCGTAAGGTAAATGAGGAATAACTTTGGACAGCTGCAAACAGTTTAGTTAAGTAGTTCTGTTTTTTATATTTTTAAGAAACCAGTGAAAATCTGGTGCAGCGTCTTTTATGCAATAATTCCTAATAAAATACTTAGAGTTATTTCATTCTGTCACATCTCACTGTCCAACCAATATGTCTTTTTGTTTGTAATCTCATTTATCTTGATTTTTGAGTGCCTATATGTGCTTTCTTGCTGTTCTTACACTGAGTTACATCTCTATTTGTTCCATAATGGGGAAGGTTTTCTTATCTAATTGTGTTATTTCAAGACCTTTTCTGCGTTGGGTTATGTTTCAAGACCTCTTTTAAACCTCTCTTCTCCACTGACTACTCTGCACACACTGTCTGGATGGTTAGCCCAGGACCAGCCATTACCTGGACATATGATTCCACTGTATCCGCCTAAAGCAGTTGTCTCCTGTAGCGCTGAATGGATTGAGCTAAGTAACTTCTAATGCCCTCCCTGAACCGCCACCTTAACGTGGTGGAGGGGTTTGAGTGCACAAATGATCCTGGGAGCTAAGTTGTCGGGGGCTTCATGCCCCTGGTAGGGTCACCCATGGCAAACAGGTCCAGGGGGACGGGTCAGACTAAGAGCGGTTCAGAAGAGTTACATACAAAGGCCAGTTACGTCGCCCGGACCGGCGTCACTGGGGCCCCACCCTGGAGCCAGGCCTGGGGTGGGTACTGGGTGAAACCAGCTGAGGTGGCTCGGGCATCTGCTCAGGATGCCTCCCGGACGCCTCCCTGGGGAGGTGTTCTGGGCATGTCCCACTGGGAGGAGGCCCCGGGGAAGACCCAAGACACGCTGGAGGGTCTATGTCTTTCGGCTGGCCTGGGAACGCCTTGGTGTCCCACCGGAGGAGCTGGAGGACGTGTCCGGGGTGAGGGAAGTCTGGGAGTCCCTGCTTAGACTGCTGCCCCCGCAACCTGGCCCCGGATAAGCGGAAGAAAATGGATGGATGGAACTTCTAATGCTTTTCCTGGACGACATTCAAAAACTATACTGGATTTCTTGCATTTCCACTGCCTCACCTCACCTCTCCTGTGAGTGTCTTCTTCACATTTGGCTGGCTCTGCCTCCTCTTCCTGCTCCCTCGGTGGCAGTAAACCGAGGGAGCAGGAAGAGGAAAATGCGCAAGGCCGGACAGGTGCGCAGGCAGAGGTGGGTAGAGTAGCCAAAAACTGTACTCAAGTAGAGTTCAAGAGTTGATTTTTTTCATTCATTTATTTATTTATTTAATGCACATTTCACACATTTGTTCTGATTTAAGCTTGAAAAAGAGTGAGATAAAAAGTGGGAAGAGTATTCAGAATATTATGATATAAGTACAAAGTGGCGATCGAAGAAATTTGTCAAGTTTGAGTAAAAAAGTATTTGGGGAAACTGCTACTCGAGTAACTTAAGGAGTAACTGTCAGGATGTAGTATTTGATTTATAGCAGTGCAAGAAACACAAACATTCAAATCATTTTATATTCTTGACATAAAGCTTTTACCAAGTGTAGTGTTGTACTTGAGTAAGAGTACTGTTACTTCAATAAAAATATTACTTTATCCTCTGTGGAGTACTCACTGCTTGGCCCAGTTCATTTCGTTGCATTTTTCTAGTTACTTTAGTTTGTTTTTTCATGTTTTCTTTGTTATGACCCAAAAGCGGATCGAAACCTATTTAATAAGAACTCGGGAAAACAATGGCTCGTTTTATCTTTTTTTTTTAAACCTTATTTTGTAAGATGTTGGAAATAAACCCTTAACAATCCCCGTGTCCATAAAAAAACAAAGTAACAAAAGAAAAAGAAGACCAAGGTGAGCCCTATCCTGACAACAAACAACCCATAAACTATCTCTACTGGACAAGACTTACAAGGTCAAACAAAAGGAAGTTAAGCTAACATAAAGTCTAAGGAGCTGGCAGAGGTGTACCAGCAGGGGGCAGTGGTGAAATCAGAGCTCTGGTGCACAGGAGAGGAAGGGCGACCGGCGGGGGCACAAAGGACCAGGAGCAAAACTACGAAAAGAATACTTTACTAAATATATACAGGCAAAAAATCTACATCATCTAAAGATTAATTATGAATAACATAAATATACAGGGAAAAATAAGACTGACGTCAGAACTAACTAACGAACTAAAATTGGGAGAAACTACTACAATATTTAGGCAATAAAAAAGAAAGAAAAAAAAACAAGGGGAAAAAGTGCCCAAACCTAACACAGACCTACATCTGCAGAACACCTCGGCCTCCAAACATCACCCAGCTCTCAGCACCCAGAACCTAGCATCCTGAACCTAGCATCCAGAACCTAGCATCCTGAACCTAGCATCCAGAACCCAACAACCAGCATCCAGCAACCAGCACCCAGCACCCAGCATCCAGAACCCAACAACCAGCACCCAGCATCCAGCAACCAGCTTCCAGCATCGAGAACCTAGCAACCAGCATCCAGCATCCAGAACCCAACAACCAGCACCCAGCATCCAGAACCCAACAGTCAGAACCCAGCAACAAGCATCCAGCAACCAGCATCCAGCATCGAGAACCTAGCAACCAGCACCCAGCAACCAGCATCCAGCACCCAGCACCCAGCACCCAGCACCCAGCAACCAGCATCCAGCAACCAGCAACCAGCAACCAGCACCCAGCAACCAGCATCCAGCATCCAGAACCTAGCAACCAGCATCCAGCATCGAGAACCTAGCAACCAGCACCCAGCAACCAGCATCCAGCACCCAGCACCCAGCACCCAGCAACCAGCATCCAGCAACCAGCAACCAGCACCCAGCAACCAGCATCCAGCATCCAGAACCTAGCAACCTGCATCCAGTATCTAGAACCTAGCATCCAGCAACCAGAACCAAGCCTTTGTCTATTTTCCAATAAACCCTGCTATGTTTCTAAGTTTACTTTGTCTGCCTTTTAGGATCCACCAGTCATTATAACAGTTACTCAGTCACTAGTAAATGTAACTGAGTACTATCCTCCTCTCGGCTAGTACAGTGGTGGAAAGTCATGAAGTACAAAAGTAAAATATCTAAGTGCAAATTTGAGCTAATAAGTACATTTTTCAGTGGGTACTTTACTATTTCCCTACTGCTTTTTGAACTAGAGTGCACATTTATTTTATATGGTAACATCTTGATTAAAGGTTCTGAGTTCAAATCCCAGCTTTGAGCAAAAAAATAAAAATAAAAATAATAATAAAATAAAATAAAATACAGCTTGTTACTATTGCTACTGTACATTGTTTAATACTTTTACTCAAGTGTGATACTTTTACTTATATTTGAGTATTTTTTT
The DNA here is from genome assembly GCA_019594935.1 of Periophthalmus modestus. NCBI lineage: Eukaryota > Metazoa > Chordata > Actinopteri > Gobiiformes > Gobiidae > Periophthalmus > Periophthalmus modestus. The sequence goes on from JAIEZT010001243.1 coordinate 6,294,565, forward strand.
GCCCCTGTATTTTTTACTTATGCAACAAAAAAGATTACTTCCTCCTCCACTGGACTAGTGTACAGTAGGGTAAAAGCAGGATTATTATAAGAACGAGAGGGGAAATTGAAGGGAAATATATGTGTTCAGCTTCCTTTGATGTAATGAAAGTGGATTCAGTGAGTCATTTATGGGACAGTGGTCACAGAGTTGGAGACTTCTTGTTTTTTTTACTGTATGGATACTTGGGAGCCGCACATAACATATATTAAAGTAGGCCTATTCTGCAAATTCAACCTTTCAGAGCTTTTAATCGTGTTATATCTGTTTCCTTCTCATTTACCCTCTTGAAGTTGTTTTTGGAGTGATTCAAGCATGTTTGAGCAATCTTTAATCTTTTTTTCAAGACGCCATTTTGCCGATCAATTTCCGTTTTCACCATCACCAGTACATGCCCGCTGTGACGTACTTACTTTGTTCTCCAATTTTATTTTCTTAATTTACTGTGACGTCAGCTCCCACTGGGGACAAATGTACCTTAACCTCAGCCTTGTGCTGCAGTTAAAGTATAAGTATAGCGCAGGGGTGGGCAAACTACGGCCCGGGGGCCACATATGGCCCGTTGGGCTTATTAATCTGGCCCACTGAACATGACCAAATTATGGCACACTTCAGCTACATCAGCCTTGTATTACTCTCTTGTTCTCTTTTCTGCCTTTCTGCAAAAATGAGCTTATCAAAGAAAAGAAAAGTGGATAGTGAGCGCTGAGTGTTTAATACGGAGTGGACAACAGAATATTTTTTCACCTAAGTCCGATCAAAGTACCAAGGCAAGTTTTTGCTGGTATTCAAAAATAGCAAAAATTAGTAAGCCTTTCTCTGAAGGCAAGTTTTTAAAAGCATTTGGAAAACAATTTGTCCAATGAGCCCTGTAAGTTTATGCTTTGCTACATGTTACAGACCAAATCTTTAATGTTATATATATATATATATATACATCCTGGCTAGGCCCCTCTGGCAAATTTTTGAACCCACTGTGGCCCATATGTCAAAAAGTTTGCCCACCCCTGGTATAACATCTAATATATTATTTATCAGTGATGATTTGAGTGTTTGGGCATGTCCCACCGGGAGGAGGCCAGAACACACTGGAGGAACTATGTCTGTTGGCTGGCCTGGGAACACCTTGAGGTCTTATCAGAGGAGCTGGAGGAAGTGCCTGGGGTGAGGGAAGTCTGGGAGTCCCCTGCTTAGACTAGTGCCCCTGCGACCTGGCCCCGGATAAGAGGAAGAAAATGGATGGATGGAAGTTGAGTGCCTGTTATAGCTAATGGAAGATGTATCTGAACCATCAGGCTGCATTTTCACATCCAAAGAAGCAGTCTCTCTCTTTCTATTACAGTTGGTAAGTAGTGTTTTTTTTTTTTTCTGTAAATTTCACTGAAAATGAAAAAGTTTGGCCTTGACATTTTGGGTGAAATTAGGCAGAATGATTTCAAAGTTCTCTCTTAAAGGTTCGTGTCGACTTTCTGAAAACACTCCAAGTAAAAGGGCTGAGCTGGTGGCCTTTCTGCTCTATGAACTCAATCCCTCTCCTCCACACTTGTATAATTGGTTTGCCTGAATATTTATACTATTCACACTTGTTTCATTCACCTAATTGCATTTCCGTCAAAGGGACTGGGGTTTCTCAGAGGCAACACAAACTTATGAAAAATTCATTGACAAGAGCCTTATGAGTTTCACTTCCATGCATAAATTGGAGCGTGAACAGCAGTGGAGGTCAGTGCTCGCTTTTCAAAAACAACAATGATTTATTTAGTTCTGAAAACCGTAACAATTCAACAGATTCAAGTGGCATGGGGGCACATCACATCCTGGTTTATCTTTGAAATGTGTGAAGAAAATGGCGTTTGGCGAGGTCCCCTGAGAATATAAACGTACTTTTGACATTAAGCGAAAACTCAAACGACACAAATCATACGCTCGTTCATCGGGGATTGACGTCTCTTTGTTGTTGTTTTAGTTCTAATATCTTTCACTCTCGGAGAAGCAGAGCGCACAAAGGTTGCGTCCCCAAACCGGGAGCTGCATTGACTACCTGAGCCGATTCATAATGAGCTGTGATGAAGCAAAACCAAACTTGTGTCAAAGCGCTGACACTTTTAAATAGATCACCCATAGAACAAGGTACTTTTCATTATCTATAAAGCTCCTCTGTAGTCACCATGTACATCATTTTGGATCATTACCTCTATACGATGAAGTCCTGCTGTTTATCATGTTCATATACTGCACACTTAACCTACATTATAGTGCGTCCTGTTAGATTTAAAGCAGACCGATTACGCAAAATTGACTTTTCAGAGGTTTTAACCATGTTGTAGTTGTTTCCCTCTTCAGGTGCCCTCTCCGGGTGGGTGGGGAGTTTCTGCTTCAAGTGGAGGAGTTCAAGTATCTCGGGGTCTTGTTCACGAATGAGGGAAGGATGTAGCGTGAGACTGACAGGCGGATCGGTGCAGCGTCTGCAGTGATGCGGTCGCTGTATCGGTCTGTTGTGGTGAAGAAGGAGCTGAGTCGAAAGGCAAAGCTCTCGATTTACTGGTCAATCTACGTTCCTGCCCTCACCTATGGGCATGAGCTCTGGGTCATGACCGAAAGGACAAGATACAAGAAGGGAGGAGCTTGGAGGAGCTTGGAGTAGAGCCACTGGTCCTTCATATCGAGAGGAGCAGCTGAAGTGGCTCGGGTATCTGTTCAGGATGCCTCCTGGACGCCTACTTAGCGAGGTGTCCCGGGCATGTCCCACAGGGAGGAGGCCCTGAGGAAGCCCTAGGACACGATGGGGGGGACTATGTCTCTCGACTGGCCTGGGAACGCCTTGGGGTCCCAACAGAGGAGCTGGAGGACAACAACATTTACTCACCCAAAGTTTGGAGTGATTCGTGTATGATTTGTGCCATTCTTACGACCCAAGGATGGATCAAAACATAGTCAAGAAGGACACAGGAGAACAGAGGTAAGAGTTCATAGCTGTTTATTATTTTCATATCTTCCAGTTCTTGTTAAGTTTGAAATATATTGGAAGAAAAAAAAAACCCTTATCAAACCCTGTGTCCAAAAAAAATACAGAAAAAAGGCCGTGGTGAGCCAGACAATGTAAAATAAGGCCAACCCTGTACAGCAACAACCCAAACTTCCCCTACACAAAATAAAGAACAAAAACAGGACGTCCGGACTCACCAGGCCAAACAATCTTTAATCGCTTATTTTCAAGACGCCATATTGCCGATCAACCCTCGTTTTCACCACCTCCAGTACACGCCCACTGCGACGTACTTACTTCGTTCTCCAGTTTTATTTTCTTCATTGATGATACATGTAGGATTTGGCTTTGCTCTATAGTCATTTTGGTACAATGAAAAAAAATCTGCAGCTGTCTATATGAGATACCAACTCTTTGTAGTTCTGGTGTTAACAAACCTAATACTTATTTATGTTGAACTGTGTGTTGCAACACTGGAAATTCCTTGTTGTGGGATAAATACAGGTTCATCTGGTTTTAAACGCAATGAAAACACAAGTGGTATGTTTTGATTCCTGAACTTTTATGATTATTTCATGTTTATTCTATGGTAAACAATTTGAGACTTGATACTACTTCTACTACTACTACTACTACTACTACTATGAATACTTGAATACTATTGTCTATTGTTACTGGAAGCAGCAACACTACAACACAACTCTCTGCCTTCTCGTCCTCTTCTCTGCTCATTCTTCTCCTCGCTTTTCTCCACTCTTCCTCTTTCTCTCTCCTCTCCCTCCTGTCTCATCCTCCTCTCTGCCTCCTCTGCCTCTCCCTCCTTTCCCTCTTTCCTCCTCTCCTCTTCCTTCTCTTTCTCTTCTCCCTCCTCTCTCTCTTCTTCCTCCACTCCCATCCTTTCTTTCCCTCTCATCTCTCTCCTGTTCTCTTTCTCTCTCTCCATTCTCTCACTTCTCTCTTTCCTCCTCTCTGCCTTCTCTCCCCCTTCTTACTCCTCTCCTTCCTCTCTGCCTCCTCTTTCTCCACTCTCTCCTTTTCCTCTGCCTCCTTCCTGTCCCCCTTCTCACCCTCCTTTTCCTTCTATCTTCCCTCTTTCCTCCTCTCTTCTCCCTTCTCTCTCTTCTCTCTCTTCTTTCTCCACTCCCTCCTTTCTCTCTCCCTTATCTCTTTCTTGTCTCCACATCTCTCCCTCCTTTCCCTCCGCACTTCCCTCTCCCCTCCTCTCTTCTTCCTCTCCCTCCTCTCTGCCTTCTCGCCCTCCCTTCTTCCTCATCCTTCTCCTTTCTCCACTCTCTCCTTTTTCTCTGCCTCCTTCCTGTCCCCCTTCTCTTCCTCCTTTCCCTCCTCTTTTCCCTCTTTCCTCCTCTCCTTCTTCTCTCTCTTCTTTCTCCATTCCATCCTTTCTCCTCCCTCCTGTCTCCTTACATACATTTGTGGACATGTGACCTCACAGAAAGGCCCTTTATCACCCGGGAGTTGAACCGGGCACCTTCTCGCTCCGGGGTGAGGTACATAACTTTACTTTATCTGACTTTTATATTTGAGTCTTGTAAATTTGTCTCCCACTTTATTTTTTGGTTTGTTGCTAATGGCGACGGACCGACTGCTACACGCCCAAAGAAGAGTCATAAATTGTGTGTCTGTTCTCACTTTCTCTCTCCTCTCTGCCTTCTCTTCCACCTTGTTTCCCTTCTTCCTCCCTCCCTCCACACTCCTCCCTCTCCCTCATCCTCTTCTTCCTTTCCCTCCTCTCACCCCCTCTTCCCATCCCTTCCCTCCACTCTCCCTCTTTTCCTTCCTGTCCCCCTTCTCTCCCTCTCCTTTCCCTCTCCGTTCTCTTACTCCTCCCTCCTCTTCCTTCTTGCCCTCCTCTCTGCCCCCTCTTTCCTTCCCATCCCTTCCCTCCACTCTCCTCCTTTCCTCCTTCTCTCCCTCCTGCCTCCTGATCTCTTCCTCCTCTCTCCACTTTTCCTCCTCTTTTTCTTCACTCCCTTCCTTCTCTCCCCCTTCTCTCCCTCCTTTCCCTCCTCTTCCCCCTCTCTCTCCTCTCCCTCCCTGTTCTCTTACTCCTCTCTCCTCTGTGCCTGCTCACCCCTCCTTTCTTCCCTCCCTTTCCTCCAGTCTCCCTCCTGTCCTTCCTCTCCTCTTCCTCCTCTCTCCTTCCTCAACTATCTCCCTCTTTTTCTCTCTACTCCTCCTCTCTCCTCTCTCTCTCTTCTCCTCCCTGCCTCCACCCTTACCTCCCCTGCTTTCCCTCCTCTCTTCCCCCTCTCCCTCCTCTGCCCACCCTGGTGCTCCTGCCTCCCCTCCTCTCACTCTTCCCTCCATCCTGTCTTCCCCCTTACCTCTCCCTCCTTTCCCTCCTGTCTTCCCCTCTACCTCTGCCGCCCCGGTGCTTCTGCCTCTCCTCATCTCTCTCTCCTTTCCCTCCTCTCCCCCTTCTCTCCCTCCTTTCCCTCCTCTCTCCCTTCTCTCCCTCCTTCTCCTCCTCTCCTCCTTCTCTCCCTCCTCTCTCCCCCTAATCTCTCCCTCGTTTCCCCTCTCCCCCCCTTGTCTCCCTCCTGCCTCCCCCTCATCTCTCCCTCCTTTCCCTCCTCTCTTCCCCCTCTCCATCCTCTCCTTCTTTCCCTCCCTCCTGCCTCCCTCTCTCTCCTCCCTTTCCTTCCTCTCTTCCCCTCTCCATCCTCTCCCCTCTTCTCTCCCTCCTCCCTTCCCTCTCTCCTCCTCTCCCTCTTTTCCCTCCCTTCTGTCTCCCCCTTACCCCTTCCTCCTTTCCCTCCTGTCTTCCCCCCTTTTCTTTCCTCTGCCGCCCCGGTTCTCCTGCCTCCTCATCTCTCCTTCCTTTCCCTCCTCTCCCTCTTCGCTCCTTCCTGTCTCTCCCTTACCTCTCCCTCCTCCCTTCCCCCTCTCCTCCTCTCCCTCTTTCCTCCCTTCTGTCTCCCCCTTACCCCTCCCTCCTTTCCCTCCTGTCTTCCCTCTTTCCTTCCTCTGCCGCCCCGGTTCTTCTGCCTCCTCATCTCTCCTTCCTTTCCCTCCTTTCCCTCCTCTCCTTCTTCGCTCCTTCTTGTCTCTCCCTTACCTCTCCCTCCTCTCTTCCCCCCACTCCTCCCTCTCTCTCTCTTCCCCCTCTCCCTCCTCTCTTCTCCCCCCCTCCCCTCCTCTCTCCCCCCTCTCCTCCTCTCCCTCCTCTGTTCCTCCCTCCTTCCTCAGAGTCAGAATGTCAAACCGTCCCCCGTGAGGAGGAGAAACGCTCCGGCAGCTCCCAGCCCCGTCTCTGTTTATCTTTACATTTCAACCACTGCATTTAAAACACACACAGCCTCAGAAAAGGCCACGTCCTAAACCACAGATATTATGATACTTTCTGATCTATGTCATTGTGTTGTTTCCTCATCGCAGAAAACACTCTGTTCCACCTTGTGATGTCATCATGTGGTGATACAGGAAGTGCTCAAATGTGTTTTTAAAATCCACAAACCTTCACTAAAATCATTTGGATCATTTCAGCCCTGGAATTGTCAATCTGTACTGAACTAAAAGGTAGGTAAAAGGAGCTGTTAACTAAAAACTACCACTTCATGACATCACAAGTTGGAACAGAGCATTTTGACCTTTGGAGATGTACAGACTAATAAAAAAGATGTGTGAATGAAACAAAACACAACTCCAGGTCTGTTTTTGAGGAGGTAACACAGTATAACATGACTTAAAGCTCTCAAGAGTCAATTTTGTGCAGTTGAATTCATACAAACAAGTCAGATCTGTGGAGAGGCCGCCCTGCTCATAAAGAGAATGCATGTTTTAATAGTCAGGGCAAGTTTATTAGTACAATTTGCACACAAAATAATTCAAAGTGCTTTACAGAATGAGAAAGACGAGCAAGAAAAGCAAGAAAAAAACTTCAAAAAGTTCAGCTGAGTAAATGCAAGATGTATTTTAAGGAGTTTAAAGCTTTACTGTGTAACATCAGACTGTCCACCAGAAAAGTTTACAGCTTTAAAAATCTGCACTGACCTGGTTTGGTCCTGTTAGACTGTATTTAGAGCGACTTTGTGCCTCGCTTTGCTATTTTAACTCCCGATTTCCTGCTCATAGTTAGATTTTGCAGACCAGGTTTAGTCCTGGTTTAGACCCGGTTTAGTAACAGTTTTAGTCCCTGATTAGACCTGGTTTAGTAACAGTTTTAGTCCCTGATTAGACCTGGTTTAGTAACAGTTTTAGTCCCTGATTAGACCTGGTTTAGTAACAGTTCTGGTCCCTGATTAGACCTGGTTTAGTAACAGTTTTAGTCCCTGATTAGACCTGGTTTAGTAACAGTTTTAGTCCCTGATTAGACCTGGTTTAGTAACAGTTTTAGTCCCTGATTAGACCTGGTTTAGTAACAGTTTTAGTCCCTGATTAGACCTGGTTTAGTAACAGTTTTAGTCCCTGATTAGACCCGGTTTAGTAACAGTTTTAGTCCCTGATTAGACCCGGTTTAGTAACAGTTTTAGTCCCTGATTAGACCTGGTTTAGTAACAGTTTTAGTCCCTGATTAGACCCGGTTTAGTAACAGTTTTAGTCCCTGATTAGACCTGGTGTAGTCCAGGTTTAGACCAGGTTCAACACTGGTTTTAAGTTAAGTTTAAGTGCTTTATGCCTTTTGGAACTTGTTCTTTTCCTATTGCATTTTGGTCCATCCCCATGTTACCAACTTGGAAAACTGTAATTTAAAAATATCATCGCACTCTCTGCTTTATAATCTCAAATCCTCCTTGAATCAAATCATCGTGATGCACATTCAAACCAGAAACCAGCTAACGATCCGTGTCGGTGAACTCCTCCTGCAAATCCATCTACTTCATGTATTTGTATGTGTGAAAAATAACACGGCAACGTTAGAGCTTGTGCATGTGCTGTACCACTATAGCGACCAAATATTGCAACACCTCCCCCTGCTGGATCTACTGCAGTGAGTTGAGCCTATGAATAATGCAAGTCCGCCTTTCTCTCTCTCTCTCCTCTCCTCCTCCTCCTCCGTCGCACCATCGTCTCCGAGGCTTTACCATCCCACTTTCTATGTTCACTTCTTTCTACTCCACTCTTGCTAACTGCGTGTGTTAATTCTTCAGCGTGTGCACGGCGTTCTCTCCCCGTGCTCAAATCCCTATTCTGGGGATGAGGTCACGTGACTCTATGTAAAACGATGAGAGGTTGATGACAAACCCAAATGCGCTGCCGGAGGGTGGAACAAATGTCAACAATAACAAATTACAAGCGCATTAGCAGTCCCTGTGTGTGAGAGAGGGAGGGGAAGACGGGGTAATCGAGGGGGAGAGGAAGAGAGAGGGGGTGGGTTATGGGGATGGGGGGTGTTAGTCACAGTCAGTCAAGCAGGAGAAATGTAGGACCGAGGCTTGAGGGACGAGGGACGAGGGACGGGTCTCCTGTGGAACTAAAGATGGCTCCTATATATAAAGCTGGATACTTGAAATTCACAGGCTCCAGTATCTGCACGCTCCCACTCACTTTCTGCGCAAAATGGAGGCGGGCTATACCGTCTAACTGAAGCTAGAAAAAAAAAAAAAAAAAACTTCACGAAAATGATGTAGTTTCGTTTTCGATTTCAGCTGTTATAATGGCAATAAAGGCGATGTTAAAGGCCCTCGTTAAAAGCCCCAGTGTAACAAGTTAACGCAGGTTTATTATGCAAATCGACTTTTTCGGAGAGTTTAAAATGAGAAAGTCGTCTCTCGTTCTCATTTTCACTCTCTCGAAGTTGTTTTTTGGAGTGATTCGTGCATGTTTGAGTAATTTTTAAATCGCTTATTTTCAAAACGACATTTGCCCTCTTACTTCGTTCTTTAGTTTTTGTAATCGGTGATACACATAGGCACATAGGCAGAGTCGCAGAGTCATTTTGGTACAAAAAATTGCGACTCGCTTGATCTGCAGCTTTTCGTCCGAGGGGACCGACAGCTGCACAGAGCTTTGGTGCGATGGTGTTCACGGGCGATGTCAGCTGCCACTGGACACCGCGGTTTTCTAATGTGGAAGTCGTTATAGCAATATAACAGGAGCAAGCATGATAGGGCTTCTTTAAATTCACAGCAACACTTGGTAGTCTAAATTCTGAATAAATAGTTTAGCAGCAGTGTCAAGCAGAAAAAAATTGCATAAATTCTTAGTTTTACTAGTTTAGTTGTAGTAGTGTCAAGCAAAAAAAAAAAAAAAAATAAAAAACAATAAAAAAAAACCCCCCCCCCCCCCCCCCCCCCCAAAAAAAAAAAAACAAACAAAAAAAAAAACAAAACAGAAATTCTTAGTTTACTAGTTTAGTAGTAGTGTCAACCCAACAAAAAAAAATAAAAAAAAAAAAAATAAACATAATTTTTTAGTTTAGTAGTTTAGTAGTTTAGTAAATAGTAGTAGTTTTGTAGTTTAGTAGTAGTAGTAGCAAGAAAAAAAAACAAACAAAAAAAAAAACCCCAAACAAACAGAAATTCTTAGTTTAGTGGTAATAGTGTCAGGCAAAAAAAAAAAATAAATAGAATAAAAAAAAAAAAAAAATTTTAAAAAAGCATAAATTCTGGGTTTACTAGTTTAGTAGAAACTAGTGTTGAGCAAATAAAAAAAAAAAGGGGGGGGGGGGGGGGGGGGGGGGGGAGGAAAAAAAAAAATAAATTCTTAGTTTACTAGTTTAGTAGTAGTAGTGTCCCCCCCCCCCCCCCCCAAAAAAAAAAAAAAAAAACATGAATTTTTAGTTTAGTAATGGGAGTAATGTCAAGCAAAAAAACCCCAACAATAAAAACATAAATTCTTAGTTTAGTAGTATAGTGGTAGTAGTAGTATCACGCACGCAAACAACAACAACAACACTATAAAAAACAATACATTTTTGATTTACTAGTTCAGTAAAAGTAGTGTCGAGCAAAAAAACCAAAAAAAAAGGAAATAAAAAAGGATAAATTCTTAGTTTAGTAGTTCAGAAGTAATAGTGTCAGCTAAAAAAAAATAAAAAAATAAAAAATTTAAAAAAGCATAATTTGGTCTGTAATAAGTTCAAAATACTTTATCCTTGGATTTGAAGGAGAAGAAAAAAGTGCTGCAAAACAATTAATAAAATCCAACTCAATATTGCATGCCGGCCCAGGATGATGTGCTTTTTTTTTTTTTTTTTTTTTTCCATTTGCACCCTCAGGGCTTCCGTAGTTACTTGTTGGTTACACTGGAAAATCAGCCCTGGCAGATTTGCTGTGTATCTAACACGTGGCAGGAAAATCTGATTTGAACCACTACAGTCTGTCGTAAAAGCAGCTCCTCGAAGGTGTAAAAGTCTGTACTCGATATGTACTGGCTCAATCTAATCATAAAACATTTGTGTCAGTTACAAGCAAACCTGAGAGTAGAGCTGGTGCGCTGTTTAGCATACCGGTTAGTTAGCTTTGCCCCGTGAAGGTGGCGAAGCTTGGTTATAGAATAATTACAGTAACAAGCGGCTACCTCAGGAAAGCTGCTGAAACAGTCGAACGAAAGCCAGAAAACCAACAGATTAACCAGAAAACTAATGGAGAACTGCCCCAGAGCGCCCCCTGTCCTTAGACCCTCCTTCTCAGCAACATCAGATCACTTCAGGATGAGCGTAACATTGTTCGACAGGAATTTTAGCACAAAGTGACTTTCGGTGTTACCCAGACAGATCACGCCCATGGCAACCTTTGAATCTTTAAGACGAAACTCCCCGAAAACAACGGTACGACATCTGTATTTGATAAAAGAACAACATCAAACCATTTCCACGTGTCTTCGAATGTGTTCAAAGATTTTCCGACACGACTTGAAACGGCCGAGCCTTAGACGGAGGACTCGTTTGAAACTAACGCCGTGTCATCCTTGTATACGCTGATCAAAGTGTCTGTCAGCTCCTCCTCTATGTAAAACCATTCATTTAAACCCGTCCAATCGCAGTTAGATCATTAAAAAAACCTAAACTTGTGGTATTTCATCTCGGATAAGTCATATATTTGTTTTCAAAGCCTGAACATGGCTCGTGTTTGAGTTTTGTGTCCTTGAGGCTGAAGCTTTTGAAGAAAAATCCAGTTTAAAGTTAAAAGTTCAGTGGCAAAATATTTAGTAGCACATAGCCACGCTCTGAAATGTCTTTTGGCGATTTAGTATCAAAGCCACAGTATGTAACTTTTAGCCAAAAATAGACATGCTTTTGGTTGTTTTTTATAGCACTGAAAGATGAAGAAAAACCCGTGTCCTTACTCTGAGCGGGCTTGCATCTCCACAAACCTGCTCTTAGTTGGTCTGGAGAAGGGCCCTCCTGTTTGTTTCTCTGGAAATGGTCGTTCGTTTTGTGATAATACTCCGCAGTATCGCATAAAAAACACTTATATATCCATGAAGTATTTTCCAGGGAATGGTTAAACTTTCTGTTCCCATGAAGTTTATGTGACCACCTCCGGACATGCATGTACTCAAATATACATGAATCCCTACCAATAACACTTTAAAAAAGAGGAAAAAAGAAAAAAAAAATTAAAACAAAAGCAGCAGAATAAACAATACACAGTAAGTACAAAATCTGTATAAGACAAAAGACACGAGGAGGTGGAGGATGCAGAATTTACCTCAGTTTATATTCAGACACACATTTTAAATATAGAATTATGCAATTATGTAAATGGGATTGATAATCATGATGAACATTATAAACCTATGTATGAGCATCAACATCCATATGAGGGACAGTTTTTTTTTTTTTGGTTTCTTTTTTTTTATTAATTCTTTTTTTTTATATGTTTATTTATTTATTTAATGATTTATCTAGTTTTTATATGTTTATTTATTATTTATTTAATTAATTTATTTTATTTTTTAGGTTTTACTATATTAAAACATAATTTTGATTATTTCATGTTTCACTCTTTTACGCATTTAAATTCTATAATTTGTCTTTTGTTTAATTTGGTACCTTGCAAACAAATAAACACAACAGATAAAAGAACAATAGTAGGGCCATTAAAGGTTGAATAGGGTCGTTAAGGCTGAAACTAGAGACAATAACTGTTTATACTGTAGTTTCAGTGTAGTTCCTCCCTTCAGACAGATATAAGACAGTGTTCGCCAGCGATTTGACCAGAAACGTCTTCACTCCTCCAGCGATTTGTCCAGTTGACAGATTTAAACTTCGTCTTTTGCGACAACAGACAGTATTTTCACGCCTCGCAGCCCTGTACATACGATATATTATAATAACTGCTGTACTACTATAATAGACTGCTGCCCCCGTGACCCGGCCCCGGATAAGCGGAAGAAAATGGATGGATGGATGGACTTGTAACAACTTAAAGTAAGCTAATAATGCAGAGACACCAGTATAACATGGTTTAATTGCTTATAAAAGTCAGTTTGACATAAGTCGCTTTAACAATGGATCAATTTACTGTTAATTTTGTCATTTTTTCTCGTCTGTTTGATACTCGTAAAACTGAAGCCTTTATTTTCCAAACAGTGACATCTTGCTGAACATATTACGCCCATATACGTCCCGACCGCTTTGGTAAAACTGTGCAGCGGCGGTTCGAGCGGTTTGTGGATGGACTGTGTGAGTGATCGGTGCTTGTCAGAGGAGCTGATGGCACAGACCGCTGCAGAAGTGCTGCGTGTAATAAATGAGTAATGACCACGGTGCAGCACTTCGAGAGGCTTGTCAAGCAAATACGCGGCATTATTAATATTATTGTCTAATCACCGCTTAAACCTGTGCCAACGATGATGATTACATAACAAAAACGTGTCAAAGAAATGGGACAGAGGAATACGTCTCATGCTTTGCCGTCCGACCCGCTGCTGCAGAAAGCTTTGTACAGAGAGATTCGGTTGCAGAGCACTTCCCTAAAAGCTCAGCGAGGCGGGGGCACTATCGGCACTATGGTGTAATTTGCTTTTAGTCGACTCCAGATCCATTTACCTCGCTCACTGTTTGCATTGCACAGCAGAGGTAGAAATAACAGAACGTAAATATATCCCCAGAGAAATGAAAGGGATAGTGCTTGAGTTCTTACATCCTTATCAGTGTTTGGTAGTGCTTCAAGAGCCTGCAGATGTCTGACCTTAACATCGCCCAAAGTATAAGCAGAGTACACCCGACAATGGAAGCAAACAGACGAGGAAGACGAGCACAGGCAATACTCATACCAAGTGTTCAGGTGTCCAGGTCTGGTAGAGTCCCACAGTTATAATTGTGAAAATAGTGGAATTCACACTAAATGATTCGTGAAGGACGAGTGTTGAAGCTGGAGTCCCCAACAACCCAAAAGAGTAAATACGTAAATGTTATCCACACAGAAATTGTACTGAAAACGCAGAACTTTGTCATGAAATTCCCATTTTATCTTTGCAAATTTGTAAGAAAATGTGAGTCACAAATCTTAATAATAATAATAGTAATGATAATAATAATAATAATAATAATAATAATATAATAATAATAATAATAATAATAATAATAATAATAATAATAATAATAATAATAATAGTAATGATAATAATAATAATAATAATAATAATAATAATAATAATAGTATATAAATAATAATAATAATAATAATAATAATAATAATAATAATAATAATAATAATAAAATAGCAGTAATGATAATAATAATAATAATAATATAATAATAATAATAGCAGTAAAATAGCAGTAATAATAATAATAACAATAATAATAATAATAATAATAACAACAATAATAATAATAATAATAAAATAGCAGTAATAATAACAATAATAATAATAATAATAATGATAATTAATAAGAGGAAGAAGAAGAAGATGATGATGATAAGTAGAAGAAGAAGGACAATTTGCACTCTCAGATTCTATGGAATGAAGAGTACATTATAAATAAATTGTATTATTATTATTTTTTTTATTTTTATTTTATTTTATTCTTTTATTTATAATGCACATTCATTCCATAGAATCGCAGAGTGCTACAATAAAACAAGACATTTTAACCAGTACTAAATTGCTAAATGCTAAACACATCAACAATAATCTTTTCTAAATAAAAAGCTGGCTGTGTGGCTCTGGGCAGGAGGCAGGTCCAGAGTCGCGGTGCAGCTGAACAGAAGCTGCGTCCTCCATCTTTTATCTCGTGGGGGACCTGAAGGAGCCACCTGAACATCTGAGGGTTTGAAGATGGTAAAGTGATCAGGTCTTGCAGATACAGCGATGCATTTATGGGTCAACAGGAGGATTTTGTATTCAACCCGGGATGAAACAGTGAGCCAGAGCAGTGATTTTCTGACTTTCATTAGGATTCTGGCGGCGCTGTTTTAAATGCATTGATGAGAACCGATTGGCTGTCTGCGGGTGGTCCATCCTGCTTCATGTTCCCCTCTGAAAAAGCTGTTCTAAAGCCATGCTAGTGGTCAAAAAGTAATGCATGTGAATAGTAGTGATGTGCTGAAGGCGTTGTGAGAGTCTAGAGTCTAGTAACAGATTTAAACATACTTCCTAAGCAGTTTACGGCGCAGAGGATAGTGCGTCTGAAACATGCCTTGTTGGGGAAGATATGGGTTATGCAATTTGCCAACAGGCTCTCTCCAAACACGTGTAGTCTATTTGCATGATAATTAGTCATCTTTACCCCTATACATCTTTACCCCTATACATGACTAAACTAAGGGATTTGCAGAAAATGTCCATGGACGGTGCACACAACCCATAAAATACCTAATAGGAAGTATATTTTCCATTATATTGAAGCGTGTACATCACATTTGGACCCCTGATGGACCCATTTCATGAGCTTACACAACTTCTTAGGGTGTCCATGTTTTTCGCAGGGTCATTTATATACTGGTAAGAAATATGTGTGCAGTATACACTTCTGTATGTAGTATGTAAAACGCTTGAGTTTCTATGTGCCTTATGCAACGTTTAGCATTGTGAAAAATAAAATGAAAAGTTTAGGCAAGCCTGGGAGATCCAAGTTAGACATGTATAAATCTTATAAATCCAACAAATAAAGGTAAAGATGTTGAGAGAGCGAGGGACTAGTAACATAGATTAAAAAGTGTTGGAAAACCACACACCCCATGTTTAAATTAGAATAATACAGTTAACGTCAGCCATGTCAGTAATGAACCTGGAAAAAACAACAGCGACCAAACCAGAACTAACTCGATCTCATTTTCAAAAATCATTTCAATCTCAATCTCATTTTCAGGTTACAGAGCTAACCTTATTACTGCGGTCATATCGGTGCAACTTACAGAGGAGACAAGTCAAATATCATCGTCTATGTGTGTTTTCAATGAGGGAACAGCATCATAGCGTCGGTAAAGGGGACACAGTGCTGCAGCGACACCGTGGCGGCTCTACTACATACTGTTGTCGTGTCCTTTGGCAAGATACTTCACCCACATTGCCATTGCTTATGCTTTTTTCCTTCCCAGCCCTTACAAACTTTTAGCGGGTTTATTTTGATGCCCAAAAACAGTTCTCTGTACGTGACTGTCTTTGGTCTTCCAGAAGATTTCCCTCAGTATTCAACTTTACAGCTACAGGTTTTGGTGTCACGAGACACGTCTCCTCTTACAGTGGAAATGAACATGAAAGTAGAGAAGATTAGATATTCCAAGGTATTGTAAAGAAATCTGATTGAAAGTGGCAACCATTTATTGACTTTTGTGAAACCATCTAAGCCAGGAGTCCCCAACCTTTTTGCACCATGGATCAGAATAATGTAGGTTTAATTTTCATGGACTGGCAGATAAATATGGCAAAAATAAGTTAAGTGCATAAAAAAAAAAAAAAAAAAAAAAAAAAAAAGGCAGTGGAATCAGCTTCCAGACAGTCTGAAATTGTCTGTGGATTTGAATAGTTTTACCAGAAATAGTTTTACCAGAAATTTGAAAAAGTACATTTTAAATAAATAAGTCTAGTTAATTGGTGCTGCTCTGTTTCACTGTATAAACCTGCACAGAATGATTTTTATATTAGTCTGGACTGAACAGACTGTATTGGACATGGAGACATTTTTTATTGTATTTAACTGTTATAGTTTATGACAAACTGTTAGTCGTTTATTGTAATTGTCAATTCAAATGTGTTTTTAATGTGTGTTCACCTGCCCAGGGACTGCAAATGGAAAGTAGCAGCAGCTAAATCTGGTACAAATCATCTTTTCTTTGTAAGATGAATGAATTTGTACATGGTCCCTGTCAAATAAAGAATAAAGAAAGAAAGAAAAATACAACTTACCATACTCCTAAATCAGTGGGAGCCCTGCACTTGTTTCTTTGCGATGAGGTGGTCCCATTGAGGAGTGATGGGAGACATTGACTCTTCAGACAGACTGGATGTTGCTCAGGATATTCAGGCTTAATTTTCATCCAGAAAGTCAGTAGAGATATTGTCTCAAACAGAGGTTTAAGATCATTTGTATTCTCCAACAGCTGATCCTCTTGTTGCACAGACATGCTCGATTCGCCTACTTCACTCACAAATGGGTTGCAGATCCATTCATGCTCAGTTTGTGGCTCTATTTTTTAAAATTTATATGCACGGACAAGCTTATTAGCGTGTCATGAGGGACAGGCAAAAGTTGTGTCAGAGAAGATGCGGCCGCTGATAAATGATTTACTGTTTTTGTGGGGCCCAGTAGCAAATGTGTAACAGACCGGTACCAGATTATTATTACTCAAATTATTATCATAAATATTTGAGTTATAGTTGATCATATTTCTCATTATTTATTGAGTGATGCTTCTCATATTCGTCTGTTCACTCCAGATTTGTGTGATTTTTTTATTTATTTTTTTAATAAGTTTTAGTTTTTGCTACATAAAAATGAAAAGCTGTGTATAAATGTATTGTCTAAACAGTCCACAGTCCATGTTTGTTCACACATCAGTAAAAATATATGAAACAGAATGTTGTGAGTAAGTGATGGGGACCAATGGCTCAGATTGGCAGCCTCGCTTCTGTCAGTCTACCCCAGGGCAGCCATGGCTATAGCAGTAACTCACCACCACCGAGTATGGAGCGAATGACAACGCTTTGGCTGTTTTGAAAGGCACTATAAACCCCCAAAGCATTATAATTATCTGTAAATATCAGGCGAAAAAGCAGAAATTCTCTCTTATCCTTAACTAAATATCAGCTGTCGCTTTGGTAGTGGCCTGTCACATATCTGGGCAGCAGCACATATCAACTTCCCCGGCTAGTTTCCCTGGTCACACTCCATGCTACTCTTCAGGTTCTTTATTGATTCATGCTCCTGAGACTGGAAAACCCTGGTCTCCGGAGGAAATTATGTTTTGTACCTCGACAAGCCAATGCATTTGTTACTGTAAGGTCAGAACTGGCACCGTGTCATACTTTCAGGAAGTGACTTTTGTAAGGTTATTCCAGGCAAACAAGGAGCCGGAGCAACGAAATTTCAGTGTGCAGTCAAGTGGGGATAACACTTGGCTTTACTTGTAATTGAAGTTGGAAAAGCCTGAGCAGTCTGCAGTACACAGGATAGGGAATCGGGAGCGTGTCTTTTCGGAGAAGATATGTGTTATCCAATTTGTCAACAGGCTCTCTCCAAATATGGGTAGGATATTTGCATGATGACAAAGTAGTGAGCGAGATGGTAGCTTTGCATGGAAAGTTCCACGCTATGGTATTAAAAGAATCTGTCTTGCATTGCCAAATTACAAGCGCTTTTACTGGTTCGAAAAACACGCATTCTCCCAGTGTGCGCAGGGGCTCGCCTCTCCGCAGATGTGAACCGATGCCGTTCCCTGCCTGTTTCCATGGACGTAAATATGTTTAATGCCATCCTGAACGTGAACTTGAACTTTCTAGACAAAACAATACGATCTCTGTGGAGAAAAGCGGTTCAATTTCACACCAAATCCATGCTGACATAGTGTCCCTTGAGCAAAACACTTCAAACACGTCACCAACGCCTCTTGCTGGTTGAAATTTTGTGATCTATGTGGTTTTCTCATCACAAACAGACCTGGAGTTGTGTTCTGTTTCATTCACACACGTTTAACACACAGAAAACACTCTGTTCCACCTTGTGATGTCATGTGGTAATACAGGAAGTGCTCCACTGTGTTTTTAAACTCCATACACCTCCACTAAAACTGCCAATTTTGAGCTTGGGAAATGTAGACGGACTAACAAAGGGTTACTCAAACATGCAAATGAAACAAAACGCAACTCAAGATCTGTTTTTGAGGAGGAAACAACATTATAACATGATTTAAAGCTCAATTTTGTAAAATATAGGACCTTTAAGCAAATATGTGAGTGTGTGTGTGTTTTGTTTTTTTGTTTTAACCTTGGTAAATTGTTATAAGCCTAATTAATCTTGTTTCATTAATCTGGTTTACGAGGTCGTCTTCTTTGGGCGTTAAGAAAATGATTTTGAATTTTCCCTGGATTGTTACGTCATATGCAAACATCTGGAGTAATTCTTGCATTAAGAACGCATGGATCTATTAGTATATCATTCTTTTCAGTTTAAGTAGTGACAACGCCTGAATTCCTTATTGGAAACTAAGGTTTATATTGTATTTTCCACAGAAAGGATCAAGATATTAGTCCATTACAGTCCAACATTGATCTTTTATTTCCCATATAATTACAGATATTTCAAACAAGATACCTGAACCACAAAACACACGGTACAATATTTGAAATGGCGGGTGAGTCCGTTGGTTTGACAGCAGGCGTGCACTGTTCTTCTACTTCCAAAGACAAGTCAAATTAGGAGGAATGGGAGTCACTGGAGCACAAAAACAACACGCCCAAAGAGAAAGCGTCTGCTCTATAGAAGAGTGTCTGAGCTACAAGAAGCAACGAGCAAAAGCAATCGGAGCAGAGTCCCTGAAGGGTGAAAGAAAGTGTGATTCCAGGAGACAGAGAGGGATGGGATCCAGGTGAGGCTTGTGCTGCATGTGGTAAATGTAGGGTTTACCCTGTGATTTATGGGAGCAAAGTGAAGAGAAACACAGCTTTGGGCCAGAAACGCAATCTCCGACATAAGAAAACTGTGAGCAACGCGGGGTCAAGATTCGCTGGGTGTTTTTAAGTGGTTGTATCAAGTGCATGAGTGAAATGTGTTTGGCACGATTGCAGATATATTGTATGAGCAGCTCTTGAGGTCAAAATGAGACTGCTGTGTTCTGTCTGCGTCAAATTGTTAGTGTTACTGTGATGGCCAACTCCGCTCAGGTCTCTGGTTGTGAAAAGCACTGTCAATAGTTTAAAATGAACTAGTTCTAGACAGTAAAAATCAGGTACAAATCACCTTTAAAGACACACGGTGTAACTTTTTGTTTCCATAGAGATGTTATTGCTTGGCCTGAAAGGTTTGAGCAGTATCTATTAAACTTATCTAGCTTGGATTTACTTCAATACCTTAAAAAAACATACTTTGAGTGGGATAGCTTCTCCACAGATCCGACTAGTAACTGCTTGTCTCCGTGGAGATGTCTAAGTTAATGCCATACAGTGGAGCATTTCAGGCAAAACGATAGCATATAAGCAGGTGGCATATACTTTACCCGGAAAAAAGTATGCAGTGCACCTTTAAGAATTAATAAATAACAAAAATTAAATAAAAAAATAAAATAAAATAAAATAAATTAAAATTAAAATTAAAATTAAAATTAAAATTAAAATTAAAATTAAAATAAAATAAAATAAAATAAATTAAATAAAATTAAATTAAATTAAATTAAATTAAATAAATTAAATTAAATTAAATTAAATTAAATTAAATTAAATTAAATAAATTAAATTAAATTAAATTAAATTAAATTAAGAAATAGGGAGGGAAAACATTTTTAAAAGAGTGTAAATAAAGAGAAAGTAAGATTGTGTTTGTGCAGATTTTAGGTCCAGGTGTGAAGTAGCCCCCCTCGGCTTTGGCAGGTGTTGTGCTCCACTTACAGGGTCAAAGAAAGTCCACCGAGCTGAGCAGTGGTTGTTAAAACTTCACACTGCAAAGGTGCAATGATCAACAACTGTTCACAAATGGGTTCTTAAAGTGGAACTAAACACTAAATCCTCTATTTTACTCCTAAACTGTGTAAATGGTGTTTTAATAGCATTGTCTACTGATCCTAGTCCTTTTTGGCAACTTTAGTGCAAACAAGGTAAAATTGCAGGTTTCTGATCAAAAATGCTGATGTCTAAGTGTGTGCGGGCTTCAGTGGCCTCTGCAGTTGAGGTTTTCACACAGGTTAGTGACTCTGTTGCCCGCCCCCTGTGTGCACTAGACTTTCTTCTGTTCACTTTACTGAGTCAGCCTTGTTCACGTTCTAGTGCATATAAACCAAACACATACATACACCCGTTGTCTTGAAATGGGTTCAAATCCCTGCAAATAGTCGCTGAAGATGATCACTCTACTGCTGAACTGACCCTCATGTTTTTACTGCTGTGCGAGTAAAAACATTTGTATAAAGGCGTTAATCTTGGTCTGTGCTGGTAGTCCTACTGTGCCATCTTGCTGCCACTTACAGTAGAGGTTTACTTTTTTACATTCTCATTTACTTTACTTGAATGTTCCACAGTATGGCATTAAACTGTATCCTCATAGTGACGCAACCAAGCCAAGTTATAGGTCAGATCTGTTGGGTGGAGTGCTCAGTCACAGTAAGAATGCATGTTTTAAAGGTATTTCTTAGCAATAAAAACACCTTTCATTGAAGAAATGCAAAATATAAACATGTTTAATGCCATTTTGTGGAACCTTCCAGGCAAAAGACAGACTCAAGATACAAGCCGCAAATGTATTTGAGCAAAATGTGCCTCTCTTCAGTGCACATATATTGTATAAGCAGCTCTCAAGGTCAAATTAAGGCTGCTGTGTGCTGTAAGCATCTATTTATTGAGTGTTTTATTGTCCAATAATCAGAAAGTACATCTTAGCATGCTAGCTGTTGTTAGGTTTACCATCCCTGCAGGTGATGTGAGTGTACCTGTAAGTGAGGAATGCATTTGGATGATGGCAACCCATTGAAAATGAACTTGTTCTGCATTTCAAATAAAAAAATCTGGTACAGCACCTTTAAATGAGCATATTAGGGTTTTGTTTTTGTTTGTTTTTTTGTATAAGTATTTTTTTTTTTCATTTTTTTTTTTTTTTTTTTGTATTTTTTGTATTAGTATATTTTATTTGTATTTTTAATATATTAGTATTTTCTAGTATTAGTATTTTTAGTATTAAATTTTTTTGTCTGTATTTTTTAGTATTAGTATTTTTTTATTTATTTATTTTATTTATTTTTTTTTTATTTGTTTTAGTATTAGTATTATCTTATTTGATTTTTTATTTTTTTAACCCAGTCCAGTCTAAAAGCATTTGGTCATGTCCTAGTTTATGAAAGCCATAGCAAAATAAATCCACATTTGAATGAGCTCAGATTAGCAGTTGTGTGACATTAGACAATTTTTACAGTAGAAAAACTAATTATTACCAAAGTCATTTCAAGTTATGTCCCAGTTTTCAGACTGATTTGTGGATGCCAAGAAACTTTTTTAATGGACTTTTTTTCCTGGACACCCCTTCCAAAGTTTGAACAATATTTCACCATGACGACGCTAAATCATTTCCAGATTTATACGCTCTATTTGCAGTCATCTGTCGTTATACACAGCACAATAGTTCTTAGCCAGCTTTTTACAGACTATATCTTTGGCACACAATGCACTTTTGTCATAAAACAACTGGATTTATGCGGAACAAATTCGACCCACTTTGTACTTCTCAATGCTTTTATTCTTCACAATAGATTTTTTTTACCAGCAGAAAGCACATGGGCTGCACAGACAGACAAACACAGGCTGATTCTTGAAGGTCAAAGCATAAACAGTCCCAGAGCCAGTGTGGACAGCGCGGATATGATTTAACATGGATTTATCGGGAACTATGTTTATTCAGAAAGAACTCTTTTACAGGATATTACTGCAGACAGCGTGTTGTCAGCTGGTCTTGTACTGCGTGTTGTCAGCTGGTCTTGTACTGCACTAAGCTTCGGTGGACTTAGAATGACCCTGTGGGGAAAGTACTACACCTGTCATAGCATTAAAGGTCCAGGCTATTGAAATAAACAGTATTAAAATATATATTAGCAACCTTTTTTAACCGGATTGTTCTGGCTGCCCGGCAAGTCCAGAATGAATACTATCTTTATTTTTATACAAATGTGGGCCTATACTGTATAAGCAGCTCTTGAGTAAAAAAAAAAAAATGTTTTATTGTCTGATAAACAAGAATGCATGTTAGCATGCTAATTGTTTGCTTTACCATCATGGTAAAATCCAGCTCTCTAGGTGAATGCATGAGGTAAGTGATGACTAGGAATAACTTTGGGAAACTGAAAAACATTTAAAATGAACTAGTTCTGTTTTTTCATGTTTTTAAAAACGCTTTATTAAAGTCGCAAGCAGCAGTGACGTCCCTCCCATAGACTCGTGACCGTCTCTTAATAGTGACCACCTCTGTATGTGACTGTAAGCCCTGCCATTCTTCCTTTCTTACGGCGGCTCAGGCTACTATTTGCTTTTCAGCCTGTTTCCATAGTGAATCATGCCAATTGACTTATACTGGTGTGGACCAGGATATTGAACCAGCAACCTCATGCATATTACACAAGGTTCCTATGGTGTAACTACCTTTTTTGACTGGAGTGAAATAAATAATGTTAATGTTAACTTTCATTCACTTTGCACTTTGCATCTGTGATTCATAGAACCATAGTTACATACATAACTCTTATTACACTGGTGGGGTCCATGGCTTTGAACTAACAACCTCGTGTATAATACACAAGGTTTTTATGGTGTAATTGACTTTTTTGACTGGAGTGACCTAAATAACGTTTGTGTTAGTTTTGTGTTTGTGTTTCGTGGGTCTGTCCCTCTCTGTTGCGTGATCTCAGTCACAGTGTTATTCACTAACAGTGGGAGCTTTGGGGGGCCCTAGAGACCAAACTGTACAAAACAGGGCATGGGTCTAATTGGCTTTTCTGATCAGGGGCATGTAACAGAATTTTCTGCAAAGTTTCACTAATTAATGTCAAAGTAATATTTTTTCTCCCCATAATAAACTTTGTGCATTCCAATTGTGTTTGACATACCAGCGTAATCAGTGGCAGTCAGTGTATATGTGATTTTCAACCTGGTCAGATTAAGCATGTGTGTGTAAGATTTTTTTTAAATGTTTCTTTAGGAGTCTTTGTGCTTCTGCTGGTCAACTATAAAAAATACCACATATCCATAATAGAATTGTTTAAATATTCTCATGCATAGATTTTAATCCCCAAGTTTTGTACAACTCGAATAATGTTGATATTTTATATCTATGGTAGGGAGCGCTATAATGTAATTTTTCATAAGCTCCATAGTCCATTATATTCAGGCTGAGAGCATGTTTTAGTGTTTCAAAGTTGAGCTCTCTAGATCAATGTCCGTGGCTGCGAGAAGTCATCGAAGAAACAGGAAATGACGGTATTTTTCACTGACGTACGACGCAAACCACTTGAAAATCTCTGTTTCTACATGTGGCATCTCAAATCCGAGTTCATTTGGACCAAAAACCAAGGACTAGGTTTCATTTAACGGAAAAGTGACAACAGTATTTCAATCCAATATGGCTGACTTCCTGTTTATCAAAGGGCAGTGCTCCAAATTATCTTCAGGCTGGTCTCATTGACTCTGTCACTGTTGTGAATTTCATGAGTCTGCTCCAGAATTTGCCTGTTCCCGATCCCAACGGCGTCCAATTTGTGGTCGCGCTGTTGAATTTGTGCACGTCGGGCATTGCCTTGATGCCCATTTTATCATATTTTTGTCTGGGCCGGTCGGTCCTATACCCCCATGTGGGACTTTTTGTCAGTGTTTGGGGATTCAGAAATGCAATTATTTTGAAGAAACAGATCAGGAACAATACCCCTCAGGCCAAATATTTTACTTGCACATGGCTGAAAACATGTTGTATTTTATTCAGAAAAAAAGCCAAAACATAAAATTACATGTTGTTAAGAAGCCATTTCCGATCTTGTTTTGTGATCGTGCCAGTATTGTTCAGAAAACCTCAATAACAGTTCACCTCAATCAATATGTACTGCTTTATAATTATGTTGTTTTGCGTATAATCGGTTTTAAAACACAAGAATATAAATAATGTGAACTGGATTATAGTTAACAGTGTCTCCTGTAATGACATTACATAACCACTATTGCACAACTCGACCTTAATACACTATTTGTAAAAGTCATTTCCTGGAAGAGGCAAAGAGAGTGGCTGAAGAGTTCAATGATTAAAAATTATGTTTGCCTCGAGAGTAGTTAAAGATAATGGAATAATCAAGTTTGACTGTTAAAGTCCTGTGAAGCGACAGTCACAGTCAGGATTTCTATTTTACATTCATATTTAAAGGGACAGTACCTGATATTTACGAGTTCATTTTAAACTGTTAGCGGTGGTCCAAATGTGTTCCTCACTTACCTTAAACTCCCGTCTTGAGCCATTTTAGTAAAACAGGTTAAAGTCCTGTATACAGGTTTGAGTCCTGTGACCCACCGTGGACTGGTGTAGTGGGCAGACATGTCCCTACGTAGCTGGGTGCGTACAGCGCTTCCCTGGGGAGTTTTGGGTCCCTAAAAAATAATAAAAGCACGGGGTTAGAGTCCCCAATTGGTAATTATTAATACGGGTTAGAGTCCCCGGTGAGGGTTAAAGTCCCTCATGAAGAAAGGTCCCTGTTCAGGTTAAAGTCCTGATAGTAAAACAGGTTAAAGTCCTGTATACAGGTTTGAAATTTTGAATTGTATTGTTTTGTGTGATTTGAATGTCTTTCTTATTCTGTAAAGCACTTTGAATTACCTTGTGTGCGAATTGTGCTGTACAAATAAACTTGCCTTGCCTTACTTCTTTTGTCCTATTAAAATGCATTGTAAAGTTGTCTTAGCTCATCTCGTCGTCATGTCGCTATGTCACATGGTCACGTGACTGGGCGTGGCCAATCAGATAAGCATATGAACTCAATTGCCGCCAATGAATCCAAGGGAAACTTTTCGGGCGTTTGCGATAGAACCTGACTACAGCGTCCAGACCGATTAGAAATACGCAGTTGACCAGGTCGAATGGAGAGGTATGAACTGAGCTGAACTGGACACAAGCTTGAACTCTGCCTTCAGCTCGGCCCTGATTCCTCCTGGAGCCTGAGCCGGAGCTTCAGCTGCTTTGTGTTGGGCCGGGACGAGGCTCCTGTATCTGCCCTTTAGTCTGAACTCTTTGTCCCTCTCGCATTGGGCTACTCGTGGTCCACTCACTGTCTCTACTTTGCACTTCCCTCAGACTCTGGACATTTCAATTAAAGCATGAACTTTACCGTGATTCAAATATCACACATGGGACTATTCATCTTTTTGTGCTCATTAGCATTTTCTCATGGACCATCGGATTTGCACTATTGCGTATTGAATGGACATTTTCTCTAAACTTGGGTTATGCATATTTTGGCGAGTCGTTTGCCAGTGTTCATTGTTTGTTCTTGTCTACATTAAATACATGGCAGCAGCACTAAATACCATCTAAAAACCATCTCAGCTTCAGTTGCTCCCTATTAGGACTGAGCTAAATCTCCTGAACCAGTCCAACCTATTCCATAACTTTGTTTTTACGACATTGTTACCTCTTAAATACCCACACTGTATAATAGGCCTAGCGTGACTTGCATGCTACATTATACAGTCTAATTATTCACCACGATGAGTTTCTAAGCTCGTTTCACAACTTTCAGGAACCAGAGCAGCGTCACTAAAACTAGCGACAACTAGCATAGCAAAAGACGAAGTTTAAATCTGTCAACGGGACAAATCGTTTCATTCCTACAACAATTTGTCCAGATTTGTCTTTTGCTATGGATCGGACCTGGACGACTGAGGGATTAAACAGACAACAACTAGCATGCTAATTGTGAACTTCCTTGTTCTCCGTGATACCATAAAACGATTAGATGCAGACAGCCGACTGATTTTGGCGTCTGGAGCTGCTTTTTACAATATATCTGTAGTGTAGTCTGTTAGTCCAAAACATTATGACAGTCATATTCCAAGTGTCTGTGAGGTTTTTATTTTCGAGCTAGTCTTTCATTTTTTGTGTAACATTTTTTGCTCAAATAAAACTAGCATTCTTACTGTGACTGGACTCGCCTCTCCACAGGGTCGACCTGTAGCTTGTCTTGGTGCTTGTCTATCATGGAGAGATAGGATTATGGTCATACTGTGGAACATTCCAGGCAAAGCGATAGCCTCTCGTGGAGACTAGCAGGTGTTGTACACTCTACCATAACAATATATAGAAAAATAAAATAAAATAAAAAAGAAATAATCAATTCAATTCAATAAAATATAAAACTGTATATATAAAAAAAAAAAAAATATATATATATATATATATATATATAAAATAAAATAAATTATCAATTTTTTTTTTTTATCAAACAGAAACTAAAGGTGTTCCGGGCGTGTCCCACTGTGTCGCTAGAGGGACTATTTCTCTCGACTGGCCCGGGATGCCTTGGGGTCCCACCAAAGGAGCTGGAGGAAGTGTCTGGGGTGTGGGAAGTCTGGGAGTCCCTGCTTAGACTGCTGGAAATGGAAAAAAATGTATGGATGGAAAAAGAAAAAAAACTTAACTGTAACAGTGTTGTAACCTTTTAATTCTGATGTTGGCTGATCAAATTATGCATTATCTTTAAAATTTTCAAACATATTTTAATTTTTTTAAACATTTTTTGTCCTATTTGACATTCATTCACAAAGTTTCTTCTCTACAATGATAAACTACCAGGTTACAAAAAACTTACTTCTGTTTTCTTTCCAAAGGTCATTCCTTGTTGTTTTGGGGCACGGTTGTCATTGATTTATATTTGTGTGGATTTGCAGACATCTCTCTGAAAATCGAGTTGACTTTTTCACTTCTTTCTTGGACTTTCCTCGTGTACCCTTGTCCAGTCCACTCCCGAAACCATTCTCTCAACAGCACGTTTGATTTCACAGCCCTGCTTCACCTTTAGTTACTTTAGATTTGCCACTTTTGGTCTCAGTCCATTTGGGGCTTGGCTTGGATTCAGAGGCTCTGCTGAAGAGGCGGCTGCTGCACGTCAAAAACAATGACATGCTCTGGGATGGGATTCTGGAGTCACGTGACCTACAGGAAAACTGGGGAAAAAAGATGGAAAAACAAAAATTTACATGAAAAATTGCAGTTGTGTAACTTGTCTGCCTGGATATGTTGTTGCTTTGCCAGGAATGCTCGACAATATGGCCTTTTAGAGATGCACAATTGCCTTTTTAGAGCTTTTTAACCATGTTATAGTTGTTTCCCCTCAACATTTACTCGCCTGAAGTTGTATTTGGAGTGATGTTAGGGACTGCAGATGGAAAGTAGAGGTAAATCTTCTACAAATCATCTTTTCTTTTGTAAGATTAAGGAATTTGTACATAGTCCGTGACAAATAAAGGATAAAGAAAGTTTGAGCAATCTTTAATCGCTTATTTTCAAGAAACCATATCGCTGATCAATCCTCGTTTTCACTGCCACAGGTACACGCCCCCTCCTCTGTACTTAATTTATTCTGCAATTTTATTTTCTTAATCGATGATACCTGTAGGATTCGGCAGCGTTGTGTCGTCATTTTGGTGCAAACAAACAAAAAAATCTGCTGCTCGAAGCCCAGTTTTTGCTGTGATGACGTTTACGGCGACGTCAGCTCCCATCGGGCAATGCAGTTTTCTAACGCAGAAGTCATTGTTTCATTCATTAAATTGTTTTAGATGCATATTGCGATTTAAATGTCCTCTAGGCAAGGCAATTTGTACAGCACAATTCGTACACAAAGTAATTCAAAGTGCTTTACAGAACAAGAAAGACATTAAAAACATAAATAATCACAAATAATCACCATAAAATTTACATTAAAAGAGAAAAGTGCAGAATAAAAACCTTCCAGTCATATGCATAGCTAAAATGAACAGTTTGGAGCCTGGATTTAAACATTGTCAAAGTCGAGGTCTGTCTCACATCTTCAGGAAGAATGTTCCAGGTTTTAGCTGCAGAAAACTGAAACACTGATTCTCCATGTTTAGTCCTGACTCTGGGACCAGCAGGAGGTCGGTCGCTGAAGTCCTCAGAGTGTGAGATGGTTCATGTGGCTCTAACATGTGGGAGATGTTCTTTGGTGCTGGTTCATGGAGAGACTTGTTCACACTGAGCTGCTTTAAAGTCTCTGAGCCACAGGAAGCCAGGAAGCTACTGTAATATAATGAGCCATGGGTGTCGTAGCTTGTAACTATAGAGCAGACACAAGCATAATAGGTCTTTCAGTAATAGGTCAATAAATACTTTTTCACTTGTTTCTATTGCTAAAAAAAATGTCTCCTGCTTGTCTCCATGGAGATTGATAAGCGTAAATACCATTAATGCATTAGTGTTGGACTTGTCCCCCAGAAAAGTTGCCTAGTACACCTTTAAAATCCTTTTTTGGGGGAGTATGCTGTGATACCTTTGTGTTAAGTGCACTGAAGAACTTAAAAAACATGCGTCCTTACTCTGAGAGGGCTTGCATCTTCACAAACCGCATCCTTTACCTTCTCCTGCTTGTTTCCATAGAAATGCTGTTCCTTTGGCTCTAATTTTCCACATAAAACATATCTATTTCCATATAGAATGTTCCATGGTGTAGTTGGTCCATGGTGACGATATATTACAGAAGTATGCATCAATACATCCCTAAACCATTGATGTGACTCACTTTGCTGTTCACCACCTGCCATCTTCAAGGCGCTGTACTTGATTTTCAACATCTTAAAAATGTGAAAAACAAAACTAGGTCATTTTAAAAGGTTAAGTTATTCCTCACTATGCATTCCAAGTATCCTAATTATCCACTGCGATGAGTTTAAATGCTTTTCACGACAGATTGGAGTTTGCTGTGACGGTAAAGCTAACAACTGGCATGCTAACAGTGTACTTCGTGATGAATAAAATGCTTTCTAATTAGATGCAGACAGCTTGCAGCACACGTGTTTTGACCTCAAGAGCTGCTTATACATTATCTCTGTGCTAGTGCAAGCCAAACTTTGCTCAAATCCACGGGGCGTTGAAGTGCGCGAGTCCATGTAAAGACAGTGTTCGTTTGGGTGTGCAGATCGCCGGCGTTCCAGCTGCAGTGTGCTTTAGTGTCAGTTTGCCTTGGGCCTTTTCCTGCTCCATCATTAACCAACACTCAGCAGCTCTAATGACGAGCCTGACCAGACCGCCCTGTCACTGCACTGCCTCTGCAAATCTCTGCCATCCACTAACATTACACACTTAGAGCAAAAACACAGCTCCTGGCAACGAACTGCAGAGGGAAGTTCAGTATGTATAGTAGAAAATATCTCTGCTTCCCTCGTCTAATTGTTCATGGGGAAAAAGTAATGGAAAAAAAAAAACATACTGAGGCCGCAAGAGCAGAGGGTCAGAGGCTGAAGCGTTCGTTCACCGACCTGAAGGTTTAGTCCTGGTTTGGTCCCTGGTTTGGTCCTGGTCTAGTCCTGGTTTAGTCCCACTTAACTCCTGGTTTAGTCCTGGTTTGGTTCTGCTTTGGTCCCGGTTAAGTCCCACTTTACTCCTGGTTTTGTCCCAGTTTGGTTCCGGTTTGATCTTGGTTTGGTTCTGGTTTGGTCCGTGGTTTAGTTCTGGTTTGGTCCTGGTTTGGTCCTGGTTTGGTCCTGGTTTGGCCTGTGGTTTGGTCCTGGTTTGGTCCCAGTTTGGTCCTGGTTTGGTCTTGGTCTAGTCCCGGTTCAGTTCCACTTTACTCATAGTTTGGTCCCAATTTCATCCCAGTTTTGGTCCTGATTTGGTCCTGATTTGGTCCTGATTTGGTCCTGGTTTGGTCCTGGTTTGGTCCCTCGTTTGGTCCCTCGCTTGGTCCTGATTTGGTCCCTGATTTGGTCCTGGTTTGGTCCTGGTTTGATTCTTGTTCTGATGAAGTCAGAACAAGAACCTCGTGAAGTCTGATTCCTGCTTCAACCAGTGCTGGCTGTTGTAGTGTCCTTCGGCAGGACACTCCATCCCCATGCGCTGTGGGGGTCAGAGGTGCCAAAGGTGCAGATTGGCAGCCTTGTTTCTGTCAGACAGCCCCAGGGCAGCTGTGACTAAACGAAACTTTTAGTGATTGAATAATTGCCGCTGTGTCGCACTTTGAGAGGCTTATCAAAGTTGAGGAGTGAATTAATATTATTACTCCCAGAGGCTGCAGTAGGTTGGATTATGCAAGACAAAATTAACAAATGTTTAAATGGTACATCAACTTATTCTTTAACAGTTCGGCATCAGTGAGTATGATTATTCTGGATGTATTACTAAAAACTACAAACAATTTTACAGCAAATGCAGCAAAAAATACGGGTGGAAGTAGCTCAGTTGTTACAGTGTCCGTCCTCTGATCTCGCTCTTGACATGAAAAAAAAAAAACATCATTGGTTGAGCAGTCAGATCCATTGACGCACAGGTTGGCGGTGCAATTCCAGCTTCCACAGATGAATATTATTGCTGTGTCCTTGGGCAAGACACTTAACCCAGCAGTGGTTCCTTGCTGTATAGTGCTTTGAGAGCCTTGAAGGTGGGAAAGCGCTATATAAAAACATGACCATTTTCGATTTACCACGATTTTTCTTTCTGTTTAAGGTGCAAAAAAGGGCTTTCTTGTTAGATTGACAAGTTCAGCACTCCCCCTGGACACTGGCTGTGATCCCCGGAGTGAAGGACACAGAGGAGCGACACAGGATCTGCTGACCCGACGTGACCAGACCTCCTGTTAAACTGCACTGCGTCACATTGAATTATAGTTTGAGATATTATATTTTCTTGTATTTCAACCGCTCAACTTTTTAGACCCAAAAAAATAAAAATAAAGGCATGTTTTTTCATTAAATTTGTATTGCTCTGAAAAAAACATGCATCCTTAATGTGAGTGAGCTTGCTCCAGCTTGTTTCCATGGAAATCTTGTTCCTTTGGCTATAATCTTCCACTATATGGCTTAAACTTGTCTATCTCCATGGAGAATATTTTAAAGTATGGTTTTAACTTTCTAGTTTCATGTAATCATGCAGTTAAGTCGCATACTGTACCTTTAGATTTCTCCTCAGGGATAAACAAAGTAGTGCTAGTTAAAAGAACTTTGCACCATAAAATGTACTCTCAGTTTCCAATAAAACGTTTGTAGTCGTGTTCTTGAGGATGTTTACTTCTACTACTTCTAAGCAGCGGTTTATATCCAAATCCTCAGTATGTCTCAGTCCTTCCTTACAGGCTATAACCTTCTTCACTCTTTGGTCAAGGTCAGGTTTTTAGCGAGTCAATTCCCATGTGGTGAAAACGCTCTCATCCCCCCCCACAAGGGACTGTGTTTTTGAATAGAAGAGGGAGGATTTGCATGCGAGCGTTCGAGGTTGTTGCACTGATCTTATGGGGATGTTTTTTGCCTCAGTAATGTGTGGAAATGTGATGCAGAACAGCACAGGCCTTTGGGAAAAATGAGACTATTGTCCAAACAGGTTAGAATGAAACGCGGTGGGTTCACATCCAGGTCAAATGTCAAGTTGATGTAAACACCACTGATTGTTAAATCCAATAAATCCAGTTATATGGGTGTGTTTTCTCATAGAGATTGCACACGTTTTAACTGGAGCCAGAAATGTGTAATAGGTCTGGAGAATGCAGAGATAAGGAGGAACTGTCGACTACTTTAACAATGAATAGCAGTGGTGGCTTCATGATCGTAACACCTGCTTTGATAATGCTGGCAAACCTGGCAAAATCAATGTCTAAGAAGAGTTGTAAAAACATAACCCTAAGTATAAAATGCATAATCTCTTGTATAAATTATTATTTTAGTTAATTAATATGCACTGTTCCTCCTTTTTCTTAAATAAATAAATAAAAAAAATAATAATAAATGTTGATTATTGTTCAAATATGTAATTTAAAGTGTTTCTGAGCTGGCCAGAGAGTTTTTTCATTGTTTTCTTGCATAAAAGTTACTCAAAAGTACATTTGTTTTTATATTTTTCTTCTGCTTAAACTGATACTACACACTTACTTGATGCGTCAAAGGAAAATTCAGGATGGATATGTAAAATAGAGGTTGTAAAATACATGCTGATGTGTCCTTTAACATGATTTTTATGGCTAAAAAAAGATAAAAAAAATGTCTAAATCAGTTTAGATATAACCATATTTTTTTTTCCATAGTTCATGTGTCGAATTGGTTCTTAGTCCTTTGGTGCACTCATTTCATTTTAAAGATGCAACTTGGACAATGGAGATTGTATTGCATTGTCTAGAATATTATCTCTATGGAAAAAAGCTGATGACACCAGGTCAAATTACAGGTCACATCTATGGTAAAAATGTCTGTTATTAAGTATTTTTTTTTTTCATTTTTGTTTATTCAAAAGCCTGTAATACTGTGGAACATTCGGATTTCATCTAAAGGGATTTCCATGAATGCATTTAAATTCAGTTCCAGACAAAGTGGGTCACGTCCAGTCCCCAACCAGAAAAGTTACATAATGCACCTTTAGGATGGAGTACAACAGTGACCGCCTGCTCTGGTTCCAGAAGTGAAGTTTCCATTTATTTTTCCCACAGACTTTAAAAAAAAAATCAAATATTAAGAACTCAAAGGCATCGCGAGGCTAACCAGCTACGTGCTAACCAGCTGCATGCTAACCAGCTACGTGCTAACAAGCTACGTGCTAACCAGCTACGTGTTAACCAGCTACATGCTAACCACATATGTGCTAACCAGCTACGTGCTAACTCAGGGGAGGACAAAGTTTTGGACACAGGGGCCACAGTGGCTTTTAAAATTTGACAGAGGGGCAGGGCCAGGATTTATATATGTAAATATGACATTAGAGATTTGGCCTGCAAAATGTAACAAAACATGAATATGCACGGCTCATTGTACAAATTGTTTTCCAAATGCATCAATTAAATTAATAATTAATTTATTGAATTTCAGTTAAATAAATACAGCAGAAAAACTTCAGTTTATCATGTGCCAAAGACCAACACAAGTTGTAGAAAAGGTAAACTGATCAAGGTTTACTCTCACCTATCTTAATATAATTTGGTCACGTTCGGCGGGCCGGATTAATAAGGTCAAAGGGGCCGTGTGTAGCCCCTGGGCCGTAGTTTGCCCATGTCTGTGCAAACTAATATCCATAATGTGGAAATTTTAACCCAAAAAGTACATTTAAAACACAAGATCCAGCAAATACTTAAATAACTTAGTGGTTTATAACGTTTCATAAATATATTTTAGATACAATGATGGGTCTTGCATGCATTAGTTACCACGTAGCTAATTCGCCCTGAGCAAGCTTTCAAACTTTAATTTAATCTTATTTTTTTTCTCCTAAAGTTGATGAGAAAATGAATGAGAATTTTCTTGATGAAACCGGGGGGTGAGTGGTCACTGTTGAGCTTCACACATGAAAGTCAGAGAATTTAACCCACAGCCGTTTTCAAGTAGACTGGAGAGCTTATCATGTATGAGCAACCCAACTATTTTATTCTGTAACAGTAAAAATGCATGACCTTCCAAACCCTTTCTAAAAATGCACGTTTGAAGCGAGCCCCTAGCACATCCACATATACAGCAAGACGGTTCCTCCATCAACATTTAAATGGAAAACAAAACATGCCTGGCTGCTACGGCTCCTATACATAAATAAATGAAGGGTAAAGCTTTGTCTCCTGTGAATACAAGCCACTAAGTAATCATCTTCTTTCTCTCTCTCTCTCAATTGGCCTTTCCCTACTTTTTACCTATTCATTTATTCATTTCAATTGGCGGCAGCAAAACAAATCACGATCCTGATACCTGGCCAAAGTAATCTGCAGAGTCTTCCAGTGGGTAATTGGGGGAGTTCGGAGAGAGTGGACAGAAGCAGAAAGAAGAAATGAGCAAAAGGAGCTACTAGAAATCTCATCTAATCTGCAGCCGCTAAGATACTGTGGGCTGGTTTGGTCGGCGTTGTGTTGTTGGGTGAGAACGAGTAAAACATTGTTATAATTATGTTGATTTTTTAAAATAAAGTTGAAATAAAAGGCCCTATGCAGGATTTTTCCAATATATTTGAGCAACATTTGCCTCATACAGCACAGAAATATTGTCAGAATAAGTTTGCTGTGTTTTATTGCCCGATTATCATGAAGTGTGTGGTTAGCGTGCTAGTTGTTGTTGTTAGCAAAACTCTCAAAAAGTTGTTAAAACACTTATAAACTCATTGTGGTGAATATACAGTACAGATATATTAGGTTGAAATGGGTTTGCTGTGTGTTTTATTGCCTGATTATCATTAAGTGTGCAGTTAACATGCTAGCTGTTGTTAGCTTGCTTACTTATAAACTTATTGCGGTGAATATATAATACAGAAATATTGAGGCTGAAATGAGTCTGATGTGTGTTTCATTGCCTGATTATTATTAAGTGTGTGGTTAACATGCTAGTTGTTGTTAGCAGAACTCTCTGTATATTGTGAAAAAAGCTTATAAACTCATTGTGGTGAATAATTATGGTGCTCAGAGCTGCCTGTATATTACTTTATTCATTATTTAAGTATTTATATACCGTATTTTCACGACCATAGGGTGCACTGGATTATAAGACGCCGTTCAGTTACGGGTATTTTTTCTGCATTTAACACATAAAAAAAGGTGCACTGGGCCTTAGGGAGCAGGCACGGTAAAACATGCATGTTAGTATGTGCTCTAAAAAAGACAAAGGAAGCAAAACTGTGTTCGATTGTGCTTTATTCAAGTATTTAGCAAAGTGCTCACATCATTTTTTAATTAATTCACAAATCCATCAAAGTCTTCATCCTCTGTATCTGAAATGAACAGCTGGGCTCGATCTCTATGAAATACACCAGGTTCCCTCTCGTCACTATCAGAGTCCGTCTTGCTCCTCATGAACGATGTCGACTTTTGCGAAAGCTCAAAGAACAGTGTAAGCAGATACGTGAGCCCGAGCATCCACAATCCATTCACAAATTGTGGCGTAACTCGCCCGGTGCTGCCTCTCGGTCTTGTGTAAAGCTGTGTTTGCCGTCTGTCATCCATCGCTCCCATGATGTTCACAACTTTTAACTGCACCTTATGGTCGTGAAAATATGGTACATATCCAACCATATATATTGGAAGACAGTAAATATATTCCAATATTTATGTACTTTTTTATGAGTATATATGTATTTTTTTACTTTAAATTAAAAAAAAAAAAAAAAAAAAAAAAAAAGGTATTACGCTGTTTAATTCCCCTAGCCCGAGTCAAATGGCAGATTGGTGCATGTTGGAGATACATGATTGGGCCATAATTGAGAAGCCAGGACTGTGCGCTGACAGACACGAGGCCGGAGCATGGACACGCGCTACACTTCTGCTGTGGAAATGCAACTCTATCTCCACATTTCAAAAATACCACATTTATATTCATGGCTTTCTCATAATCTTGGCTGCAGCAGCAGAACTGGGCATTCGGCACAGGGAATGGTGGCCTAAAGTGTTCTCTCCGTTTGTTGACTCTGTAACCTGTAGAATTTCCAGTGTTTTTTTCACCAGACTCAGTGAACGCCAACACTGTAAGGTTTGGAAAAAGGCCATGGCTAAAACCTGAAGCAATGGAAGTCCTCAACAAAGGGTGAACACTGACCTTAAAAGCCCTGGACCTGATTCGTTTCTATGTATTTGAGCGAAGTACAGCACAGAAATATTGTATAAGCAGCTTGAGGTCAAAATAAGTCAGCTGTACACTGTCTGCATTTAATTATACTTCATTTTATGGTCTGATAATCAGGAAGTGAACTTTTAGCATACTGGTTATTATTAGTATTACTGTGAAAGCTAAATGAGGAAGAACCTTAGACCACTGCAAACTATTTAAAGTGAACCAGTTTTCAGAATCAATTACAACGCCTTAATAACTTTTTATGGTTGATTGGTGTTTCTGGTGTCTGGAATGAGTCAAAAATTTGGCAATAAGAGCAAAAAACAAGACTATACTAAGACAGCACAAGCGAGTGAGTGTTATCTGAGGTGTGATTCAGTTCTAAATAACAAATGAGTAATGACCTTGTTCGCTTCTCATTTGACACTGGAATAAACAAACCTGATGGGCTCTGTCTGAGTTTGACCTGAGCGAGTGGTGACTGTAATTGTTCTACAGAGGATTTCAGTACGGACCTAACTATTCATCCCATAGACATCCATCCATCCATGATCAGGTTATAGAGGCAGCAAGTCTAAGCAGGGACTTCCAGACATATCCCAGGCCAGTCGAAAGTCCCTCCAGCGTGTCCTGGGACTCCCCCTCCTGGTGGGACATGTCCGTAACACCTCCACTAAGGGATGCATCCAGGAGGCATCCACAAAGAGCACTTTCAACTCATTAAGAAGCTACAATTCTCCCCAATTTCATGATAGATCATTTATCCATCCATCAGTTTTCTTCCTCTTATTCAGGGCCAGGTTGTGGTGGCAGCAATCTAAGCAGGGACTCCCAGACTTCCCTCACCCCAGACACGTCCTCCAGCTCCTCCGGTGGGACGCCAAGGTGTTCCCAGGCCAGCCGAGAGACATAGTCCCTCCAGCATTTCCTGTGTCTTCCCCGGGGCCTCCTTCCGGTGGGACATGCCCGGAACACCGCATCCTGAGCAGATCCCGAGCTACCTCAGCTGCTCCTCTCGACGTGAAGGAGCAGCGGCTCTACTCCGATCTCCTTCCGTGTGACCGAGCTCCAGCCACCCTGCGAAGGAAACCCATTTTGGCCAATTCTATCCAAGATCTTGTCTTTTCGGTTATTACTCAAGGCTCATGACCACCACAGGGGGGCAAGAAAGTAGATTGACCAGTAAATTGAGAGAACATAGATCAGAGGTGCCCAAATTTTTTATATCCAGGGCCACATCTCAGAACATATTCGAAGCGGAGGACCACAGACTGGTGATCAATACAATGCGGTGCTTTAAACACATCTTTGACAGAGCTGCTGTGTATTAATGAGGCTCAATTTTAGGTCTGTGTCACACTGCAATGTGATGTTTGAGGATATAGTGGGTAGAAATAGTTTAATTTGTTGTTAAAAGTTCTGCTTATGACAATTGGGCAGGTTCAGCAGGAGGCCTGAGGGGCCATAGTTTGGACTCCCCTGCCATAGATCATGAATAGATCATTTATGTTTCACCATTATACCCAGCCGCTCTCCCATGAATGGAGGTTGTTTTACCAAATAACAATTAATTCTCTTGATAGATCCTCGGTAATTAGTCACACAATCAAAAAGTGCTTTATAATTACAGCTTTATTTCATTTGATTTAATAATGGTCCAAAATGGGTAATTATATCAGTATTTAAACTCAGTCACTTTTGCTTTCTCAATTGATTCTTTGGATTTGCCCTTAAAGAAAACTCGGTGAATAGTGGGTTTTTTCGTGTGTGGGATTTCGTGTTTATCCCAGCCATGTAAAGCAATGCATCAGCTTGAAGCCCAAACAATTGCGCTACACCATTGATCCTTTGCTTGGCTAAGACTGAGTGGGATCTGCCCCCCTGTTTGCCTCTAAAATCAATCCCCCATGAGGAGAGGAGAGCTGTGACAGGCAGACGGAGGGAGGGAGGGAGGGAGGGAGAGAGGGATGGAGAGAGAGAAAACGCTTCTCAGCTCCTCTGCCAACCCTCCACAAGCTTTATTACATAACCGTCTCCAGGCTTGGCAGCTCACATGCTTTTAAGGAGGGAGCCGCACGTTCCCCTGCACCTGAAATCTCAAAAACACAAGGGAGGGAGGAAGAGGAAGAAGGAAGGAGGAAGAGGAGGAGAGGGACAAGTTGGAGGTGTGCTAATTGATGTTGAAGACGGCTGATGTGAAAAGTGCACAATGCCTAATCCGCCGTGTCAGTCTGAGTATGTCTGAAGTGCCATGGTTTTGACAGAGATCTCCTGTTTTTTGTTTTTTTTTTGTAGATTGTATAAACCCATGAACTTTTCTTCTGTTTCCATGGAGATGTTATTGCCTCGCCTGGAAAGCTCGACAGTATGCCATTAAACATATCTATCTCCATGGCGACAATCAGGTAATCATAATAATGCCTTACACTTGTAATGCGCTTTACAGGCTCAAAGCACTACACTATAGTCATCCTTCATTCACTTCTACACTTGGTGATGGTACTGCTGTAGTAGTGTTGTAGCCACAGCTGCACCTGGGGCAGACTGACGGAAGCGCGGCTGCCAATCGGCCCCTCCGACCACCGATCTCACACACACACACCAATTTCATACTAGTGGTGAGGATGCAACAGCGGGACTCGATCCTCCGATTTTTGGGTTGGGAGAACCTAAGCTCTAACCACTGAGCCACTGTCGCCCTGCCAGGTAATGCCAATGTGCCAAGTTACAGCTTAGATCTGTGGAAATGTGTGGCCCTGCTCACAATAACAATGCATGTTTTTTCAAGCAATAAAAAAGTATAAAAAATATGAGTTTATTGCCATATTGTGAAAGTTTCCAGAAAAGCAAAAGCATCTGTGGAAATAAGCACATGACAGGAGCTCCATCAGAAAAGTTACACAAAATGTAATCTATTTGTGTAATCTATTTGTGTTTAAATGTAATCTATTTGTGTATTACGTGAAAAAAAAAACCCATCTGGATCTAACCTAAACTTGGGATCCAAAGCAATTTTCTGCTTTCCAATAGAAAATAGCTTGACGCTGGTACATGCTAATCATGCTTTCTTTCTTTTTCTGATCAAGGAACCAGATATTTAACAGATTAAAACTATTGAAGCTCACATAATCGGTACAAACTTGATACTCATACTTCACTGATAAACTGAAAAATCAAACCAGAAGAGAAGGAAAGGCTCTAGTCCTCAGCTACAACTTCAACTCACCTATAATGGATGTGTTTGTACAATGGAGGAAAAATGCCGTAAGGAAATCCAAGCAAGAAGAGGAGGAGCACACACGTCACTCAAACACACACACAGGCAGACGAGTGTGAAACACGTCTGTGGAAATAAGACGCACAATGACAACACCTGAAATTAAAATCAAGCAAAATGATTATAATGAGTCCAACCTTGTCAAAATGAGATGGTGAGTCCAAACAAAGAGCTTTATCTAGAAGGTTTAAGACCATTTCTGAGTCTTTCATTGAGAAACCATTTACACACCTTCATACACGTGGGGGCAAAGACCGGAGGGTAGGCGTGTGAAGTGCCTTGCCCAAGAACACGACAACAGCATGGACTAGACTGGTCCCTCGTTTATCGCAGGGGTTATGTTCTAAAAATAACCTGCAATAGGCGAAATCCACTAAGTAATCATCTTAATATTTTACAGTTATTCTATGTGGCTGTAAAACCCCTCACCGCACACTTTATACACTTTTCTCACACAAGCATTAACATTTTCTCACATTTCTCTCTTGTCTCTCACACTCTCAAAGTTCAAACCTTCGTATATTATCTCCCTCTTCCTCTGATCGCTTTAAATGTGTTGTTCACCTACCTCTGCTCTAGCAGTATCCACAGAGGCGCCTCTCCGTGCAAAGAAACACTTTTGAGTCCAAAGCGTTTTTGAAATTTGTCAAACCAGCCCTTGGTGGTATTAAATGGTCTTGGTACTGCGTGAAAAGTACTCGTCGATGGCCTGGGCTCCGCATCATCCTGCTCCTCGCTGTCATGAATGTCATCGCTGTCAGTAAAGGTTTCAGCACTTCAGAGTCACACTGCGATCCAACATTTTTGTAAGTTTGTCTGACACATTCTGAACTGTACAGGAGACACGGCTCAGAGGAGACTGATGGTCTACAGTCCCTCAGCCAATCAGGACACAGAACACAATGCACGTTCATACTCTGTAAATAAAACATGGAAAATTGCACCCAAAAAAAATCTGTGAAACAGTGAGACCGCGAAAAGTGAACTGCGATATAGCGAGAGACAACTGTACTCAATTTTGTTGCTTAAGTAAAAGTACAGATGCAGAGGTAAAAAATCTACTTAAGTAAAAATATTTACTTACCCATTTAAAAATAGTTTTGACTTTTCTTTTTTGTCAATATCTTTGGAAAATGATGCAACTATTCAACCCAATGACGTGATAGAAGCCATAAGATTAATATGTCAAGTTTGCAGAGCCATAATTGTAAGGTTGAACATTTGCAGACTTTCTGAAATTACGATGCCATCCAATCTACGACAAGATTGCACTTACTGACCAGAAAGTCGATGTTTCTTCGTTAAACTTTCATTTCCTCTATTATGCCTGACTTGTTTTTTTCAAAGAAATAATCTCACCATTTCCCAGTAGAGTGGTAATTCTATCACTCAATTTCTCAAGCTTTCTATTAAAATAAAGAACATGTTTTAAATGAATAGCTGTCTCTGTAACTACATACTGGTTGAATGAGTTTAGCGAGGACACAAACAGATTTCAATTTGCCTGAAATGTAAAAATGATGAACAGATATGCAAAAAGTAGTGGTGTGTGGTCAGGGCAATCAAGAGAAAATCTAAAATTTCAATTTCAATTTCAATTTCAATTTCTTTTATTGTCAAATGTGCATATACATTTAAATAAAATATATATAAAATATATATATAATATATATATATAAATATATAAATCTCGTGTCAAAGGTATAATTAAATAGCTTTGAAATATGTCCAAATAATCATGTTTTCCCCTGACTTTAGTACACCCTACTGGTCACTGAGCAGACTGCAGCAACCACGGTTCCACACGTTTTATTAACTTGACATTAACATTGATTTCCAGGTGCAGCACTCCCAACATGTGTTTTTACAACTGGAGAGCCAGCTTTGTTTTAGAGGCTGGTGCATGTGGACTGAGGACCGACTCAAACCAAGATGAATAAACTCATATTATAGATCCATAAGAATCGTATGTCTGAAGAAAGTTCTTGTCAGTGTAGATGTGAAGCAGGAGATGACAACAGCAGCACCAACTTTCAACATAAGTGACTAAAATGCCTCACTTTTAACACCAAGTCACTGTTTGTAGCTTTGAGTTTGTAATAATCCAATGTTAGTTAAAAATACGGACAGTCATTGAATCAAACATGAGCTAGTTTCAGAGCTAGTTTGTGTGAAATGGAGGATCCAGACGGAGCAGAGGAGTGACAGCGGCTGGGGCAGCGAGGAGACGTCTGGTCTGTGATCTGTGAGTTTATGAAGGAGCAACAGCATCAGTGGAATAATGGGACTGTGTGTGTGGAGGAACATGTGGCTGTTCTGCACCTGCTTCAGGGAAACACAGGACGTTTTTCAGGAGAGACGTGGTTTTGATTTGCATCTGTGAGAAGTGAGTGTGAGCTCGCTCTTCTGACGCACGGCTGTGTTTGAGGGGACGACTGTGACAAGTGAGGCTGTATAATAAGTGCACCTGTCTGACCACTGCACCTGTCTGACCAGTGCACCTGTCTGACCACTGCACCTGTCTGACCACTGCACCTGTCTGACCACTGCACCTGTTTGACCACTGCACCTGTCTGACCACTGCACCTGTCTGACCACTGCACCTGTCTGACCACTGCACCTGTCTGACCAGTGCACCTGTCTGACCAGTGCATCTGTCTGACCACTGCACCTGTCTGACCGGTGCACTGTTGTTGTTAGTATCTCTTCATAAATGTACATTTCGTGTCGTGTCTCATGTTTTCTTCATGCATAATGATAATTCCATAGATAACAATCGTACTGAAGTCTCAGCTGCATAAATGAGGTGCAGGAGGAAAAATCTGTGAAGAAACAGCCCTGTTTGTACAAATACACTCCAATATATACAATATATAAATCATCTATGTAGATCTAGGCTTCTATAATTTGACTCAAATTACTTATTATGCATTTGTCTGTATCAAAAGTGACGTTATTAAACTGTTATCGACGTGTTTGTCCACACATAAAAATCACCACTCTACTGCGTTAGAGTGTTACATGTGAGACTGCGAGAGGCTTGTGGTCATGTGACTGGTCATGTGATTGTTAATATTACATTTGCCAAGTCTGTTTTAAAGGGGAAGTATTATGTAAATAGATTTTTAAATGTTAAAAAAATCCCCCTGCTCTGTATTTACTTGCATTTATTCCAAAAAAATCAAACTTAGGGTCAGACATTTAGAGTTGAAAAATATATTATACAGCCATTTTTTATAGATGAATGAAAATCTTTTGCCATTTATATCAATACTGCGGTTTACAGTGAACAAAATGTAAAAATGATGATAGTTTAATATTAAATACCCAAGAACACATAACATATAACAAAAATGCAGTTAATGGATGCTTTTATTTAAAGGAGTAAAGGATTACTCCTCAGGGGGGACGTCATGGGGAAGAGAGGGGCGGGGTGCAGCGTAGTCGGCCATGTTGGGAAGGTCGTACGCCACGGAGCAGCTCAGGGCAGAACGAGAGATCGCCATGTCCTGCACCTCCAACCACTCTCCGGTTTTCACATCAAAACATTCCACACAGTTAATGGTGGTGAAGCCGTTGAACCCGCCCACGACGTAGAGCCGGTCGTCCACAACCTCAATACCGAAGTTGCTGCGGCCGATCCCCATGTCAGGCAGGGGGCGCCATGTGTTGGTTCTGGGGTTATAGGCCTCCATGCTGTTCAAACGGACCGTCCCAGAAAAGCCACCGACAGCGTAGATTTCGTTTGCGTAGGCGATGACACCGACCCCACTGCGTCTGTTGGCCATGTCTGAGATCATGGTCCACTGATCGGTGAGCGGGTTGTAGCACTCAGCTGTGTCCAGGCACTGCTCGCCATTAAAGCCTCCACAAATGTAGATCTTCCCATTGTACGATGTGCTGCTGGCGTCGCTCCTTTGTTCGTTCATAGGAGAAATCATCGTCCACTGGTTGTTCTCTGGAGAGTATCGTTCGGCTGTCTCCAGCCTCACGTCTCCATTGTACCCTCCCATGGCGTAGATTAAACCATCCAGCAAAGCCACGCTAACATAG
This sequence comes from Periophthalmus modestus, assembly GCA_019594935.1. Taxonomy (NCBI): domain Eukaryota; kingdom Metazoa; phylum Chordata; class Actinopteri; order Gobiiformes; family Gobiidae; genus Periophthalmus; species Periophthalmus modestus. The sequence continues at coordinate 6,337,721 of JAIEZT010001243.1, forward strand.
CACCTCTGCGAATGCATCGGCGCTACTTCTTGCCATGTGCGATTGGCCAGGTCGTACTTGTGGGTAGTGTTGAACTGCTCATCGCCGTCGAACCCTCCAATCACGTACACACATCCGTTAAGGAACACTGTACCGTGATAGGCCCGTGGTGTCCTGTCATTATTAGCCACGCCCACCCAGCTATTGGCACGGTTGTCATACACTTCAATGCTGTTGGTTGGATTTGTTCCACTCCAGCCACCAATGGCCAGAAGAACCGCTTGGGGCAGCCTGGGACGGGCTAGACGGGAGAACAGGGAGGGATTGGACCCCCTGACTCGGACATCCAACATCACCATTATGGCCCTCATCATCAGGGCCTTACATTCACGATTGTTCTGGAGCAGGTCGTTGCCATGAATGTGCTGAATAAAGTAGTCCGGCTGGACCAGAGCCAGACGGACTTTTGTCAGGAGGTTGACCAAGTGTGCATTCCTTTCCTGAAGAGCGTGTGTGACCCATCTGAGGACCGCCTCAAACACGGTGCTCTCCTCCTTCACGTTCAACTGGTCTTTGTCAATGATGGAACAGAGGTCTTCACTGGAGAGATGGAGGAACTCTTCAGAGCTGGTCACCACCTCATCAAAATGCTTCAGGATGTATGAGAACACTTGTGTCTTCAGCTGGGGGTAGTGGTACTGGTTTGTGAGGCACCAGACACCAATGCAGTTACTGGGGGACAGTTGTTCCTTCATAACCTGACAGCAGGCTTTGGTAATCCCACTCACATCTAAGAGGTCAGCAGCAACAAAGAGCTCCTGGAGGTTTTCCAGAGTGATGTGGACCACCCCAGTGTAGCAGTAGTCCAGGATGACCTTCATAATATCAGCTGACACATTAGAGATGTCAAAAACCTGGCAGTCAGGGCTGGACCAGTTGGTGAACAGAGCTTTGAAGTATGTGCTGCAGCTGCACAGAACCAGCTTGTGTGCAGGGAATTGTACGCCGGCCACGTTGAGCAAGGCATCGCACAACATCTGGTCCTTCCTCATCTCCTCGAACACGGCCATTGGAGCACTCATGGCTGTTTTGTATTTGAAAATGGATGTGTTTGTGTTAAGGGGAAACACGTCTGTCTCGGTGGACTGTCTCAGTGGAAATGAGCCGTTGTGTCAAGTGTAACTTCTACTACAGCTTCTGTGACATCACTCGTCTCCATGGAGACGCATGACACGAGCACGTTGTGATGTCATCACGGAACTGGTCTTCACGAAATAAAAAACAACATGAGAATAAGGTTTTACCTGTGATTTATAAAGATCATATTTTATACAAAAGTCATAGCCACGTGTGTTTAGTTTTGAGAGTTTTTGGGAATTGAGAATGGGAGTTCATTAATTACAAAAAGACATGGGAAACTTGTGTGCACTAGATAAAGATGTGTGTACATTTCCAGGTTTGCTTGATCTGTTAGTTTCCATCACTTTTATAGATCTGCATAAGTAATGGCAGGTCAAAACACACAAATATCACATTTAGAACCTTTAATTGGGTTTATCAGGAGGATTATGATTTATGCACATAACAGTTAAAGTGCATTTTGGAAACTCATTTAATCATTTATGGAGATTTTTGTTTTGTCTTTCCAATTTAGAAGCATAGACTTTTTAGCAAATGTGAGAGCTATTAGTAGGAAGTTGAGAGTGTGTTTTGGGACCAGTGCCCCTGCCAGACCATAAATATACTGAATTGCTATTAGTTTATTTAAAAAGTGGTAATAAATTGCTGTTGACTAAATATAGACGTCCACCCTAAGTCTGCCCACACATAAAGATCACTCCACGCTACCGCCAAGAAGCACTACTTTTGTCGAACTTTGAATTATTTTTCAAAGCGGCTTTTGAAGTGTAACAACCAGGATTAAAGGCCCTGTATTTGAACAATAATTATCTTGGCCCAGTACAAATATTGCATAAACAGCTCTTGATGTCAAAATAAGTCCACATCATTCTGTCTGCATCTGATGAAAACTTTCTATCTTTATCAGGGACCATGCACAAATTCATTAATCTTACAAAAGAAATGATGTTTTGTATCAGATTTAGCTACTGCTCGCTATTTAAAGTATTGTCTGGTGATCAGGAAGTACATGTTAGCATGCAAGTTGTTGCTAGTTTTACTGTCATGGTCAAACTGCACTGTGGTTGTGTGTTAGTGGTGAACTCATCAAGGTTTTTCAGTTCTGACACACATTTCTATAGTATAACTTATAAGTATCTGCTAGATATCAACCGATACCAGTGCACAGACTGAAAATAACATGTTAAATAAATAAATGAAATAAAAAAAAAAAAATTAAGTTAAAAATGATACAATAAACTAAACTAAACTAACATAAAATAAAATAAAAATCATACAAAACTTATCTTAATGTGTAATGTAACTGTTATTTATCCCTCAAGTAACTCCAGAACAGCTTTGTATGAATAAAAATTCAAACATTATGAGACTTTTTGGGCCAACTACGATCAGTAAATAGTTTTATTACGTCAATTTATATGTCAAGCCAGTGTCGGAGCGGTGGATCCCTCGTAAAACACGCCCATGAACTCATTGTGTTGAATAATTAGGATGGTCAGAATGCACAGAGTAAGTAAGGAGTAACTCTGGACCACGAGAAACATGAACAATGAACTAAGACACAGCAAACAACCAATATTCAAAAAAAAACATACACGTTTTTTTAATTTATTTTGTTTTTATTTAAAGACTAATGCAGAGAGTTTCTACAGGGCCATATCATAAACCAAAAGAACCAAAGAAAACATTTACAGAAGGTTTGTAATTTCAAACCAAACCCATTTTCCACATTCGCGTGACTGCGCTGTATGTCGATTAGTGAATGCAGTGAGTTCAACCATGTCCATAAATATCCATTATACATGGACACACTTTCCAATTTCTCAATTTTGTGCTTTAGAAAATTACGTACTTAGAATTTTTTTTTTTTACATTTCAGTGAAAATCAACATATTTTGGTTGATAAAAATACAAGAAAACTCCGGTAGGTATCTAGGAATAAAACGGAAAAGACTGTAGTTTTTGTAAAGCGACTGTTCTTGAGGATGAACCTGTAATTCCAACAAGACAAAGTAAAAGCCAATGGATGGTGTAGATGGAGGTATTTACATGTGTGATGGCAGCGGGGAGGCTGGAAGCTCATGATTGCACTATGCCTCGAATTTCACATTCTCTTCTGGATCATTGTGTGGACACAGTAAATAAATAACAGGTGAGACACTACAAGGAAAAGGAAATCGGTTTTGACATTTGAAATAGTCAAAAAACAACTGTATATTCCCCAAAAATATAAATATTAATGTCATTTTTAGTGGTTTATCCCAACGTTTTACATAAATTAATACATAAATAATCAAATAAATGAATAAATAAATAAATATTACCTGTAGTGTCTCACCTTCGGCTTGTTTTGGACAAAGCAAGACCCTTCTTCAAAGTCAACACATTCCCTTCAATATGTTAAACATGATCGACGTCTGGGGCAAATAAAAATAACCCATCAATTTTGCAAAACCAACATTTGCACACGTCTCCGCTGCTCCGCGATCGCCGAATAAATCTTATCTTTCCGCTCGTCTTTCTTTCCCTCTGTCGTGTTTTTTTGATCACTCGCTTTACTGCAAAAAGTGCAATCGACACCGAAAGCCGCTTCCTCTTCCATCTTTCTTTTGCAGAATTTCACCCTGTTTAGCCGTCATTTAAACCAATACAAAATGAAACAACTAAATACACCGATAAGAACTCATGTCGGCGCGGCGGATATGGAAGCTAGCTTTTTTTAATTTGTATTTTAATCATCTGCAACTCAATGTTTCATGGATTGAAAGTCGGTGGTGGAGTCGGTGAAGCTGACCTTGCATAGCACAAAGCTGACTAATGCAAATGTTCTTGTCTAAATGTGCAAAATGCATAACAATAGTCTGATAATAATAATTATATAAAGAATATTCATCATCGTCTTTGCTAACATCTTCAATAATAGAGTCATACTGTATGCATTAGGTAATTTACATATGTATAGATATATATTTTCTCCATGATAATAAACATATACATACAATAGTTTCACATCTCTATACAAGTCTTCGTTCCTGACCCTCGCCGTTTCTTGACCCTCGGTTTTGTAGTTTTAAGTGGCTGCTCACAAAGGACTGGTGCCATTTTGTGTCAAAGGGGCGAGTTTCAGTAAAGATGATTCAAATGATGAACAGCAGCCCCCGGCGGCCATGTCGTGACCCGTTCACCGCCGGCACGCGAACGCACCGAGGTCTATGGGCACCAGCCGCGTCTTTTGATCAAGATTAGCGTTCTGTGAAATATGTTTTGTACACAAGTCATAATGCAACGTTGCGCTACGATTGCACACAGTTACAGTGATTCAAATTCAAAATGGACACACAAAGAAATAGAGAAATAGCATATACGGAGTAAAATCCCTCTTTTTTTTTCGTTAATGTTTTTTTTAAACCGTAAAATAACGCCACAAATTAAGAGGGGTCAATGTAAAGCTACAATATTTACCATCCCACACTGTCAGGTCCTAAGATAAGCCCTTGCTAATTAATATTGCTACATTAACATAATCTATAATGGTCTGTGAAACACCCAACCTCAAAATAGTGCTTTCCCAAGCTTGAAAGAATATATCGCAAGCAATGTTCCCAAGACAAAAATCAAACTAAAAAAAAAAGCATTCGTTTCACATTTGTGAGTTTCTGTTGGTTTTTCTCGGAAGAGGGACTGACATCATGCTACAAAAATATATATTCTTCTTCATCGCTATCGTAGATCTACAAGTCTCTGCCTGTGCGAAACCTAGCAACGGCTGTAAAGACTACCCTGCCATTTAAACTGCACTCCTCCTCCTCCGTCTAGCATGTTTGGATTTCCCGATCTGCTCTCCCGGTCCTGCTGTATCTAATAAATGTCGCACAGAATCGGCAACAGCTAAGTCCAAATGGGCATGTGATATTGAAGGCAGTGTAGCTGGTACTTTCTGAGTTGTATGTCTTGATTATTTGAACGGAAAGTAGTAACAGGAAATGATGGAATAATAAACGGGACGAAAAAAAAAACTGAACAAAAACATAAAGTCACTGTCCATCAACGAAAACGTTACAGGTTTAAGCATTGAAAACGGATAAGGCACTTCAAACTGTTACGTGCCCAATCCTTTTTCAGCTATTTGTACAAGAAGTGGTGTTTTTTGGCGAAGTTAGGCGACACCATTTACAAATTCTGTTGTACAAGCCAAAAAAAACGAAACTAAATGTGAGTTTTTTATATAAAATGCACTCCAGAATTCAAGACTGTATATATATATTTTACATTCTTACAGTTGCTAGCCAAACCCAGTGTTAGATCAGTGTTGCTGTCGTGTGTACACAAAACACAGGTAAAGATGTTTTTGAGTAATATCTCTTTTTTTTTTTTACTTGAAAGCAGCTTCGATGGATGCTAACTCGGAGAGAAACAGTCACTTAAGCGTGATTTTAGACCAGTAATACTATAGTTGTTGTTTTTTTTTTTTTGTTCATAGAAAGTTCTGTAAATATATAAAGAAAAATAAATGAAAACTTTCCTCTTCGGTACCTTTCAGTAAGTTACACTTTTGCAAAGCTTCAACATAGTATTGACATCTCTATAATGTTTTTACGAATATTTACAATGCCGCAAAGGTAACGTAGTCCCCATGATGACCACAGAAGTTATGGGATGGTTTGGTCGTTCTTTTTAAATTAATTGGCATGTCCGTTGAGATATGTTTATTGCTATTGCAGAAACCCTAAGATGGATTAACAGAATCTCGTAAAAGAGAATAATGGAAGATACAGCGACAGAAACTGAGCGTATGTAGCGTTTCATGTTAAATAAATTCCGCCATCACTCAAGTGTTTTACAGTTGAATAAATAATTTCAAACAAATAATAAGAAAAAACAATGCCCTGTCCATGCCTATACACAAGTTCCTTTTTACCATGTCAATTGAATAATAAATAAATGAAGTAGAAGAAGCCCTGTAATGACGCGGGCTATGTGCAGTTAGCATTCTCTTGGCTAAGTATTTATAATAGTATTTTCAGAAGCATTGACCAGTCCCCTAAACAACACCCATTTTCAAAAGCACGTTTTTTTTTTCTTCAAAATCTTCAAATTTTTAGATCAACAGAAAACGGCAAATATGGAAAGTCCAAACCAGCATGGACGCCATTTAATATTTTTGTTTCTTTGAAGAATTGTATAGAAAATGAGCGGATTTTCAAAACAACAAAACGAAACGGGGGTTAGTGGATTATTTACACCTGCAGTTTAGGCTTCTTATTCAAGTAGGTCGCCCAGTAGACCAAGTTAAAAGTTCCAAAGAGCAGCGGGAAGGCTATTCTGGCGATCCTGTCAATCTTGCTCACACTGTTAAAGGTTTTCTTGGCCTCGGGTGGTTTGGGCTTCGGCTCCTCCTTGGGTTCAGTGGGAGGGGGAGGGGCGCTTTTGGCAATGGTGGCCAATCCAGGGTCCCTTGCAATGTTTGGGGCGAAGGTGGTGGCGGTCGCGGCGGGGTAGGCTGTGGTGTTGTTCTTCTTCAGCATGGACTCCTTCTTCTTCTTTTGCTTCATACAAAATGGTGGATGCAAAACATGGGGAATGGAAAGAGAGAAGAAACAAAGAGAAAAGTTTAGTTTAGTTTGGATTACAGGTTTTATAGTTAGCATTTTTTACCATTCTTCTGCAACAGTTCACATGGTAGTTCAGATATTTCGTTTCGACAAATATAGGTGAGACATGATGCATTACTTTTACATGTTTCAACGGTATCGTCTTCGTCTCATGTCGACTGTGTCTTCTGTGTGGGAGAGTAGGACAGCTCCCTTGTCTCGATTCAAAGCGTGTGCACCTTGTTTCATGGGAGCTTTGAATAGAGACAAGGGAACTGTCCTACTCTGCCGCACACGGGACATACTTCTGCAACAACCACCGGTGAACATGGAAGTTACCGTAGAAACATGTCAAGGCAGTACATCATCTCTAACTACATTTGTCAAAATATGAATAAATAAAAAAAGGTGAATATTCCTAACCTAGTAGGAGGATTTTTTAGAAAGTGATTATGAAAATACAATACAGTTGGCCCTCACAGTTCACCTTTCGATTTTTTTGTGTGCAATTTTACATGCTTTTTTTTTACATCGTATGAGCGTGCATAGTGTTCTGCGTCCTGATTGGCTGAGGGACTGTAGACCATTGTCCATCAGTCTCCTCCGTGTCTCCTGTACAGTACAGAATGTGTCAGACAAATTTACATAAATGTTGGATCACAGTGTGACTCTGAAGTGCTGTATGTTTGCAAGTTTTCTCCCCGACAAAACCCACAATGTCGATGAAACGTTCTGCACCGACAGTATTTCTAAAAGCTATCATTTTTATTTACAGTATAGGAAAACGTTTTTTATTTTTATTTCTGAAACAGGTCTTGATCTCTGGTTTCATTCTATCATACTGAACTTATTTTTTTTTTTAAATATACAAAGGTTTGAACTTTGAGAATGTTTAAACAAGAGAGAAATGTGAGGAAATGCTAATGCCTGTGTGAGAAAAGTGTATAAAGTGTGTGGTGAGGGGTTTTACAGCCTTATAACATATATAATAATTGTAAAAAAGCTGACTACTTCATGGATTTCGCCTATTGCAGGTTATTTTTAGAACATAATCCCCGTGATAAACCTTGGGACCACTGTATGCATTCAAATGTTTTTAAAACCACTTTGTACTATTCATTCCCTCCTCCCTGAAGACATAGCTGTCCTGGAGTCCCCCGGCGAATACTGATCATTCACTCACACACCATATTCATAGGTTGTGGATGAAGTGTTTTGCCCAAGGATACAACAGAACCACAGACCTTTGGGTTATTATTACATTACAGTTATTGCTACTTGCACTCCACAACTACAACTAAAACTTCTCTAGATACTACACTTTTTTCATCCCAAGAAAAACTTATATCAATATCAATATATCATCTGAACATTCAAAATAAATTAACATAAGCAGCTACATTTTCCACTGATGTAAATGAGCTACAGTTTTGGTAAAGATGGAACAAGACCTTACGCCATGAGATCTCGCGAGATCAAACTACCACGAGACGGGAAAAACGATGTTGCAAGACTTATCCTCTGTCTTCACATTTGGCACGGGCATGAAATGTTTACTCCTCACTCGAGCTTTGGAAAGTTGCATCCTGTATCTTTGAGCAGCTGTAGCTAAAAGACTCCTCCACACAGAGACTCCAGCTCACGTATTTGGACAGAGAAAACTTTAAACTCTGTCCCAGTTTTAATTCCGTAGGGATAGGACTGAAAGTGACGCAAATAATCAGAGCTGAAGTTGGTAAAGCTGGTAAAAAGGTAGCAAATTACTATAATCAAATATTCGAGCCTCTAAACGTGCGACGTTTTCCTCACTTAAATATTGTTTGAAGAAAATCCACAAAGAGATATTCAGGCCAGAACTTAGTTTAAAGTAAGAGGGTCTGTGTTCGTCTGTGGAGGGGGGACGTCCTGGAGCAACAGAGGACTGACACGCCCATCCAGGTTTTGTTTAATCATGTAAGTAATAAAAATGAAGTACAACAGACATTGAATATTTAGCATATTGTCATTATTAATAGTGATGCATGTGGATTTACACTGTAGAAATAGTGTTTAAAGCATCAAGGGGGTTAGATGCATTCAAGCATATGCAGAAAATGACTTAATTTTGTCATTTTTGTAACTCTAGCGACATATAAAACACATTCACAACGCAATATATTAAAAAAATAACCACATCCGGGTATTGTGAATGATTTCAAAATCTCGTCTCGTTCTCGTGACCCTTTCTCGTGTCTCGTCTCTGAAAATTCTGTCTCGTCCCACCCCCAAGTGTTGGCAGGTAAGGACTCCTCCCGCCTAGACAGAACGGCCCCATCCACAGAACACCTTCATATTTCAGAGTAGCGAGCTAGCAAACTCCGAGCACAGAGAATTAGAGTGAAAAACACAGGAGGACACTAAACTATTAATGTTCCCGTCATGTTACACGAATTTCATTTCCGTTGGGATTAGCTGACAACAACTTAACATCTCCTGTCTGGTCCAGTTCCCGCAACAGCTACTTGTAACCACAGGCAAAATAGACAGGCAATACTCTCTCTTTGGGATCACAGTTTTCAATCTTGTTTTTGTCGTGTAACAAATATGACACACACAGACATAGTAACAAATGGCCACCGGTCTAATATGCAGCCGCACTTTCAACAAAACTATTGCTTTAGTTTCAGCAAATCATATGGGCCACGCTGAAGCTCTGAAGACCTAGTTGTTTTATCACAATCTGTCAGAATTACTGTATATTTAGTTACTGATATAAGACTGATATTTGGACTTTTTAGCACATCAGTTAGCCCCTGCCTGGTTAGCTCCTCCCTCCAGACAGATATAAGGCAGTGTCCAGCAGTAATCTGACCAGAACTGAAGAAGCGGCTTGGACGAGCAGCGAAACGTCTTTACTCCTACAACGATTTGTCCAGTTCACAGATTTAAACTTCGTCTTATGCTATGGATCAGACCTGGACGACTGAGGGATTACACAGACATCAGCTATTGGCCTTAAATCTCCAGAAGAGGTTGGTATTTGGTTTGGGCCAGCCAGCTGCCTAAAGAATGTTTTTATTAATACAAAGACAGGTACTGCACGAAATGTTGAGACTTTCTTATCCAGTTTGTAGTAACGCAGGTTTGTGGATGACTTCGCAGTGAATTATTACATTTGGTTTGTCTAAAACAGGCATCCCCAAACTGTGGCCCGGGGACCAAATGTGGCCCTCAGACCATTTTTTCTTGGCCCTCAAGCTCCACGTGAATTGGCCCATATTACCTTAAACAGAACTTTTTACTGTACATTTCAGGAAAATCTACTTTAACAAGGCCATATCAAATATTTAATGTGTCTAACTGAGGATGTAGCATGAATAAAGGTCGAGTGGTTCGGTCTTGTAATAATAACACAGATTTGAAATATTCAGTGTATTGATGACCAGTCTATGGCCCTAAATCGGCCCTCAGCTTCATCTGTGTTTTTATATGTGGCCCTTAATGAGAAAAAATTGGACACTCCTGGTCTAAAATAATCAAAATTCTATCAACTGGACAAAACGTTTTTTTTGAGTGAAGATGTTTTGTTGCTCACCCAAGCGACTTCTTCAGTTCTGGTCAGATTACTGCTGGACGCTGCCTTATAAATATCTGAAAGGAGGAGCTAACTACACTGAAACAAACACACCTGTTTATTTACAGTTTCTGTTTGTTGGCTTGGTTTAACGAGCTGCAGTAAGTGTGAACTGTGCCTGGGTCATATTTCGCGTAATGGTTCCTGGGCCTAATGGACGCTCTCACACCTATTAGCATACTGGCTAGCGCTACTGTTTTCCTTGTTTTGATTTAGCTCTGAGGATGGAGTTATAAATAGGAGATAAAAGATGCCTAAGCTCCCTCATTCCTGTTCAAAGCTGGATTGTCTTTCTTTAAATGAGCAGCAGAATTGAAATTTTCTCTCACTATCGTCCATCTGTTTTTCTGGGTTTCAAACAATCGTATCGACACTGTCCATGAAGAAGTCCATATCCCTTTTTATTTAATTATACTTAAAAATCTGTGGTTAGTGCATGACTGCTGTACTGCTCACATAAATGTACAAAAATGCAGATGTGTCTTTTACCTTCTCTGGCACCACGCTTTTGCCGTCCCACGCGTAGCCCCTCTTGGTGAAGTAGTTGACTGTGGCGAACTCGATGAGGGCCGAAAACACAAAGGCGTAGCACACAGCGATGAACCAGTCCATGGCTGTAGCGTAGGCCACTTTAGGGAGGGAGTTCCTGGCGCTTATACTCAGGGTGGTCATGGTCAGCACTGTAGTTACTCCTGCAGGGAAAAGACAAAGACCGGTGGTTAGCTAAAGTGAGACATTAGCCACAGTTAAGGGTGTTAAGTTAAGTGGTGCACACTGATGAATGCGTCCCATCTCCCAAAAAACATTAGCTGGACATTTGTAGTACGGCTGCACGGTCTAATTGTGATTTTACTGACGAGCATTGAGACTGTGAATAGATTTGACATTTATGTTTTATAATAGAATTCTGTTCAAAGTTCACATTTTAAAAGCGTCTGGGAGAATTAACAAAAACTGTGAAATAGACCTGTTAAACTAATGGAAGAACGTGGTTTTACAGATCTAAACTACAGGCGTGGCAGTTTTTATGCAGAATAGGGCAGAATATTTTGTTCTTTGTGGAAAAAAAACCCAAATGATACCTCCTAAATGGCAAATTTTGCGATTTCCTAATTGTTTCTATTCCAATTTTATCATGATCAATGTTGCAGCCCTGGTTTGTGGCCTATTTTTGTATTTATGTGTATAATTTAGTTAAAATTTACCACAGGATTTTATGTTCCGATTGCCATAGCTTATTATCCAAAGGTTTCTGATGAAATACACTTGATGAAACATACTTAATACACGACTGGCTGTGGAAAATTTTGAAATATTTAGTCTCTTATTTGTCAGACTTCTGCTTGAGGCGGTGGCACAGTAGGTTGAGTGTTGCCCACCAACTGTTGGCTGATTTTAGTTTGCATTTAAATTGAAAAATATACTGCACCGACAGGCTCGCAGCGAAGGAGACTGTGATCCAAAGTGATGATGCAGGGCCGAATACTAAGGAGAACATTAACATTTATCCAGCCTCACACCTGACTCTGACTCTTGTGCTTTTAATAAACCAGCGGGGAGGGTTTCTTTCTCGCAGCTGAGAACGCAAGTGTTGAGTAATGACAGTCCAAATAGTCTTGTGTCTAAAGCTGAACTCACTCAAAAACACATTATATACAAAATGGCTATGGCACACCTTGTTAGGCACATGATGAAGCTACTGCTAAAGTGTGACACATAACAGCCTCGACTCCACGGAGGAGCGCTAGCTGGTGGAACTAGGTCAGAATATATTTAACGATGCAGACCGGGGACACTGCAGATGTCTCTACACCAAATAACTACGGCTAAAGCAACAGCTAACAAGCCAGCGCCACTTGCAAAAACAGGGACGGCTCAATGGCGAAACAGCTGCCTACTACAGAGCCGGTGAAATACGCCTCCCCCGCACATGTTACGAGGCTCTCTAGTGATTTACATGTGAAAGCATACGTGATACTGGGATTTTATGCACTGATTACAGCTATTCATCAATCAGCGAAAATGACTAACTCGGTGGAATAAATTATGAGGTATGATTTGTTTGGATGTTAGCTGGCCTATTTTCAGACAGTACAGTACATTTTTTCTAGTTTGTGAGTAAGGAAGCATGTGTTTTAGATAAGTCCACGCCCTAAGTAAAAGGTAAATGGTGACGTTTTTATAAAGAGCTTTTCCACCTTCAAGGCAGTCAAAGAGCTTTACATCAAAGAACCACTCACCCATTCACACACACATTCATACGACGGTGTACGCAGACACTGGGGGCGAGGGGGGTTAATGTCTTGCACAAGGACACAACGGCATTCATCTCTGTGGATCTGACCGCTCTACCAATGATGTTTACTTCAAGAGCGGGATTCGAACTACTACTCCCGGGTAAGAGGACGAACACTCTACCAACTGAGCTACTGGTGCCCATAGTGCTCATTTAGTTGCTTTGCTGATTTGTAATGGTTATTCTCACAGTACATCTCAAAACATATTCGAAGCTAAGGTGATCAATGCAGTGTGGTGCTTTAAACACAGCTTTGACAGAGCCGCTGTGTATTAATAAGACTTGAAACACATTCATTTTAGGTCTGTATCACACTACAATGGGATGTTTGAGGATATAGTGGTAGAAATAGTTTAATTTGCCGTTAAAAGTACTGCTTATGATCAAATGGGCCGGTTTAGCAGGAGGTCTAAGGGGCAATAAAAACTGGTCTCAGGGCTGTATTTAGTCCCCGGCCCATAATTTGGACACCCCTGGTTTACTCTTAAACCTTGTGTTGAATACTGTGTGTTACAACATTGAGGTGAACTTGTTTCTCAGGAAGAATGCGACACGTGCTTATTTTAAGATGTTTAACACTGGAACCTGCTGCTTCGGTTACATGATATGAGTATTCATCTTCAGGTTGACAAGAGGTCTTATAATGCATTTTTTCAGTGACAAACAAGCATCTTTTAGTGACGTATTCTACCTTAATGTAAACAGCTGACGGTTTATCCAGTAGCCTCCTAGGACCTGGCGTCCACATATGTGGACAACACATTTTGGGTTGTCTAGGCCACAATGCAGATTTTTAGAAGAAGAATAACAGCAAACAAGAACAGTAACAATGCAAATATATTCAAATTTAGAACATTTTTAAGAGTTTTTTTTTTATATATTTTTTTTTTGTGAAGGCTCATGTTTTCCTGCTCCTGTCTGCAGCACTTCACATGAGCCACATTGTTCAAAGAGGCACAACTGTTGTTTCTCATTTTGTTTTTACATTCAGGACAAATATTGCTGTATTCAGGGTCTTAATAAATAGTTTTAGCAAATCATTTTTCAAATGTTTTATCAAAATGATTAAAATGTCCACATATGAGGACATTTGTTTTACATCACTTTTCTCAGAAACTACATAATGTAAAACTATAATCCTTTGTATTTACACTCATCAGGTCCCAATCTGCCCAAATAATAAAGAGAAATTAATAAAGCATGTCACGCAAGAGCTCGGGTTTTAGGAGGTTAATGACCTTGTATGGACAGTATGTAAATAGGACCGGCCTTCTATGGATAATACCTTTCTCTGGATGGCTCCTTTGTAATGTAACTCACACACACACACACACACACACACACACACACACACACACACACACACACACACACACACACACACACACACACACACACACACACACACACACACATGTACCTGCTGTTTGTACCTACACTATAAAGAGATAGAGATAAAACTTCTCTAAACTCTCTGTCTGGTCTGGGCTTGCGTCCTTCACAATTACATTACCAATACACAAGTTAGATGAACAAATTATGAGCTTTTTAACCTTGTCATAATGGTGTTCCCTCAATCTTCGCCTACTCAGAGTTGCATTTCGTTTGATCCATTTCGTGCATATTTGAGTAATACAATATTTTCCTGAATTTGAAGCTTGAGTGCTTATAAAATCTTCGTTCTCACCTCCACAACCCTGTTCTTAAAAAATACAAACTCATACAGGCGTCATATATGTAATGACTCTGGCTGCAACTTTACAGTGACGTGATTTACATAATAAATACCCATCGTCTTTTGCAACACCCTGGGATTCCCAAGGAGACCGAAAATGATCCCACGCTGCCAACCTGATTTGTTATTGAGTGGATGCAACTCCTGGAGCTACTTTCATTTTACAGGTGAGTTGACACACACACACACACACACACACACACACACACACACACACACACACACACACAGCCTCTGAGTGCTCACGTTGCACCTCGAGAGCCTTTCCTGCAGTATACCGTAGGTTCTAAAACTCCTACGATTAACCTATTGTAGCCATAAATATCTGCGCTAACTGAAAAAACTGTTAATCTTAACATCCCTAGTTCAAGCTACACCAATCTAGCGCAGGGGTGGGCAAACTTTTTTAACACAGGTCACAATGGGCTCTAAAATTTGACAGAGGGGCCGGGCCAGGATATATACATGTGCCTATTACATTAGAGATTTGGCCTGTAACATGTAGCAAAGCATGAATATACAAGACTCATTGTACAAATTGTTTTCCAAATCCATTAATTTAAAAACTTGCCTTCAGAGAAATGCTTGCTAGTTTTTGCTAATTTGAATGCCAGCACAAAACTTGCCTTGGCACTTTGATCGGACTTAAAAATATTTAGCTGTCTACTCCGTATTAAACACAGTGCTCACTATCCACTTTTCTTTTGTTTGATAAGTTAATTTTGCAGAAGGGCTGATAAGAGAACAAGAGAGTGCATAATACAAGGTTGATGTAGCTGAAGTGCCCATAATTTGGTCACGTTCGGTGGGCCGGATTAAAAAGACCAACGGACCATATATGGCCCCTGGGTCGTAGTTTGCCCACCCCTGATATAGTGTCTTTGATTTAATCTCCAAAACACAAGTTATCCACTGGCTTATCATAAATGGTTCTTCCCACAATAAATTATTTCCTTGCATATTATTTTATTCATTACAGAAGCATATTGTTGACTGTACCCTCCCCTAACTAAGCACTTAAGACCTCTTTCCACTAGTGCCATTAAAATCAAATCACACTCTTTCAAGCCATACCATAATGTATAATGTATGGGCTGGTCGCTCGCAGTAATGACGGCTGTATTATTCAGACACACTTTCTGCTGTGGTGCTTGTCCTAAACTGTCACACTCTTCACTATTATGGATTCTTTTTCTTGTCCTTGTTCCTAATAAAGTCCTGACTGTTCGTTCCACTCTTTTGACAGAGTTTGGGAATTACAGCCTCAGTCAAGTGACACCAAGCAAAAAGGCAGATTATAATCTCGCCATTAGCCAAATGAGAGATTATTATGGTCATTAAAGGAGGAGCTGTGCCTAGACACGGCTCTGATTGGTTTGATGTAAGGTACTACGCTCACATCTGATGCTGGGTTGCCAGTACCTTATGCAAAAGATTTCTACCATGTTACAACATTGTTCTCTCATCAAAAACATGCCTGAAGATGACGTCATGAATGTTTAAGTAATCTAGTTCTCTCCTGTTTGAACCCTCCTCATGGTTAGCAGAACAATCCTGTCCAAGACACAGCCCGTCCCTGCTCCCACACGACAATTTTCCACAAAAGTGTGATACAAAAACAGTAAACTACAACTTCACAAACCTGATGCGACCTTGGAAACCCAAACAGACACTCACATGAGGCTCGTTCTGCTTTCTGATTATAATTATCTACAGAGCCAAAACATCAAATTATTGCATAAATACCATCATGGCTACTGTTTGTGTAATTAAGAATAACAGTGATCAATGTTGCGATTATTATCAGCAAAAGCAATACTTCATTTGAACATGTCTAACTCGTATCTGGGGTAGAAATGTAGACATATCTGGCTTCAATTCATTTTATATTGAAAAACTGTCACTCCTCTCTCTGTAACCGCTGCTGTCAGACTCATTTTGGTCTTAAAATGTTCGTATTAACCCGCTCTACATGATCCTGGGTTAGGGTTTATTTGGCTATTTCGTCCATAAATGAAGATATGATCACTAATAACAGACAAATCAGGCGACTTCTTTCCCTGAGGTCGCTCCTGCTAGAGTTAGCAACAAGTTTGATTAACAGCGCTACAAAACCACTGCCAAACCAGCAGTGTGGACGGGAAGGGGCGTTATCTTCAACAGCCTCGCTCCAGATTGGCTCTTTGGTTGCTATGATACTCTCGGTCGGCTCCAAATTCGCCGCTGTAACTGCTCTAGCCTCGATGAGCTTCATTTGACCGGAGCTATAGGTAACGTCACACTCCCTTAGTCCACGTCTTTATACTGTCTATGCTGAGGACACAGATACGCCACGTTTGTGAAATTTACAATCCCAATCTTACAGTTCCTTTAAATATAGCACAGAGATACGTCAGATACATTTGCACAGTGCGTCGCAAACACACAATGAGAATACTGTGTCTCTTGGTTGCGTTGGGAAGTAGGCCAAACCTATTACTCATTACAAGGCCTGATTTTTTATGTAAAGGTCTGTATATTTGTAAACAATATCATGGCAGCTTAGCAATAATCTAAAAAGACCTCGAGTTTTTCAAATAGGAATATTAGCATAAACCAGATAATACAGTGGTCCCTCGTTTATCGCGGGGGATACGCTCTAAAAATAACCCGCAATAGGCAAAATCCATGAAGTAGTCAGCTTTATTTTTACAATTATTATATGTTTTAAGTCTGTAAAACCCCTCACCACACACTTTATACACTTTTCTCACACAGGCATTAACATTTTCTCACATTTCTCTCTTGTTTAAACACTCTCAAAGTTCAAACCTTCATAGGTGCAGGACATTTCATCGACATCATGGGTTTTGCCAGGGAGAAAACTTGCAAACATACAGCACTTAAGAGTCACACTGTAAATTTGTCTGACACATTCTGTACTGTACAGGAAACACGGCACAGAGGAGACTGATGGACAATGGTCTACAGTCCCTCAGCCAATCAGGACGCAGAACACAATGCACGTTCATATGCTGTAAAAAAAAGCATGAAAAATTGTACTAAAAAAATCCATGAAATCCATTATTTATTTTTCTTTATTTCTTCAGAGGATCCCAATGAGAGCACTTGGGCATGACATGGTCAGCAAATGTCTATAAAAACATGTTTCTAATCACTTTCTTGGGGTATGCTTTGGCGATATCAGTCCTCCGTAGTATCGCCAGGAACCATACTTTTGACAACCCTAATCCTACCTATGGCCATTTGGTGACAAAAATGGTGGCAACATAGAATAATCACTACACCAAAGAGGAAAAAGTTCAAGATTTTCCTCTTAATGTGTCTCTTTAGGTCATGAAATAATAATATGACCATGCACAGCGCTTCTACCATTAAAAGTCCATTAAAATGCTTGTTGGCACATTGTCAGAATATGCACAGCGTGGGAGCTCCGCTTATATCTTTTATATCTTTACATTTCTCATTGCATAACACTCGGCATTGTACCCGCCCCAAACCATCCCTCGGAAATACAGCTTAAGGCTTCACTGGCTGAGCGACGGGAACATCTCCATTCAAGAAACGCGATAAATTTAAGTTTAGTGATGTGCACAAAACAGCTTTTCAGACCCATTACCTCTGCTGATATTGAGGGAGGAACGCAGCACAAGACAACCGTGGGATTTCTGCGGGATCGTAGGAAGCGCCTGAGGCTGCATAAGAGAAGGTGGAGGTAGTTTATGAGCACGGAGCTAGCAGCGATAGCAATCTGTCCACGAGATAGCTCGCCAGTATAACGGCTAATTCTGTGGGGGAGGATTAAGGCAACACCGATGGGTATTACATAAGGCCTCGCAATGCTAATAATACCTCACACTGTTTGAAATAATAAAGTATATGGAGTAGAGTTCACTTGTGAGGCGGACGATTGCCATGACAACAACTGACCTGTGTCTCGAGGCCTACAGAGCCACTTCCGTCCTTTGAAAGGTAGTGACTAATTGGTTGCGGTGAATTCCTGGCTAGATTTACGGTGATAAACAGGTCAGCTACGGCAAAAATAAGAATAATAAACTAAATGTATTGTTTTGGGGTTATTAAAAGGCCCTTTACCAGTTTATTTCCACGTGTATTTGAGCAAAATTGGGCTTAATCGAGATATAGACAGACTCTTGAGGTCAAAATATGCTAATAATCTAATAATTAAGCATTTTATTGTCCAATATTCAGGAAGTGCACGATCTCATGCTTGTTTTTGTAACCCATTTTTGTTGATGGCAAAACTCCGCTCTGTTCTGTTAGTTGTGAAAAGTGGTTGCAAACTCATTACAGTGAATAATTAGTGTGGAATAACTTTGGATTTAAATTTGTTTTGGCGAAATACCGTGATTCTGAGGGTTGTGTGGTGTGAGGATATAGTAGATGGATCAGTCTCAGAAGATATATTGTCTTTAAACAAACTCTGCCACTATCTGGACCATCAGTAACCATCTGGAACCAACCATTTGGAGATGTACCCACGTCTTCAATAAGATCCAAATGAGGGACTGTCTCGACAAAGACTATCCAAGGCTGAAGGTGGTCCTCTACGCACATTCATCCAATTCATCCAGTTTAACATTAGTGCTAGTTAGGAATCATTTAGAAAAGCAGCACTTTGATTCATTAGAACATGACTCAGACGCTCTTTTTAAATGGTTCCATTGGACACATGGCGACTAATAGGGCTGAAGCTTTGAAGGGCGCTAATGAACAAAGTCACTCATCTGGAAAGTCTAACTGGATTAATAGTGAGCCCAGTCAGTTCTGGAGAGTCCCTTTCTGCTTAAATTAGTCCAGTGTGAACCATCTCTGACAGCTGATTTATTTCATATCTAGTATCCTGGTATCTCCTAACAAGGGGTCTGCAGAAAGTACAGAGTTCAGGTACAGAGTGAAGTTGTGATTGGCGAGGCGATGTATTGAGGGTAACCACTGCCAACATAAAACATACTAAGGAACAATGCTGCTTCTGACCAAAAGTGGGAAAAAATATGATGTGATCTTCTATGATAAATTATAATTTGAAAGGACAAGATATTTTTTCAAGAGAACATGTTAAATATATAGAAGACAATTTAATTTGTTCTTTAATTTTGCAAATCCAACACAACATAGTGGCTCGTCTGCTTTATGTTTAAAGGCTTGTGCCCATTTATCTAGTTGTCGTTCGCTTTACTGTGATAGCAAAACTTGCTAAAAAGAGCTTATAAACTCATCATGGTGAATTACTAGGATGAATAGGATCCGTGAGGAAAATTTTAAAATGGACTAGTTCTGTTTTTCACGTTTTTAAGACAGTACAAATCTGGTTCAGTGCCTTTAATTAATTGAAAAACGATTTGGCACCCAGCTTTTGCAAACAGTTCATATCTTTATAGCAGAATGTCGTCACCGCATTCATATTAACACAAAATAAACTGAGCCAGAAGCTACTTGGCAATCTAGAGACATCACTGAGACCACTATTATAAAAGCCGGTGACAATCCTTTCTACTCACAGTTGGACAATTTCATCACTTTCACTGATCATCACCAAATGTTTGCCAGTGAGTACAACTGTAGCCACTGCTCATCCACTGGATCCAGGCCAAGCCCTCGGCCGGAGTTTGTGGAGAACTGAAACTCAGCCTACAGGAAGATGGAAACGCTTCCTCGCACCGCCGTGTCTGCTCTCACGCTCGCTGCTTTCCAAGAGAGAAATAAGCCCCTAACAATGTTCTGACTGAGTATGCGACCAATCACACGTGATAATCAAAATGTGGGCACGGGGACAATGAGAAATGGGCCGTCTTCTTTTCTCCACTCTATGATTTCAACGGGAAGCTGCTGTATCTGGGCAGAGAGCTAATTTGGGCTTTCCACTCAACTGCACTACAGCAAATGAGCCGGCAGTGTTCAGGAGCAATCTTGTGTTTGTATACGTTTTAAGTAAGGATTCGGCTTGTGGCAAGAAAGTTAAGATAAAAAATGAGGAAAGTATGAAGGGATTGTCTCAAAAGTGGATAGCCATACATCTGGTTTATGATATAGGCCTATTTCTGCGCAAAACAGTATTTCATTGCCAGTTATTCACATGATTATGACTATTCCAACAGGTTTCTTATAGTGTAAGTAGACGGGTGGCAGTAGGAGTGGTTTAAGTGGAAATAAACACCAAATCAACTTTTTTTAATGTCTATTTTAGCACAAACGAGGTACATTTGCAGCTTTCAGGTCAAAAAAACATCTAAAGTCTTGCGTGTGATGCCTTCAGTGTCCGCTACAATCTCAAGTACTTGGTGACATCGCACAAGACTGCCCTGATTACAGCAGGGGTGTAGCAGTTCGACCATTCACACTGTTTTTTTTTTTCATACCCTTAGACCTCTCCTCTTTCCTCACTCTTTTATTTAGTCCTCAGTGCTCAGTTTAGCAGCTCTTTTTGAAGTGTGGTTGTGGGCAGATATTATAAGTTGGTTCTTCTTTTTGTTCCTTTTCATCCATAGTGTTAATGCAATTCTGTGTGTCTTCCATTTAAATTATTAATTTGGATAAAATAAAATACGTATTATTATTTGAGTGGGTATAACAAACACTTGCGTAATAATAATTAAAAAAAAAAAAGTCCCATCAAATACTGTCAGGTGCAAATAAAATGTGAAAGCATGATCAACTAAAGGCGCATTTAGGGCAGGTAACAGGAAGCCAGACATTTTGTTAGATTTCCCAGAAGCCACCTGCGGGAGGTTTCTTCTGTTGCCATCATGGATCTATAAAAAGAACTGGATAAGACACTCCCACACTGTCCCGGGGCGAGATCGACTAGTGGCCACTTCATAGGTACTGCAGCCCCTGGGAACTCAAGCTGAGAGGACGTCCAAGACTTTCACAAAGGTCAGATTTTGTAAGGATTTTTTACATTTATATTACAATTTTTTTTTAACCCTCAAAGCTCCTAAAAGTTAGCTTCGAAAGATTTAGCCTAGCCCCGCCCTGACCCTGTACAGCTCTGATTGGTTAGAACTGATCACATGGTGCACGTTTCTGATGTCACACATTGGGCGGCGCTAGGCTACACAAACTGTGAAAAATAAAATTGAATTGAAAATTGAAATAAATTGGCTAGTATTCAGGAAGTAGCACAGAAGATTTTTTTTTTCTTGTCTTAAAGGCTCTATACTCGATTGTTTTCCCATGAATTTTAGAAATATATGTTTTACTGCATTACAAATATATTGAATAAGGAGCTTTAGGTCAAAATAAGTCTGCTCTGTGCCGCCTGCATCTAATTTGAAACAGTTTTATTGTCCGATAACCAGGACGTGTGTGTTAGCATGCTAGTTGTCATTAACTTTATTATGAAAAATGCTTATAAACTCATCACTGGCTAATTATGATGCTAAGAATGCATAAAATGAGTGAGAAATCAAGAAAGAAACCAGTGTAAACCCTTTAAAATGAACTAGTTTTAAGGCAGTAAAACTCAAGTACTACGGCTTTAATGTAAGCTAAGTTTTTTCCCTTGCAAAACAAATTATTTTCTTCATAAAACTGTTGACGGATGTTGAGAACCCTAGATTAGCGAAAGGTTTTGGAGAGTTCCTTCCCCTTCGTCTGTGCGCCTCATACATATTACACTGCATTACACGGAGCAGTTGTGTGTTGGTTGTTCTGGATGTTGAGTGACTGCTGTGTTGAGACTTGTCAACAGCACTTCATTTACCTCACCCGTTTCCCAGGAGTCGGGCTGTCGTTGTGTGATGTCTCCCGGCGGCTGTAGAACCGTGGCTACTTAAGTATTCATGCCTTTATCAATACGTGACGCCTCGAGGGACCTGAGTCAGTAACGCATTCCTGTAGGCGCCATTATGTCACTTTTCATTTGCATAAGTAAAGAGACGCATTGACATATTGATTGACAGGTGAGTTAAGGGAGTGCAACAAGACGCACTCATTTGAGAAACGGAAAAATACACAAGCTACAAGGGTCTACAATGTGTAATGAACGCTATGGGGGGTGATCTAAGTGTTTCGGCTGTGACGTAAAGTGGTTTAACGCATTGTTACCTCTAAGTGGCTAATCTGAATTTAGTATGCAACATTAGGATTGATATATGTTTCCCTAACTACTGACTGGTCATAGCTGCTTGGGCTAGTGTCAGGATGTACTGGGTTATCGCTATAGGACATGTTGATAATAAAGGAAACATTCAAATCATCATCTGGACAAAAAGATGTAGGAGTGAAGACGTTTCGCTGCAAATCCAAGCCGCTTCTTCAGTTTTGGTCACTGCTTTATGTCTATCTGAAGGGAGGAGCTAGCTACACTGAAGCTAACACACCTATTGTTGTGAGCTACACTAAATGTGAACTGTTCCTGAGTCATACTTAGCATAATCATTGCCTTCTTTGTCTTGATTTACGTCTGAGGATGGAGTTATTAGTACGAGATAGATGATGTCTAAGGCTCCCATTTCTGTTCAAGGAAGGATTGTCTTTCTCAACAAAAATAGCTTCTTTAACTCCCTTCCCAAACCATTTCTCTTCTTTGGCTAAGATCTGAACTTCACTATGCTCAAAGGAGTGGTCAGTGGCTTTGAGACGGAGATATACAGCAGACTGGGGGCCTGAGCTGCTCTTGCGATGGTGTTGGTACATTCTCTTATGGAGTGGCTGTTTTAGGACATGCGGAAAATCATTCACTGATAAATCATTCAATGTGTCAATTTTACTGCAAATTATAGTTTTAAATACAGGAATTAACTGCCTATTTTTATAATACTTGATTTAAATTGTTCAGCACTTGTTCAAATGGTCATTTTTGCAGATGTTTTAAATGTGAACGCTAAATCACATTGGTTTATAAAGTGTAAAAGGCCAACGCAGTGATGTCTTCTCCACTCTGCAATATATTTTATTAGATGTTATGTAACAAATCGAGATATTTTGTAGTTATTTCAAAGCAGCACTTTAATAGACTTTTGTGCAGTTTCCTGATGTATTGCTGCATATTTTTAATATCAGCCAACCTCATATTATGGATCCTATGAATCAATACACTGGTAAATGTTGTTGGTTCATTTCTTGCAACAGAAAAATAATTCAGAATATATGTATTTGCAAGCTAACGTGCTAAACTCTTGGTATATGTAATTAGCCACAATAAAAGGCCTGTACCTGTTTTTATTTTTTATTTTTTTTCCCCCCCCAAGTTCACTGTGCACTGTCTACATCCAATTATAAAGTGTTTTATTTTCCGCGAACCAGGAAGTGCGTGATTAGCACGCTAGTTGTTAGCTTTAACCGTAAACTGTGCTCTCTTCTCTGAGATCTGTGGAGCGTGGTTCACAAACTCATCGCCGTAAGTGATTAGGATGCGCAGAATGCATAAGGTAAAATGAACTAGTTTTCTTTTTCACGTTTTTAAGACAGTAAAAATCCTGTGCAGCGCCTTTAATTGGGGACAATGCTCTTGATTCAAAAATTCTGCTCTTCAGACAATCACTTATTACTATTACCCCTCTCTATTATACAACTTTCAAAGGCTTATAACGTTTCGCTTAATGCTATAGCTTAAATGTTAACACTTTCGAACCATATCGTTGTTCATCTCCTCTGCCCAGAATTTGGCAGCAGGTGACACAAGTTTGGCAGCACAAATCCCACAGAGCGTTATTAGGAGTCATCTGTTTTTGTATGCAAACAGGAGTCAACAGGGCCACGGGGACAGAGGCAGGAGCGCTGAGGGAATGATTGCTCCCGGACTCATTTTTATGTCTAGACAGAACCATTTAGGACTTTGCTCTCACATTTTCTCTGATGTTGCTCGGTGATTGGTCATCTGTGTTTTTCACAGCCGTTTCTTCATTTCATTCAAACGTATATCAAATTGGAAAGATGGCCGTCAGTCTGAGCGGTGCATTTTAGTGTTATATGTGTGTATTTGAAGTTGAATGTATAGAGATCCAGACATGAATAGTGCATAAAAACGAGACTGCAGGTTGTAAATCTGCTGTGTTCTATGTTTTAAAATGATGCTTTGATGTAAATCTTTAAAGCCCATCCCCCTTTTACATGTAATAAAGTAACATTTGTTTTGGCACAGTACAGATACACTGCCTGGACAAAAAAAAAAAGGTCACACACTCTAATATTTTGTTGGACCGCCTTTAGCTTTGATTTGGCACGGATTCGCTGTGGCATTGTTTCGATTTCGCTTCTGCAATGTCACAAGATTTATTTCCATCCAGTGTTGCTTCATTTTTCACCGAGATGTTGCATTGATGATGGTCGAGTCTGACACTGCACAAAGCTTCTCCAGCACATCCCAAAGATTCTCACTGGGGTTAAGGTCTGAACTCTGTGGTGGCTCCATGTGTGAAAATGATGTCTCCTGAACTGTTTTTTCACTATTTGAGCCCCATAAATCCTGCATTGTCATCTTGGAATACGCCCATCAGGGAAGAAAAATCCATTGATGGAATAACCTGGTCGTTCAGTATATTCAGGTGTCAGCTGACCTCATTCTCTGAGCACAGACTGTTGCTGAACCTAGACCTGACTCGTACCTACAGGCTCGGACCTATTTACTTAGTGAAATCTAGTTGACGACTCTTTTTTTGGCAGTGTATAATCTGCAAGTGAGTCAAGGGGTCGAAATGAGAACGCTGTGTGCTGTCAAATTCCAGCAAATTTTAAAATGTTTGTAACGCCCTCAAATGTAATAATGCCCATGTAATAAACCGTGAAATAGAAAACATTTGCAACACGCACGGTATGTTCACTATATCTATAAACGCACACACTTAATAACTACGTTTATTTATGTATTTGATTATTTCCTTATATTCTAACCTAATCCTGAAACATGCATTTGTTTCGCCTGCAGTAGTAACTTTATTATCTTGCATTTGGACAAATACAGTGTTTCTATTGCTTGAAAATATCCGTTATTACTGTGAGAGGGTTTTACTTCACTTTACTCCACAGACCTGACTGAGACTTGGCTCGGAGTTGGCCATCACTTTGTCTCCGTGGATAATGTCATACTGTGGAATATTTCAGGCAAAGCAATAACATCTAGTAAAAGCAAACCATTATAGTAGTAGCCCAGTGATAATGATATATAGGCCATCAGTATTGTATAGTGACGGTGTTAAGCCATAACGGCCCACTCAGGTGCTAGTCCTAATGAGCAGACACATTAAACAGCACCCAGGGACAGCCAATAAATACGCTTCCAAACGCTCTTAAGGAACACACAACAAAACAAGCCAATCCTTGAGGTTAGTGTCGCCAACAGTGGTTCTCAATATGTGGTATTAGTACTAGTGGTGGAATTTAGGCTCGTAAGAAGGTTTTTTTTGCAGTTAGAGCTTGCTTTAGTGACTTCAAGACCTTTTATGTTCTCCTTAAATCCATGTTTATCCCGGGTTAGATTACTGCAAATCTACTTTTCCAAGGCTTTATGGTACAAAGGAGATTGTTTGGTTAGTTAGTGAGTTAACTGCAGCTTGGTTGTTAACGAGTCCTTGATTAGACCTGGTTTAGTCCTGACACAGTCCTGGTTTAGAAACATATTTATGCTGATATCTGGCTTGTGGTTTAAAATACTCTTATTGATACATACATTGCAAATCTGTCTGAGAGTGCGACTTATACTCAGGTGCGACTTATATGTGAAATTATTAAAATATATAATTTCACTATAAAAAAAGCACTATAGGCTTGTGTACCAGTATCTACTACTTACTTAAACTTAACCTAAACTTAAACATTTTAACATTACAGTAATTTAAAAGACACTGTACTGCTATTCAGCTTTTCTTCTCTATTTTATTGTTTTTATTATAACTTGCCTTTAAAGATTTTGTAAAATAAATTTCTTTTTCTTTGCGACTTATATGTTTTTTTCTTCATTATTATGCATTTTTTGGCTGGTGTGACTTACACTCCAGAGCGACTTAGTCTGGAAAATACTGTAATTGGAATAGTAAAAATCGCAATTTCATTATTTTTTTATTTCCACTGTTAACTTGGCTTTGATATATAATAAAAATGGTTGTTGGAGAGAACTTTTGAGAACTTAAATGACTAAAACAGTTCATAAAGTGAAGACATATGACACGACGGGGGTCCCCCATACCCCTGACATCAGCGCTTGTTTCATCTGCAAATATGTTTAAGTAAAATGTTTGTGCAACGCGGCGCTCGCTGTAAACTAATCAGTATCTTAATCGGCGCAATGATAAATAAGATAACTCTACCAACTGCTGTGTTTTGAAATTGCCTATTCATCTGCAGGGCAAGCCTTGGGGAAAAGACGGAGTGCGTTGGTTGTGCTTCCCAGTCCCATAATGTAATCTAAAGTGTGTTAGCAAAGGGCTGCTCGCTCATGCTAATGCAGATTGGGTGTCACATTTGGACATCTGCGTTGTGCACACGGACCCGATCGCCGTAGCAAAGAGAAAACCATATACAATACTACGCTACATTAGCCGCTGGTTTGTTCTTAGCGTTAGCGTGTGGCGTGATAAAGTGTGCTTTGGTTCGAAATCAAAACACAGGAGGCAAGCTGTGAGGTGGTGCCTGCCAGGAGGAGGGATCGCTAACATTATTTTGGCTATCGAGCTAAAAGGCACACAGTGGAGTGATTTTATTGCGATGTGCTTTGAGTGCTGTTTCGTGGAAATGATTGTGAAACATTTGTTAAGCCATCGTTTTGTGAAAAGAAGGCTCGCAATTTGACTGGCATGCAAAATATTCTTTTTAGTTTGAAAGCACAAGCAAGATGTTCCAAGCTGTTCCACGATTGTCTTTTAGATACTTCTCTTCAGCTGAAAGGACGAGCGAAATAACTTCTTTTGCACAAATATAATAGAAAAACAATTATACTAAACAAAACCTTCTGATTAATTTACAAATTACAAATTACAAATCAAATTTACCTCAATATCAATCAAATTTAACTCAATACATGTATTTTTACTTGACTGGATCTAAAATAATGGCTATTTGTTTCCATATATTTGAGCTACATGAGAATTGTCCCAGTACAGACACCGTATAAGCAGCTTGAGGTCTGCTGTGTATCTAATTATAAAGCATTTTATTGTAGAATCAGGAAGCGTGCAGTTACCATTCTAGTTGCTGTCAGCTTTACAGTTACAACAAACTCGCTTGTGAACAGCACTTATAAACTCATCGTGGTGAATAACTAGGATGTTCTGGATTCATGAGGTAAGTGAGGAATAACTTTGAACCACTTCATACAATTTAAAAAAAAACTGTAAATATCAGATACAGATATAGACTGTATATATATATAAATGGACATTGCTAACACGCTAGGCAGACTCTGACTCCAATTCACTTTACATTGAAAAATCGTTCCTCTTTCTGTCACTGCTGCAGTAACCCTTGTCATTTTGGTCCTAAAATGTGTTTTTACTGGTGTTTTTATTTCGCTATTGTGCCTGTAAATCAAGATTATTAACAAACAAATCAGGCGGCATCTTTCCCTGAAGTTGCTAGCGTTAGCAACAGGTTTGATTGACAGCGTTGCTAAGCGCCTGCTCCTTGCTAAACCAGCGATGCGGCGAGTCTTCAACACCCTCGCTCCGGATTGGCTGTTTGGTTGCTATGATACTCGCAGTCGGATACTTCGCCTTCAAATTCAATATAACTGCTAGCCTCGATGAGCGGAGCCGAATGCTAACGCTTCTTTATACAGTCTATGGTTACAGCACATTTAATATTATGTAATTTGAGAAACTATTATTTACACATAGAAAAAAGCAGATTTTCAGTTTTGCGTCACGTGCTTTCTTAGATTTGTAAAGAGAATCAACTTCAGACTAGTCCCACCATTAACTCGCCCTGTTATTTCCAATGCCAGCGTCTCCGTTCAACCCACCGGTGACGCGCCGGCAGTACATCACTCACCGTTACAAGTGAACCTCCTGAATCGTTCATAAATAATTGCCCGTCTACCATAAAGGTCAATGCTGTGATGACTTACACAATTACCGTGAAATATGACAGGTGCATGTTTGGTACACACTCTGGTGGGCGGTCCTAAGCACTACTTCACTGTAATGACACATGTACAGTGGTTTGATACGCTAAATAAATCTTTGGCTTAGACTCGTCGACACTGGATTAAGATCTTGATTGTGCGCTATGTCTTTTTAATGATCGTTTATGGCCATAGTGACACCGTAACCCCTTTGAAAAACAGCCTAATTCATTTTCCGTCCCGAATGATGCGTATTAATCACACAAACGTCGAACCTAGCTAGCGTGCGAAAGATGAAGGGGAGGATGCTGGTAACCGTTGGCGACAGACTCTGGCTTTAGCGCGGCGGCTACTAGCACGCATAATCCACCAGCAATGATAACATGAGGGACACACATGCCCTAGATAGTTGTTTGAATCTAATCTAGGCCACCCTGGTTTCCTCTGCAGACACGTGACAGGCACCGCAGGAAGCCCACTGCGCCGCATAGATGCAAGGAGAAGCCGCTAGCATCGAAAAACACTGCCTTGGAACGCAGAGCAACAAAAGCTGGTGGTTTGGATTAAGAAATTGCAGTGTGTGGTGTAGGAAAAATGAGCTGTTTTAAGGCAATGGAGGAAGAATGGCATAAAATAACTATATCAGATTGAAACATGAACTACTAGACAAGGAGAGATATAGGACTCACCCTGTTATGTGAGTAGTGTTTCACGATACTAAAATTTACTATACAGTGAAATATCGATTCAGATGCCGCAATGATAATAAAAAGACACACTTTGAAATCATAGTACTGTCTTTTATATTACATCTATATCTGGGTAATCCCTCAGTAATCTCATCGGTTCTGTAGTACTACTAAGTGTGTTAAGATCATGCTAAAGGTTCATTTCTGTCCTGTGAATATGGCCTTTTTTAGTACTGATACTTGCTAAAATAAGTCTAGTTTCGATGCTAGTTTTAGTCTTAATTAGTACCAGATTTTTGATACTTTTGACAATGCTAATAGTGAGTGAAATGCACTAAAATTGGGCTTTATGTCAAGACAAAAAAAATAAAAGTGGTCTAGAGAAGTCTATGCCCAACCTAACATGGAAACAAGGCAAAAATAATCTGAACTAATGGAACCAGGATAAAATATATGTAAATATGTCATGTCACCTACTTTATATTTATTAAATATTGTTTTTGAACAATTTAGATTCAAAATGGCCTATTTAAAATGAAGCCATACGTTTACATACACTATATAAAAAGGCACATACGCTTTTTTTTCTCACTGTCTGACATGAAATCAGACTAAACTTTTACGGTTTTAGATCAAGTAGGATTACCCAAATTATTTCTATTTGCTAAATGACAGAATAATGACCGAAGGATTTTTTTTTGACAATTTTTCAAAGTCAGAAGTTTACATACAGTGATTACTATGCATTTAAATTATATGAGGAAACCCAGATGATGTCATGTCTTTGGAAGCTTCTGATTGGTTTATTGACGACATCTGAGTTAATTAGAGACTGACCTTTGGATGTATTTGGAGGCACACCTGAAACACACTGCTTCTTTGCGTAACATCTTTGGAAAGTCAAAAGAAATCAGCCAAGACATCAGGAAGAGAACTGTGGACTTGTCTGGTTCATGCTTGGGTGCGATTTCCAGAGATATATGCAAACTTCTGCTTTCAACTCTCTGTACTTTTAACAAAAAATGCAGCGTTTATGTTTTAGCAAATTACCAAAGCACTGAAGTACTGTACCACCATAAGCAGCTTAACACTTTATCACAATTTCAAAACTGGTTATCAAGAAATAAGCCCAAACTAAAAAAAGTAAAAAAGGCGGCGACAACTCTTCCAAACCGAACAAAGGATTAAACACGAGAATTAAATTTGAGAAGAAAAACAAATCAACAAAGAAGAATAAACCAAGATTAAGTCAGCGATTCAATGTCTAATTAACATCTTACGCTGCAGAAGTACCTCCACACACACACACACACACACAACACAACACAACCTGCACCTCTATTTGGGAAGCACTGATGTAGAGCACAGGAGGGGAGGGAGCTGGCTAAGAATAAGGAGGCAGCGGCGGGCGAGGTAATCCAAGGACATTGCTGCTACTGCTGCTGTTTGGAGCATGCAGCAGACTAGCAAAAGCATTTCCTTTTAGGCCATATTATGTAAGCCCACAAGTGTGACAGTCTAACACACACACACACAGTGAAATAAAGGCGTGGTGTACCGTGGTGTCAATGTATACAGACTGAATCACTGCCCATGACGGAGGCTTGCTTCACGCGGCGTCCAACTACTAAGGATTTAAGGCACGTAAATCGGAATTCGCACGGGGAGAGCGGCGAATGTGGCGGAAATTTTGCGGCAGCGAGTAGATTAGAGGTGTAGTGTGTGCGATAAAGACTGGAGCCGAATAGAAAGAGGACAGAAATAAAAAAGAGTGCTATATAAAGCAACAGATGAGGCTTTTTAAACTGGTTTCCGATCAGTAAATTATCTAACTTGTCTCGTGGAAGGTGCTTGTGTCCATTATTATTATTGCTTTGGCCAGAATGTTCCACAGTACGGCATTCATCTTCGGGGGACAAGTGCGGACAACGCCAGGCCATATTTTTGAGCGATAAAAACACCCAGCTTTGATTTAGATAGAGATACATCAGCGCAATGCCATAATGTGGAAAAACAAAGCGAAAACATCTCCATGGAGACAAGAAGAAGAAGGTGACAGGCCCCTCCAGCAGAAAAGTTATGCAAGAACACCTTTAAATCTCGAAACAATAGCGATAAGAGGATTGTCTATTTTACTACCAGTCCCAAGCCTGGTTTCCGTAAGGCTGTTTGGTGCGAGCTCAAAGCAGTGGGAGGATATTTGGTAGATCCATTTGCAAACTAACTCAAAGATCGTTGCTTTGATACATGCTACAGGAAATCTATATCCTAACTTGTTATGTCCTTGGTCGACATATTTGCCACCCTTGCCTCTAGTGACTACGTGACGCTTTAAATCTAATCAAGAAATAACATGAGACAAATAAAAAACGTCTAATTTTGTAAGGAGTTGAGTTGGTAAATCGAAAAATGTAATTATTTTCGTATTTTCTGGACTATAAGTCGCACTTTTTTCCATAGTTTGGCCGAGAGTGCGACTTATATGTGAAATGTACATCTTTTTCTTCAATATTATGCATTTTTGGCTGGTGCGACTTATACTCCAGAAAATACAGTAATGTAAAATGTTAAGTTTTCACATAATTGATTTGTAAGATCAATAACAATGGGAAACAATAATGGTTTGGTCAGTGTCAGGGATGTAACACTGACCAAATCTCTGAAGGATATTTATTGTGATATTTTGTAGAGGCTAACAGAATTGTGAAGATGCCTTTTTCCTTTTAAAATGCCTTGACAAATGGTCATGGGTCATGGCAAGCGGTCAGGTTTTATATGTAGCGCTTTTTTTCCACCTTCAAGGCACTCAAAGCGATTTACATCAAGAAACCACTCACCCATTCACACACATTCATACACCAGTGTGCGCAGACACTGGGGGCAAAGTGGGTTAAGTGTCTTGCCCAAGGACATAACGATTGCATTCGTCTGTGGGAAGCTGGAATCGTACCTCTAACCTGTGGGTCAGTGGATTTGACGGCTCAACTGATGATGTTTGTGTCGAGAGCAGGATTCAAATCGCTCAACCAGCCAAGCTACTGTCGCCCCCGGCTTCTGTCATAATCCAAAGAATTAAGATTTAAATGTGCTTAATAAGTTATTTCATCACGGAGTCTGCACCGTAACAATGAATTTAAGAGACTTTTACTGTTTCATAGTTTAGCCGGGGCTGCGACTTATTCTCAGATGTGATTTATATGTGAAATGTATGTTTTTTTCTTCATTAATCGGCATTTTTTGGCTGGTGCGACTTATACTCCAGAAAATACGATAATTGCATATATTGTGATGGCCCACGATACTATTATTAGACTTTTGACGATACAGTATGACAATATTTCTTTATTGTTACGTCAGTGGTCGGTATCTGGTTCTTTTTTGCTAATTTTGAATCACAAGAATCAACTTTATGGTTGCATAAACGAACTGTATAACTCTGTAGCAACAAAACGCTACGTGCACTTGATGTTAGCGTTTCCCAGATTATATAATTATACTAATGTCAAAAGTCGTATCAGATAATTAGTCATTAAGTGGCTATTCCTCAGGGCCAGTGTCTCTGTGTGATTCATGTGTTTGTCTGTCTGCTCCGCGAAGGCCCCAGACAGAATGGGATCTAATAATGACCAATAAGATTTAATGTTGTATGCTAATTGGGAAATATTGATTTTGGTTGCGGATTTTTAATCACATTCCTGAATTTTACATCAGAACAGCTGGTCATTTTAGACAAAAATGTAGCTTGGACGTAATCCCAATTGTTCACATCAAAATAATTTCCACATTTATTCCAACAGCAGATTTGCTCCGTCTGTTGATAGAGTCATTTAGGGAAACAAATCTGTTACGAAACCAACCGAAAATGTAAAATGTGGCCGGTAGTTATGACAATATAGTGATTTTTTGTTTTGTGGCTATACATAACAATACAATGGGATGTCTGCGGTTAGAGTAGAGTCCATCACCCTCGAAGACTGATGGTCCGAACCCCACAAAGACAAGTGTATCGTCATGTACGCCGGGAAAACTGCATAATTAGACTTAAACCGACTTTTCAAACTGCATCTAAACCTGAGAACTCCGACTGAGGTGTCGTAGTTGTAGTTTGAGTCTCCCAGAATCCAATAACACATCCCTCAGAGGCTGGTTCCTACTCAGATGACCACAGTCCAATTAAATAAGGCACAGGCTTGGAGAGGCGTTCAACTGCACAGGGTAAGAAACAGCCAGACATGTTTTTGGATGTTGTTTTAGATTTGCAGCAAGGAAAAAACTACAGTCCCTCCATCGTGGACTATATGTTCAATTCAATTTATCTTTGTAAAGCCCAAAATAACAACAGCAGGTGCCTCTTAGAGCATGAACATGAGAATTAATTTAAGCAACAGAAAGTTAGAGAATCAACAATGAAAGAGAAACAGACAAGCAAATTAATCAACAGAAAACGAGCAAATGGAGAAGTGTCCAAGAACATCCTCTGTCCTTAGACCCTCCTTCTCGGCAAAGAAAAACTCAAAAAAAACCCAGTGGGAAAAAGAAAAACCTCGAATAGAACCACAGTGAAGGAGGGATTCGCACATCCGTTTACAGGTATCAAGTCTGTAGGACCAGAACCCGCTCAACTGAGGGACAGAGCTGTTTGTTTTACTGTGCCGTTTTTGGTCCACTATGTTAAAGTGAAAGCAAAACCCATGTGTATGTGTTTATTTGTGCGGCGGAGAGTAACGCGACTTGTGAGTAAAACAGTTCCTAGTATGTCTGAAAATCAAATGATCCAAGTAAAATGAGATCTCGGTTAACTATGTCTGCCGAAAGATATATGTTTGATAGCTGTAACAATTCTAGCTGCAAAATTACTAGAACATCTCGTAGCCCCCATTCGCACCAATTCCGGTCAAGAGTCGCCTGATTTTGGGGCAAAGATGATTTGAATTTGTTTTGCGCATTCGGAGTTCTCTGTGCATGCAAACATAGTAACTACTGTTGTGTCTTTAGGCAAGACCCTTCACCGTCCTTGCTTGTGTATGAATGCAGAGTGTGTCTGAGTGGTGGTTGGAGGGCCGAGGGCAGATTGGCAGCTTTAATTCTGTCTGTCTACCTCAGGGCTTGGATCCAGTGGGCTCTTTGTTAAAGGTTTGACTAAAGCAAGTTGACAGCCTCATGATGTGTAGGGATTTAAGTATCGATTTGGCATGAGTGATTTGAATCTCTATTTGTTTAGGCTTGAGCTTGTTCATTGTCTTGGACCTTTGCGGCTGGATCGGTAAATTCAAATGTTTTTTTTTTTTATTTGAACAAAAAAAAAATAAATTGATTTGCCCCCGAGAAAGACTGAGATCAACATTATAACATACTCAACAGGATGGCTGTAATAAAAATGATCTTAAGGAAGTATTTGCTTCCAAATCCACTGGTAAATCATGTTTTAGGTCACGACAAAACATTTGAAGATTTCAAAAAGATTGGTAATGGAAGTAGTGGAAAGCTAGTAATTTTTATGAACGGTGCTGACATGACGAGGGCAGTGTTTCCCAGCTAGGAGGAACTTGGAATGATTTCAGATTTACTGTAATAGACCAGTGGAATTTGATTATAAAATGCTCTTTCATGTGTTGTATCCATATGTTTCTGTAGGATTTTTCTGTCATAAATGTAATAAAACAAGAAAATCAAACCATATTTGGGAATATAATCATATACAGAATTATAATTACAGTATTTTCTGGACTATAAGTCGCTCTGGAGCATAAGTCTCACAAGTCAAATAATGCATAATAATAAAGAAGAAAACATATCTCAACATAAGTCGCACTGGACTATGAGTCATATTTTTTTTTTTGGGGGGGGGGGGGGGGGGGGGGGGGGGGGGGGTTATTTTAGAAAATCCAAGACCAAGAATAAACATTTTAACGTTAAAGGCAAGTTATAATAATAAGAATAAAATAGAGAACAACAGGCTGAATATCAGATATATTTATTCAGCTACAAAAGCATAGAGAGATGTCTCAGACGTCTTTTAAAATACAGTAATGTTGAAATTGAAACATTTTGGTACCGGAGTAGTAGCTATTGGTACAAAAGCCTAGAGTTCCCTCACGTGGTTGTCAGTGTGACAATAACGAAGATGTGAAATTATATGTGTGAGAGCCATGTTGAGACCTTTTGTATGTTTGCACTGCTAGCCACTGGGTGGCACTGTGCTTCCTATCAGGTCTAGCTGGGTGTGCCCAGGTGTGCCTACTTAAGGACTAATTAAGGATGTAACAGGGCTACAGAGTAGAGACATACAGTTTTTGACCGTGGTTGTGCAAGTGCAGAAATAGGAAATAAAAGGAAGGAACACATGAGTTTTGGGCTCTTTAACCACGCGTTCTAACACCTTTGAACTCTGTTAGTCAAGTAGCTGGTGGCACAGGGCCACTGGCAGCTACAATATGTTTTAATAATTTCACATATAAATCGCTTCTGAGTATAAGTCACACCCCTGGACAAACTATGAAAAAAAATGCAACTTATAGTCTGGAAAATCCAGTACTAAAGAAACACAGGTAGACAATGTATGAGGCAGTCAGAGTGTGAGACCAAAAGTCGGATACCACTGGACTTAGGGACTTGGCATGACATAAAAGATTTAAAATTCCACACTGTTCTTTCTTATTTCTTTCTCCCAGATGTTCATTAATTTGATGCCATTATAACCTCCATACACCAACGCTGCAGAGGGGACTTACCGAACACAGTCCTGGCAGGCACGGACTCTCTGTTGAGCCAGAACGACACTTGGGACAGGATCACGGTCATGATGCAGGGCAGGTAGGTCTGGATCACAAAGTAACCAATCTTCCTCTTCAGGTGGAAGTGGGTCGTCATCACCACATACTCTCCTGAGAACAAAAACCGCACAACATGAGCAAAAAAACATGACGCCAGTAGCAAAAACATTCAGTTATTGCGTCTTTAGGCAAAGCACTTCGAATGTGGTGTGTGCGTGAGTGTCGGCGGTGGTCGGAGGGGGCGATGTCGCAGATTGGCAGCCGCACTACTATCAATCTGCCCAAGGACGGCTACAATACTAGCTTACCACCACAGAGTGTCGACTGACTCATGAATCATGCACAAAATTGTAAAGCAGCCTCTGGAAAAGCGTTGTATAAGACCAATGCATTATGAAAACCGCACGATTGGACTGCTTCGTGCGTCAATATTATTCATAGGTTTTGTCTTCATGTTTGTAGGCAACAGTTTGAGGACGTTTACCCATTCAAAGGATATATTTTGTTTTGACTTGGTAATTGCTATGGCAACAGTGCTATTTTACATAATTTTGAAATCCATGGATACGGAAAAAATAAACACACAATAATGAGAAGACTCTTTTTTTGGCAGTCCAACAGAAATATGCTAAAAAGTGTATCAGACTAAACTGCTGGCCACAAAAATGCAGAAATACCACTTTATACCTGTGTTTGGAGTACTAGCAAACAACATAAATTTGTCCCACTTTCCATTAATTGTAAATATTCTTGAATTTTACATCTTTAAACCTGTCTTACTATTATTACTCGATAGATTGTCCATCTCCAATGTGCTGATATGTTTGGTATAACTGTCCCTGAACGAAAACACTGTCTGTAATAATCACATTTTCACTACAATCTTGGGTTACACACATAAAAAGGTGTATTATGTGATTTTAGGATGTCCTTTTGGCAAACAGGTCATTCGTTTCCAACTCGTTTTGTAAGTAGTGTATTAGTGGGCCAAACTACTAAGGGAAACTCAACTGGCCCATGGGACAAAGGGTATCTGGGACACTGCCTGGTATTTGTGAGGCTATAGACTAAATTACTTAGGTATTCACGACTTAACTGGGAAGGATTTTAGGATAATGTAGAGATTTACAAAGGAGACTTCTTCAACTGCAGTACAACAAAGCCTCAACGAACGAGGGATACACAGACACACTGTAACTGAATTAACCCTGGAGAACCCACGCACTTAATTGCTGCTACACAAAATGAACAAACAAACGGAAAAAAAAAGAAGATAAGTCAATTTTCAATTAAAAAAATTCAAAAAGCCCAGAGTGCCACTTCTGGCCCCTGCACAGAGACACCTAGTTGATGAATATTGAACTAAAATGAGCCAGAAGGTGGTAGTGACAAAATGGCCGACTTGTCAGCAAACCAGCGGTAAAATTATGTTGGTTTTTTTGTTAATCTTTTTAGTAATAGCTTGCAGAAGTATGTTTTATATTTTTTTTGTATGCATTAGCGACCCCATTGGGTCAAATTTGGCCCTGATCCTAAATTAGGGAATAAAGGGTTAAAATTGAAAAAGTGGATATTTCAGTGTTCACTGAACTTACAGCAGTAATTTAATGCAATGTTCATAATTTTCCAAAGAAGAAAATGGTTCTTGGGTTCTCCAGGGTTAAAAAAATAAAGGTTAACCTCTGGATTAGCGTCACCCTTCACCATACATTTTTTCTGAGCCCAAAACAATAGATATTGTTGTAAATCTTGTACATTTTGGAAATAGTTTTTTGATTTTTTTAATTCATTGAAAAATGTTATTGCTTATACCAGCAGGCACATATATTTTTTCTTGTAAGGATGGTAATAAACATACTTTTTTTCCAGGGACCTGTGAGTCAGCAATAATAAATGCATATAATAATAATAATAATAACAATAATAATAATAATAATAATAATAATAATAATAATAATAATAATAATAATAATAATAATAAAATGCATACAACTATTAATCTTTTTTTTTTTTTGTCTTTTTAGTTTTTTAATACAACATTATATAATTTTTATCCTTTTGGGACCAGTACCAAATGGCCCACAGCCCTGTTTTGGGCCCCATCGTGGTGGTTGTTATATGTTATACCATTTTAGATTTTTTGTGCGTCCATATTCACCAAGTTAATATCTTCAGATCACTTTTTTTTCTCATCCATAAGAAACACAGAAACCTTTTAACTTAGATATGGTCCGAGACGAGAAGCCTTTATATACAGCATAACCATTTTTAGAATAAATTGACCCACAAAACTTGCCTGCGATCAGAAATCATAAAAGAACCAATTAATCAGCGCTCCCCACCTGTGCTGGACTGGACCACGCCGGAGTCCACGCTCTGGCCCATGAGATCGTACTGGTTCAATCTGGATCCATCTTCTGCCACCACCACAGACTGGGCCGCTCCCCTGGTCCACACGTAGACCACCTCGGCACGAGTGTACGCATCTGTGAAGAGAAAGAGCCATCTGTTATACCGCCGTGTACTGCTGGGTTTCAGATTACATCACAACATTGTATGGGCCAATTATATTTCATACAGATGGGGCCAGAAAAAGACAGATTTATTTTGGGAATACAGTGAGTTCTTTGGTCTAGTCAATTAAAGAAATGGTCAGTTTCAGCATTTGCGAGTTTACCTTTCGGATATTTCACAGCAAAGTACAATGTAATCAATAGGAAAAACGAGCAAATGGGGAGACATGGTATTACTAGGAAATGGTTAAGGGCAGAGGCACCAAAATGGAAAACTGGGTTGATGTGACGCAAGATATTTATGTTATGGAGAAATTGACTTATACTTTAAGAATAGAAACTGAGAAATTTGAGAATATATGGAAAGACTGGCTGGATTTTGTAAAACCACCAAGATCTGATTTATTTAAATGTCTTTTTTTTTTGGTTCTGCTACTCAGATGTGTTATTGTTGATCTTATTTTCTTTATAAGAGAAAAAAAAAAAAAAAAAAAAAAAAAAGGATGTGCATCAATTGTACACCTTATGCATATTTTTGTTCTGCAAAATCAAAAAATAAAAAAAAATAAATAAGTGAGGAAAATCTTTGGACCACTGTAACAGTTCAAAATGAATTAGTTCTGTTTTTCACATTTATAAAACTGTAAAAATCAGGTCTTTTAAGTTGGTACAATTGAATAGATGTGAACTTTAAACATCTTTTATACATCAATACATACTTTTAGGTTGAATTTATAAAAAACAAAAGAAAAACTAGCTTAATTGTCTCTTGCATCCAGTCTGGGAGTATGATATCGTCTCATTCAATAAACTGAAAAGCACCAATAGTGATCAAATTGGTACAATTATTGAACTGCAACAGCTCAAATTATGCCGATGGTAGAACATTATCTGCATAGATCTCCTGTCTTATAGAAATATCTTGTTGTACCTGTAGTTTGGACTTCTACAGACATATTCGGAAACTGTTAAAATATTGTAGTTTATAGGGCTGAATGACTTGGGATTGTAGTTAGATGGGTGGGTGAGTTTTTTCTTGCAGAAGGACAGGGGATGTTCTGGGACAGTTCTGCATTTGCTTGTTTTCTGTTGATTAATTTGCTTGTCTGTTTGTTTCATTGTTGATTTTCTAACTTTCTGTTGGTTAAATCAATTCTCATGTTCAGTCCTGAGAGGCGACTGCTGTTGTGATTTTGGGCTTTACAAAAATAAATTGAATTGAGTGTCAACAGCTCAGTTGGTAGAGTGTTTGTGCACCGATCCAAAGGTTGACAGTTCAAATCCCGCTTCCGTGTCTGTGTACACTGGTGTGTGAACGGGTGAGTGGTTTCTTGACGTAAAATGCTCTGAGAGTCTTGAAGGTGGAGAAATATTTTAAAAAGGCTATGTTTTAATACGATATTTTGTTCAAAGTTCACTTTTTAAATGTGTTCAAGAGAATTGACAAAAGTAATAATAATACAAGATAATACAAAAATCACACTTCAGGTCTAAACTTCAAGGTTAAGGGTTTTACGCAAAATAAAACAGCATTTTTGAGTTTATTTTCGAGGAAATTGTAGTTCTTGGAAGTCTGCAGCCTTGTGTCCTTTTAAATTACAATCAAAACACTTTTCTGAAAAATTGTCAATACATTTTTCTTTTTAATTCCTAAAATTGTGCAGCACTAGATAAAAAACAGAAAGCTAAATCTGAAAATGAGGTCTCCTGCTCGTGCTGTCTCCTCCTGTCACAGCGCTTCCTGCCTCGTTCAATTGAGTAATTAATTGTTTTATTCCCCCTTTGTCACTAATGCCACCTCTACATCTTTCATCACAATCTTCCCAAAAGGGTGTTTCCATGTCCCGCCGCATCAACTCATTCTTCAAATCAGAACTTGGAGACATTAAAAATCTTAACAGAATAATATGACCTTAAAGTGCATAAGGAGGTTTTCATGTTTTTCTGATCATTACTTGGTTTGTTGGGACAGTATCTATAGTGAACATTACAGTTTTAGGTAAATTAAATGGATGTTTGTGTGAAAAAAGTTCAGAAGAAAAGTAGAAACCAGTTTAGACCAGTTTTGGGGTCACTTATTAATTACAAAGTCAAATTTCTGTCACCTCAGATTAAGAGTTCAGTGTTTCTCTCAATGATTCTGCAGAAATCCACGTTTTTTCGTCCCTTGTGATATTTCTTTCTCTTTCTTTTTTTCCTCGTATAAGCAGCAATATTTGTTTTGATACAGACAGACCATGCATGTCCCTGATTGGCTAATCCACCTGTCAATCATGCCCATCTGAACTCGGGTAGATGCACCGGTGCCCAGACACACATCTTTGTTCTGGCTCCAATTCGCTTTACATTAGAAAACTGTGGCCCCTCTGTCAGTAACTGCTGCTTCTCAGACTCGTCATTTTGGTCTTAAATGTTCAGATTAATCCTCTCTACATGATCCTGGTATTTTTATGTCACTATTGTGTCTGTAAATCAAGATATGAACATTAATAACAAACAAATCAGGCGTCTTCTTTCCCCGAGGTCACTCCCATTAGCGTTAGCAACAGTTTTGATTGACAGCGTTGCTAAGTGCCCGCTCCCTGCTAAACCAGCGAAGCACGGAGGAAGGGGTGTTACCTTCGACAGCCTTGCTCTGGATTGGCTCTTTGGTTGCTATGATACTCGTGATCGCAATTCCAAATATGGAACTTGGCTCCAAATTCGCCGCTATAACCGCTCTAGCCTCGATGAGCTTCATTTGACTGGAGCCGAACGCTGTGGGCGACGGCACACTCATTTATTCCACTTCTTTATACAGTTTATGTACGAACCAGGAAGTAAAATTATATGGTATATAGATTCTTTTACATTGTATGAACGTGCATTGTGTTCTGCGTCCTGATTGGCTGAGGGACTGTAGACCATTGTCCATCAGTCTCCTCTGTGCCGTGTCTCCTGTACAGTACAGAATGTGTCAGACAAATTTACAGTGTGAGTCTCTAAGTGCTGTATGTTTGCAAGTTTTCTCCCCGACAAAACCCACAATGTCGATGAAACGTTCTGCACCGATAAATTTCAGAAACGTTTGGACTTAAAAGTGTTTCTTTGCACGGAGAGGCGCCTCTGTGGATACCGCTGGAGCAGAGTCATGTGAACAACACATTTAAAGCATCATCGAGGAAGAGGGATGTAATATACGAAGGTTTGAACTTTGAGAGTGTTTAAACGAGAGAAATGTGAGAAAATGTTAATGCCTGTGTGATAAAAGTGTATAAAGTGTGTGGTGAGGGGTTTTACAGCCTTAAAACATACATAATAATTGTAAAGCTGACTACTTCACGGGTTAAACGAGGGACCACTGTACTTCAAAATTAAAAACTGGTAAGATATTTAGTCAAATTTTAAATATAAAACACTGTAGCCATGTTTTATGTAATGAACTGCGTAACCTAACCTGTCATGTACACTTTAAAGCAGCCAAGTCCGAGTCTCCTTTCTTTTTTTTTTTTTCCTCCCGTTCCCGTGGCGACTCAACCTGTCGTGAGCTGCAGTGTCAGGACCACTGCAGAGGAGCATGGTCTGGAGCACACTGCAGCAGAGGCAGAGGAGCTGAAATATTTAGGCAGTGAGTTCAGCCTGTAAAAAGGACTCCGTGCTCTCTGTCCTGCTGAGACAAGAGTGGCAGCGGCATATTCATAGATCCGTGCCATTTTCCCTCCATTCCACTCCAGCCCTTTATCGTTTCTCTCACTCACTATTCAAGAGCTTCCAGCATTTGTATTCTCTCTCTCGCTGTCTCCATGGGGGAAGTCACCCAATTTTCTCTTTGTGCGAAACGGCATAACTACGGCAGGATATCGTAATAGGAATGATTGGTGAAAATGGCAGAGTTAATCTTACTTTTAAGAGTATGACAGGTGAATATGTTCTGCCTGGGCTTGGTCATTAATATACGCACATGCATTTGGAAAGTGGTGTAATAGTACTGGAAATGTGTAGTACAAGGACTGCTGCAAAGTAAAGCAGGACAAAATACTACTCAGTTAATACTACTTAGTTCACTTTTTTATGATGCTTATTTATGTTTTGACTTGTTGTATTGTGATTTTAATGTCTTTCTTATTGTGTGAAGCAGTTTGAATTACTTTTTGTACCAGTCGTGCTGTACAAATAAACTTGACTTGCCTTTTTATGCAATTTACATACAGCGTGCCCAAAAGTCACTGACACTTTAAAATCTTCAGTAGCTCCTATAATTCTTAAGTTATACTCACCAAATTTTAGCGGTAGATAAACTGAACCTTCCCACATTTTTATCAATACTGTTATACCTGTCCCTTACACATTTTCTCTAGCAAAACAGGGGAAGTAAACATGACCTAATTTTAAAAAAATTAATAATGTTTTTAAGTGTCCACCATTTTGAGTTTAGCACTGAACAGCCTGATACAACACACTTATATGTGTTACTTGTTAAACCACTAAGATCTGATTTTGTCTAAAGGACATTGTTCCTTTTTTTTGTTTCTTGTTCTGCTACTTAGATGTGTTATTGTTCATCTTTTCTTTATTAAAAAAACTAAAAAAAATTAAATAAAAAAGGATGTGCATCAATTGTACACTGTATGCATACCTTGCAAAATCTATAAAAATATGATTTAAAAATAAATAAATGTCACAAACTGTGCATTTGTTTTGATGCTGAGTAACTAACGTGCTCTAATTCTTCCAACAGTGGTCAAGTTTAGTCTGGAGAACCTGACTTTTTTTTTCTCTGTGTAATTGTAAATGAGACGGCTGTATGTACCTAATAATAAAGTACTTTTTTATTTCTTGTCAACCTGGAAGTAAGCGCCAAAAGCAGCGATCTGATTGGCTGCACTTGGCCGGTTCAACTTAGTTTCACTTCACCGTCTGAAAAAAGCTGTTTTAAAGTCGTGCATGTGTCCAGAAATTGATTATCATGTAGATATTAATGATCTATCAAAGGGTTTGTGAGAGCTAAGAACCAGTTAGTGTCAAGAACCCAGTCTGCCCTGTGTTTTTGTACCCTGTGTTTTCCCTCCCCTTCTGTGTCTGAGGCTGGAGCTGGGCGGAGATTCTGGTACCTCCCACTACACCTGTACCTGCAGCCCATGAGCGATCAAGCTGCACATGTGGAGCACAAAGGGACTGAGGACCCGACACTCGTGGCCAGATCGTTCGTGTGTCTGCATGATGTCTGTACTCAGCTGGTTATTTTCGTTTTGTGCCATATCCCGCTCCTTGGAACTACCGTACTCTGCACCTCCGCCTTCGACCCAGCTCTCCACGACCGTCACAAACACCTCCACCTCCGACCCCATTACCCACGACCTGCTCCAAGACTTCAACATACAACACCGAACTGAACTGTATGGCTATTTCCAATTTTTCAGCAACAA
Source organism: Periophthalmus modestus (assembly GCA_019594935.1). NCBI lineage: Eukaryota > Metazoa > Chordata > Actinopteri > Gobiiformes > Gobiidae > Periophthalmus > Periophthalmus modestus. Next base: position 6,381,475 of record JAIEZT010001243.1, read on the forward strand.
AAAATAAGCATGTTCATAAATGGTGGCGTTGCTAACATAAAAATCTGTCTGGGGCGTGCTTCCTTTAAACGCCACATTGCTCTGTAGCCGTCAGCAGGGGTGAGCAGCTGGTATGACGTCACGCTGAGCCCCCAGGATAAACACTGTCTGATCACCGCACGCCTGCCCTGCCACCATCTTTTTGGGACTGTTTCTGGGTCTGTTTCGAGTCTGTTTTTGGGGTCTTTCTGGGCCCGCTGGGGTCTGAAACGGGGGTAGAACCTGCTCGCTCTGGAGGCATTTAGCGGATACATCCTTTGGGAGAACATCTGTCGCCCTGCTGCCTCGCACCATCAGGGCAGCTGGTGAGGGAGAGGTGGGGGGCAGTGTCATTGGTCGCTTGTGAGTGTCAGTGGGAATGGTGTCATACGGATGTGGGGATGTGCCGATAGCAAATTTTTAGTTGAAGAATTCGTCCGAGAAAAAGGCGATTGCACGCCACCTGATTCCATGGAAAGTTAAAACCAGACTTTGGAACATTCTCCATCCATCCATTTTCTTCCACTTATCCGGGGCTGGGTCACGGGGCAGCAGTCTAAGCAGGGATTCCCAGACTTCCCTCACACCAGACATGTCCTCCAGCTCCTCCAGTGGGACCCCAAGGCGTTCCCAGGCCAGCCGTGAGACAGAGTCCCTCCAGCGTGTCCTGAGTCTTCCTTGGGGCCTCCTCCCAGTGGGACATTCTCATGCACTTTACACTACAACGTGGAATATTAAGGTCAAAGTAACTGCATTCATTCATTTATCCAAATAAGCAGCAGACCTTCAAATTGTGGAAATGCCATGATACTTTTTATTCTTTTGAAAATGCTAAATTTTCCAAAAGCAACATATTAACATGTTTTGTAAGTGTCACTTTTGTTTTTGACACTCCAAGTCCCTTCCTCCCTTCCCATGGCTCCCTGTGCTAAGTCACTCCCCCTTCAGAGCACTATCACAACACAATCGTCGTGCATCCCGCTAATGAAACTACTGCACATCACAGTTTTGTATCATGTTTTTGTATATTTATGGAGAACTGTACTGCTAACCGTAAGGAAGGGTTGAATAAGACTGGGGAGAGATCACTAAATTACACAAACATGCATGGATAACATCTAAAACAGTTTGAAAAATATTCGACACACAGGGCCAGTGGTCAATACAGTGGATAATTCAGATGGTGCATTTAACATAGTTTTGATTTCATACTTTGAATAAGGCTTAAAATATTATTATTAGGTCTATGTGACAATGCAGTGTGATGTTATTTATGTTACACAGATAGGGTTTCTCAAATTTGCTGTAAAAAAAACTGATTAGGATCAATTAGGCCAGTTCAACTGAAGGCTTGAGGGCCAATAAAAATTGGTCTGAGGGCCGCATTTGGCCCCCGGGTCGTAGTTTGGACACCCCTGATCTCAAAGCTCTTCAGGCATGTTTCTGATGAGGGAATGTTACAAAAAGGTAGAAAGCTCAAAAAAGTAGATTTGCATAATACCCCCTATTTAACATTGCCTGGAAGTTCCATAGTATGGCATTAATCATCAATATAGCACAAAATATTGGTTCTCAACAGATCTGACCAGTAACTTGACCTTGTGCCCATGGAGATAGATACGTTTAATGCAATACTGTGGAACATTCTATTCTCTTCCATGAACTAATCAGTGACGTTCCTAGTGTTCTGTACTTGTGTGTGAATGATATATCGGTCACTTACAGCTGCCAAACTTGAGCGGGCAGGCGTGGGCGTCCATTGGGAAGTCCTCCAAATGCATGGGGCATTCAGCTCGGACTGTCAACCTAGAATCAGAACAGAAAGTTGTATTATTATTACATTTTTATCTGCAGGAGTTTGAGCGGGGTGAAATGGGGGTGAAGAGCGGGGAAAGACGTTAAGCCAGTTGCAGCTGGACAAATCAATCCCACAACAATGAGGTCTACACCATAGACTGTGCACAGAAGTGGACTAAGGGAGTTTGACGTCACCTATCGGCTCCAGTCAAATGAAGCTCATCGAGGCTAGCAGTTGTAGGGGTGAATTTTGAGCCGAGTTAGCAACGCTGCCAATCAAACCTGTTGCTAACACTAGCGGGAGCAACCTCGGGGAAAGAAGGTGCCTGAATTGTCTGTTATTAATGTTCTTATCTCGGTTTACAGACCCATTAGCGAAATAAAAAAAATAAACAGGATCTTGTAGAGCGGGTTAATACGAACATTTTAAGACCAAAGCGACAGGTAGAGAGAGGGGGGACAGATTTTTTTGTAAAGTGAATTGGAGCCAAAAGCACGCCCATGGTCACTTCCTATTTGCAAACACGGCGGCTAGCAGGTTAGCTATGTCCATTTTATATATACAGTCTATGGTCTACACAGAGTTTTCTCCTTGGGTATCAACAAACTCTAAAACAGAAAGAATTATTAAGGAAATCGTGTTGTAAAATGTTTAGTTTTACTATTTTTACCAGGTCTTTTTTTTAGAGATTAGAGGCATTTCCATGTCAAAATACCATGCCCTTCCTGCTATGAAGTTTATACAGCATTACAATAGTGATATTTGAATGTTTTGCCCATCAAAAGTAGATGAAGACCAATAGTTCAAAAGTACTGTATAGTGATTGCTACTTTTATAGGCCAACTAAACAATTATTTCCCTGCAACAAAACCAATGTATTCTCACTATCACTGACATTATCACGTATATTGTTTTGACAATGTTTTACAGGTCATTTAAATGAAAGTGTTTAAGTCTTTAAGCTTCAGCAAATATGATTTCAGAAAACTGGCATCTTCTCCGGCACATAGCATTTAGAGCACTGGCATTTGAAAAATATCCAAATAGCAAATTTTTAGAGAAACAAATACATAAACAAAACATATATAAGCGAAATATGGAAGCATAGAAAATACGCACGATAATGTTAGTTTAGTATAAAATGGGTTGGTACATTAAATAACGCCCCCGTACTTGATTTTTCTTGTGCATTTGACCAAAATTTTTCGTGCCTCACTACGAGTATATGTTGTTTAAGCAGCTCTAAAGGTCAAAATAAGTCGGCTGCGTGCTTTCTGTATCCTGTTAGGGCACATTTTATTGTCAGGAAGTGTGCAGTTACCATGCTAATTGCTAATAAATACCATGCTAATTGCTAATCGTTTAAATTATTTTACGTCTGAAAGATTACTTACTATGAGTGAGGTTCACAAGTAGTTTTCAAAAGTATTTTCATCTGTGTTTACTACAACGTGTACTACTACTGCAGCAAGATTAGTTAATTCATTATTTTTCTGTGTCTTCATGAAAATTTGTTAAACCAGTCAAATTTCCCACAAACTTCCCAAAGGATAATAGCTAGTACAGAACTTTAAATGTTACCTCAACCAGGCCTAAACAATACATGAACTTAAACCAAGAATGATGGACAACAGAATATAGAGACGAAATAATGTACTTACTAGTAGTACTATTGCTCTATGTAGGCCTGTCATAAACTATATCGACTTATCGTTCTATACATGACAGATGGGACAATCATTTTTGGGGGTCAATATTTATCACTGGGACTTTTTTTTTGTGCTAGTGTGGCCATTTTGGTTTCTCTGCTGTTCTACGATGAGATTTGAGCTTGGGGATTTGGGGCTTTTTAAATAGGTGACTGTCATTATGGTAATAGATAGAATAGAGGTAGCTGTGTAAAAAAAAAAGGCAAAAGTACATGCTGATGCTTCCTTTAACATGAGTTTTATGGCTAAAAAAAGAATAAAAGTCTAGGCGAGATATAATGGTCTATAATGTGCTCAGTCCTTAAAGAGCCCCATGTCTCTGCTTTGAGACGCCGTTTGAAATTACATGAAGCACAATTAGTTGCGGAGTTACGGTACTGAAAAGTCTGTAACCGCGAGTCTATCGGCGGCAATATCATCTGACGCTATAGATACTAAACAGTATTGTAGATTTATGATAGTTTTTGGGGATATTTCTGTTTTATGGTTTGGTTTTAATATTATCGTTTATCGTCTATATTTACTTTAGCTATACAGGTATATCGCACTATACTACTGCAACTACTACTCTTGAAACTACTACTATTAATACTACTGCTGCGTCTACTACTGCAACTACTTCAAATAATGCAAGTATAATGTTTAGTGTAACATGTTCCTTCTTCCAACATACCGTCTGACTTTAAGTATACATGAACTATACATCCCACAGTGTAACTTTTGTCCTTAAGTCTCCTGACGCCAAACGTTGTCAAAATGCATCTACTTTCTCATTTATTCCCCATCGCCTGAACGCTCGACTTCCTTGAGCCATGGGCTGGTGTATTTTCTGACAGCTCAGTTGAAAAACAGCATGTCATGCCACCCGTGACACACTAATCTCCCATCCATCCCTCATCGCGCTCATCTGTGACAACGCCACAAGCTCCGCCCCCAGAGACACCCCCCACCCGTCCCTCCTTCAAACCTTTCACTAGCTCACATGCTAAGGCTAACGCTTTAGCTGGAATTAACGCTGCACTCGTGTCAGTCTGCAGAGCTATTACGGCTGCATCGTTACAACATTTTCAGTTCTGATACTGATACTTGAGGTTTGCATACCCCCAATACGAGCCGATCCCAACCAGATACCAGCCAATACCAACCAATAACAATCAATACCAATCAATACCAAGCAATACCAGGAAATACCAATCAATCCCAACCAATACCAACCAATCCCAACCAATACCAGGAAATACCAGGAAATACCAATCAATACCAACCAATACCAGGCAATACCCGCCAATATCAAGCAATACTAAGCAATACGACCCAATACCAACCAATACCAATCAATACCAAGCAATACCAGCCAATACCAGCCAATACCAAGCAATACCAACCAGTACCAGCCAATACCTGGTGACTTCCTTAAAACTACTTCAACATGATATCTAAACTTCCTAAAAAATCAAGAGTTGTTCTGTCTGTAAATATGTACCTGTGAACACATGTATTTAACTCTATATTACGCACTTATTAAAAAAAAAAAAAAAAAAAATAGTAGTAGTTTTTAAAGTTAGTAATAAGTTTTTTTTTTATTTTTATTTATTTATTTATTTATTTATTTATTTTTTAAAGCTATTTATCTATTATCTTGTTTTATGGCATGTACCATTTTTCTTCTGTCTTTAACTGTGCGATGCAATACTGGAATTTCCCCACTGTGGGACTAATAGAAGCATATCTTATCTATCGTATCTTTTATATATTAAAAGGTATTTATTTGATCATTTAACATCAAATAACATTAAGTTTCATTTACAAACAGAATTTCTTCAATTCAATGAAAAAAGTTTAAATATTGACTTCAAATCTAGTCAGAGTGAAAGGTCTGTGCTTTAAGGATCTTTACAGTTCACTACAGTACAGTACAGTTTCAATAGTTGATCTTTGGCGTCTTTTGCTTCTAGATGTATTTTCCTTTTTTCACCTGGTGCATCCATAGATGAAAAAGGCCAAATGTACAAGCTCTGCAGTGCATTAATGTCTGTGTAGGGTATATACTACCTCTTAATATCATTAGAGTGATTACATAATGCAAATCAAAGCTAAAGCACTGCGTTTTTGGGGAACTACTATCAAATTTACTATTTAAGGAAGCTGCATAATTATGATTTTGCAAAGCGCTATAGATCTGTACAGCAAGTTCTATCCAGATTACAAAGCCACACAAACCAACCTACTTTACTTAATAGATTTTAGGCTTGTCTCTCGTTCTGTGTTGAAATGATCTGGAAGTCGCAGATGAGGTATGCATTAGTAACAGTGAGAACTAAAAGTGGGTGGGTGGAGTATGGATAAGCATCACAGAGAGAGCATTTAGCTTTAAGTGTGAGTGTTATGTCCATTACTAAACAAAAAACGTGTTTGTTTGGTGTGTTTTCATGTATTTGAGCTACATTTGGATGCTCCGAATTGATGAGGTAAGTGAGGAACAAGCAGGTACCTTTATAAAGATTTATTTTGTGCATAAACGTTGAGGTTACAATTTCAAAAAAAGGAATGAGGTTTGAACCAGCATTCCACACAGTTGGCGTAAGAGCACTTAACCCACTGCACCACCGTTGACCTATTGTGGGGTGGTGGGTTTGGAAATGCCTGTGGTTAAGTATTTCTGCGCTGGCCAGATCAAACTTCAGCTTTTGATTCACCTTCTTGTTACTATCACAGCGGTAAAACATCATGTGAGCTTCGAAAATCAAGCTAGTGCCTTATCTTCAGGTTCACCACTGTCCGGTCCTATCCCCACAGCCATAAATCAAGGCTGTGTTAAACAATTGTATTTTTGCCACAATGTGAAAATGACAAAGTGCAATAAAAATATGTGGTGTAAAGCAGTTTAAACTCCTGACCATGATGTATAAGAGTACTTTTACCCACGGAAACAGGGGACCCAACTCCTGGACAACCTTAAAAAGTGTGTTTTTTGTCATCTGTTTGAAGAATGAGGCACTTTAAGATTGTGGATACCAGTGACAATTGTGCTAAAATATGCAAAACACAATACATTTGATTAGCTTTACCCACCATAGAGCTATTAGAGATGATTTAGTATTTGTATGTAGACTTTAACATAGTGTAGTTAGCATACTAGCAATATATTTTACTATGTTATGAGTTTTAGTTTGAATGGATTTATGTTGGACCAAGCAATTATTTCTTCCAATACAGAATAGTCTCAGCCACTTATTTTTTCTTTTCCCAATCATTCATTCAAGGTTTTTAATTATTTCTTTGACCTATATTAGCAAATCAGGACATATTTGCAGACTGGTCACTAGTATCGTTCAGTGTTACGCAAAAAGAGGTCTGCACACTCAAGCACTCAGAAGGATGAAACAATTTCAGATTCTAAGAGGCAATAATTCTGACTTATTACTGATGATAATAATTAGTACAGTTGTTCCTCACTATAACAAGGTTCACCTTTCGCGGTCTCGCTGTCTATTGAATTTTTTCGCATGTTTTTTTGATCATTTTGAAATGGGTGCGTCCTGATTGGCTGCCTGTAGACCATTGTCCACATCTCCTCCGAGCATGACAGTACAGAATGTGTTCAGACAAATGGATGGGAGTGTGACTCTTAAGTGCTGTGTGTTTGCAAGTTTTCTCCCCGACAAAACCCAAAATGTCGATGAAACGTTCTGCTCCGACAAAGGCACCGACGAAGGTTTGAACTTTAAGTGTTTAAACAAGAGAGAAATGTGAGAAAATGTTAATGCCTGTGTGAGAAAAGTGTATAAAGTGTGTGGTGAGGGGTTTTACAGCCAAGAAACATATAGAATAATTGTCAAAAATAAAGCTGATACTTTGCGGATTTCGCCTGTTGTATTGGATTTGCCTACGACACTGTCACAATAACACATTTTGAAGTGCGATATATAAGTAAATCTAGATGAAAAACGATAATGACACTAGAAACTGACCAATATGAGTTTTTTCATGACCGATGCTGACACTGATACTTAGAATCCAGAGCAACTTAAGGTAGATTAGCTCTGCCGATATTTTTGAGTCCACATTCATTCATCCTCAAATTACGAAATTTAAATTTACTACAAACCCATCGTAAGCTTTTTTTTTTTTTTTTTACCTCAAATCTATAAGAGAATTGTGTAGTCATGTTTTGTGCAGCTAACTCTTCATATTAAAGTGTTAATATAAATATTTGTGTGTATTTTTTGGGTGGCAGATCAAACAGAACAAAATATTGGCCTGTGCTGGAGATTTAAGGCTGATACGTTAAAAAGTCCAATATATCAGTCAATCTCTAACAGAAACCAAACCACAGAGCAAAATTATCCCAAAAAACAATTTTGCAGTGTGGTATCTGTATTGGTGCATCCCTAATATCGAAGGTTTTAAAGGGTATACACCTGTTTTTATCATTAAAGCGATAACATAATGCAAATCAAAACTACTGCTCTGCATTTTTTGGAAACTACTATCAACAAGCTCCACCATTATTAGTCTGATTTTATGCTTTTGCACAGGGCTATAGATCTGTAGAGAAAGTTCTATCCAGATAACAAAGCCATAAGGAGAAAGGGTGCGTCATTTACTTGATGAACACTTAACATTTTACACAAACCAACCTACTTTACTTAATGCTACAGATTTTAGCCTTTTTTTTTTATCATTCTCTGTTGAAATTATCCAGAAATCGCAGCTGAGGTATGCGTTAGTAACAGTGAAAAGTAACAGTAGGTGGGTGGAATATGGATAAGCATCACAGAAATAGCATTTAGCCTTAAGTGTGAGTGTTATGTCCATTACCAAACACCAACTACAAAATGTGACCAGTTTGTTGGTTTTTGTTTGCTTTGTTTTCATGTATTTGAGCTAAATTTGGATGCTCCGAATTGATGAGGTAAGTGAGGTATTCATGTTTTTAAGACAGAAACAAGCAGATACCTTTATAACGATTTAGTTTGTACATAAAAGCTGAAGTTACAATTTCAAAAAAGGACATATTAGCTGCTCCAATGAGGTGTGAACCAGCACTCCTCTGGTTGGCGTAAGAGCACTTAACCCACTGCACCACTGGAAATGCCTGTGGTTAAGTATTTCAGCGCGATTGTGCCGGCCAGATCAGACAAACTTCAGCTTTTGATTCACCTTCTTGTTACTATCACAACGGTAAAACATCATGTGAGCTTCGAAAATCAAGCTAGTGCTTTATCTGGCCTGTTTTTTGTTGTTTTCATGTATTTGAGCTAAATTTGGATGCTCTAACTGGTACAATATTGTAAAAAAAAAAAACACATGACTCACAATTAATAACAGAATGCACCGCTTAAGTAATTGGTTTGTATCTATAATGAGTCATGGAAATAGAAATCTCATTGTAGCTCAGAAAAATAACCAAAATCTGCTAAGAAAAAGTCCTCATGATAGATATAAACCTCCCCAAAAATGACTGTCTCATGTGTCTATTGAACGATAAGTCGATATAGTATTTATCGTGACCTAGCAACAGATAAAAAGTCGGCGGTTTCTTCTTCTCACCTCATAGTGTAGAGCAGAGTGCCCTCCTCTGTGATGCGCAGAAGCTTGTTGGGCATGGTCATGTTGTGAGCCACAGACTTCTTGCCGTTGTGGAAGAAAGTGTCCGGGGTCCAGATCTTACTCGCCATCAGGTTATTGAGACGAAGGACAGCCATGGGACCTTTGAACTTTAGCCGCTCGTCCTTCCAGCTCTGTCTGAAGAACACGTCAATGGTGTACTCCTATAATCGTGAAGAAAGGAAATTAGATCAGATCAGTTTACATTTTGCTCATCGTAAACCACAATCCTGATCTAAAATGACCAAATAAAAGAATTATAATGGCCCAGAACTGATTCTCTTAATGACATTTAACCAAAGGAAGCAGTAGATTTCATGTATGTGTTTTTAATGTTGGAAAATTGACTATGTGCCATGTTTGAACCCTACTCTGTATGTTTTGCATAACCACATGTAAGTACAGAGCAGTGGGCAGGGATAGAAAACAGGATTTTTCTTTCCACTCAAGCCCCAAATTTAGGACAACACAGGATTACTCAAACATGCATGAACCAATCAAAACAAGTCTGAGTAAACTAACGATGCCATTATGAAAGTAAATGTTGTCTAATATGTCCTTTAAAGTAAATAAACTTTATTTTGTAACTATACTATGAATGATGGGTTGGTTGTGTCTTCTACTGTTCCTAGTCAATTTCTTGCCATTTTAGTGCAGACTAAGGTAATTATGAGTATTGTGGTCTAAAAGAGTAAAAAAAAAAAAACAAAAAAAAACAAGCACCTGCTGTCAACTATGGTTAAACTGTGAAATTGCATTTAAAAAGGCCTGTGACCCCGCCCCTCTTCCCCCTTCACTCTTCCTTTTCCTTCCTTCAGGCCCCACCCTCTGCCTCCTCACTCTCCCATTTAGTCCTCCAAACCCAGCCGCTCCATCTCTAACGCTCTTCCATTTTGTCCTCCAGACCCGCTCGTCCATCTCTAACACTCTCCCCTTTGGTCCTTCAGGTCCCGCCCTCCTCCCCCTCACAATTGCCTTTAGTCCTCTAGACCCTCCTCCCACACTCCCCGCTTTAGTCCTGCTGACCCCGCCCATCCTACTCCCTCACTCTCCCCTTTAGTCCTGCAGACCCCACCCATCCTACCCTCATCCCTCCCTTCTCCCCCCACCCATCCTAGTCCCTCATTCTCAGAGTCCCCAGACCCCACCCATCCTACTCCCTCACTCCCCCCTTTAGTCCCGCAGATCCCATTCCTACTCCCCATCCCCCACTCCTACCCCTTTAGTCCCGCAGACCCCACCCATCCTACTCCCTCATTCTCCCCTTTAGTCCCGCAGACCCCACCTATCCTACTCCCTCACTCCCCCCTTTAGTCCTGCAGACCCCACCCATCCTACTCCCTCATTCTCCCCTTTAGTCCTGCAGACCCCACCCATCCTACTCCCTCATTCTCCCCTTTAGTCCCGCAGACTCCAACCATCCTACTCCCTCACTCTCCCCTTTAGACCTGCAGACCCCACCCATCCTACCCCTCATGCTCCTCTTAAGTCCTGCAGACCCCACCCATCCTACTCCCTCATTCTCCCCTTTCCTAGTCCCACAGACCCACCCCACCTTTATCCTACCCCTCCCTCACTCTCCCCTTTAGTCCCGCAGACCCCACCCTATCCTACTCCCCTGTAGTCCCGCAGACCCCACCCATCCTACACCCTCATTCTCCCCTTTAGTCCTGCAGACCTCACCCATCCTACTACCTCACTCTCCCCTTTAGTCCTGCAGACCCCACCCATCCTACCCCTCACTCTCCCCTTTAGTCCCGCAGACCCCACCCATCCTAGTTCTCCAGATCCCCTCCCTCCTTCCCGTCACTCTACGCTTTACTCCTCCAGACTTTGTCACTCCTCCATCACTCCGCCATTTAGTCCTCACACCCCTGCACTCCTCCTCCCCTGCACCTCCTCCCTCTCTCCCCTTTACATGTTGAACCGCTGCCCCGTTCAACAGTTTGTATAAAGGGTATTTGTGGGCGGATTGTAGGTGTTTAGTTCCACTTTAAATTATCCCGGTGTGCTGAGACAAAGTTCTCAATAGACTTTAGTATGTTGTGATATTTTGCTAAAAAGATGAGTCATTGCTAGTCACAGTCAGAGCAGATATAACAGTGGTGTATCAAGCTAACTGGTGCGGAGGAAAAATGTTGGAACAAAGTCTTGCCTGGAACCAAATCAATATCAAACAAGAGGGAGGTTACCCACAGCTTTGAGGACTGGGTTTTATCGTTAGCTTGAAAAAAAATGAACGAGGTCGGGGTGGTGCATTTGAATTCTTAGTCTTTTTCTAACATGCACGTTCCCATTTGTTGTTTTTTTTGCTTCAGGTCGATCTAGTTGGCTTCCCGGGTTCTTTAAAATTGCAAGACCAGTTAGAACCAACAGTGTATGTTTTAATACAGCCAATAGTATTATAAAAATAGACCTACACAAAGAACAAAATGGCAGTGAGTTTTAGGTATAACTTAAGGTAAAAACAAGTACGTTCATGGCTCATATCTTTGAATGGATACACCAACCATCAAATCTTCAAAAATCTGCACTGGTTTCCAACACCAGCATCAGTGTATATATTTTACTGCCCATACAATGTACTGTAACATATTGTTCAAGGAGATCATGTCATCGAGGCAACCTGCATATCTTGAAGATTACCCTATCGTGAATGTTTTTAATGAAGGAAACCAGAGTGCACAAACTGACACATGCAAACTCTCGTCTACTCAGGGAATCACCGCCTCATTAACCCTCATTTATTGCTCTATCAAACTAAAGTTACCTTCTCTAACTAACTCGCTAGCACAGACTATGGACATAGCTTCCAAACGTTCCATAGCGTTCCAAACGGGAAGTGATCATTGGCGCGATTTCGGCTCCATCGACTCCAATTCCCTCTTTCTGTAACCGCTGCAGGTGTTTTTACTTTTCGCTATTGTGTCCGTAAATCAAGATATGAACATTAATAACAGACAAGGTCACTCCCGCTATCGTTAGCAACAGGTTGGATTGGCAGCGTTGCTAAGCGTCCGATCCCTGCTAAACCAGCTGGGAGCGGGCGTTACCTTCAACAGCCTCCCTCTGGATTGGCTCTTTGGTTGCTATGATACTTGCAGTCGGACTCAACCCCAAATTCGCCCTTGTAACTGCTCTAGCCTCGATGAGCTTCGCTTGACTGGAGCCGAACGCTCTGGGTGACGTCGCACTCCCTTAGTCCACTTCTTTATACAGTCTATGCTCGCTAGTCTTGTAACAGTCTGCCAAGTCCTACATAAAACTAACCTCACTGTACACATTGACATAGCGCAAACAAAGTGTAGCCCCAATCCAGCTGGCGTCACTGTAATCCTTGGTAGTGAGGACAAGGTGCTGAGTAAGGCCGGATGTTTGTTTGGGCGCTTCACCTTCTCATGCTCTCACTGTATCTGGTGTCACTTTGACTTTCCCACACAAGCCTTGGCCTACTTTCTGCTGCTGACTGTCGCTTCACATTAGCGGCTGCAGGACACACGGGGAGGTCTAACGGAGTTTCCTGCCAGGTATCTTAGAAGGGGTTTGCGGTAATGTCATGTGAGATAAATTTGGAAACCATGATTCAAGTTCATTTTGGGGTTTTATGTTTTTTTATGACGCAGTAGTGAGTCAGTCTTTTCATTAATTTATGGATTTTCATTATGTCTGTCTGGCTTAGTAAGAAAAAAACAAAGAATCATAGCGATCACAGATTACGAGCATAAAAAACAAGGTAGAAAATTCATGATACTATCCACATTTTTGCATATCCTGATTCGGGACCAAAGATTCCCTCCTGTTTGATTAAGTCTATTAATTCCTCTGACAACTTTCAAGCCGTGAGAGACTGATTTATTTCGGAATATTCTGGGGGTGTCATCTTTTTTCCTGAACTGAAATCACATAATTACTGCTCAGCCTGAAAATGCGAGCGCTAAAAACGGCCTTATATGGTTAGTGGCAGTAATAATCATTTTTTTTCTTCTACTTGGGAAGTGCTACTTTGGCTATCATCTAAATTACACCAGGGATGAAAAAATAACAGGAGGAGAAGCTCTGGCTACCATATTAAGGGCATTTCATTTCAAAGCTAGGCCAGTGCTATAGCTTTAAGCAGATTTTAATGATTCCGCATGACTGCCTGAGAAGACTAGAAGAACTACATCTGAAAATTACACAATGACTTGTTTTTTTGCGCGCGTCTGTCCCTTCCTCTTTCGCGTTAGGTAATTAGCGAGTTTAAACAGTGCTCGGAGGTAATAGCACAGAATAGCGTGGAGGATAGGGAGCAGACTGGATATGGGCGAATGTTCGGGATCGTCTCCGTATGGCCGCAGTGTTGTGGAATAGACTAGGCCCATATGTCGGATGGCACAATTAACTCGCATTATGTCAAATGGAGTTCAAATCTTACAAGTTTATGTAACAAGAGCCGTTGTTTGGTCATATTAAAGGAGGGGGTTCATTTGTTCCTGGTGAAGAGGGTAATGATCAGATTGTTGTAAGTGCCCAAAGCTTTATAGGGAAACATCTGGGCAATTACGTGACCTATTTTACAGTGCACGCTAGACTTGTGCAAACATAATTAGGCCTGTTATGATAATTACTATATCGAAGATGGAACTATATATTTTGGGGCTTAGTATTTCGGGAGATTTGGGGTGTTTAAAATGGTTTACTTGGATCTTCTTGCGTTTTTGCTTTTGTATCAATGGCGTAAATTAGCTTCAATATTATCGTTTATCGCAGTATCGTGACAGACCCAACTATAATTCCATCAATTTTGTTGTTATTTATGTTTTATTTTTAGCTTGATTGGCTGAGGGACTGTAGACCATTGTCCATCAGTCTCTTCTGTGTCTCCTGTACAGTACAGAATGGGTTCAGACAAATTTACATAAATGTTGGATCGCAGTGTGACTCTTAAGTGCTGTATGTTTGCAAGTTTTCTCCGACAAAACCCACAATGTCGATGAAACGTTCTGCACCGACAAAGGCGCCGACGAAGGTTTGAACTTTGAGAGAAATGTGAGAAAATGTTAATGCCTGTGTGAGAAAAGTGTATAAAGTATGTGGTGAGGGGTTTTACAGCTGCAAAACATTTATAATAATTGTAAAAAATAAAGCTGACTACTTTTTCGCTCTTTGCAGGTTATTTTTTAGAACGTAACCCCCGCGATAAACGAGGGACCACTGTACCATGATTTAGTACTACGAGTGCTTTTTAGTATCCTTGTTGTATCTGAACTGGTGCCAAAATCGACAATAGTAATGGGAAGGGTTTGGATTTGCAAATATATACACTAAATACAATATTGCAATGGTAAGTTGGTATTAGGTTGGGCTGTCATGATAACACATTTTGAAGTGAAACGATGGAGGAAAACGATAATATTGAAAGTCAACATAGTATTTATCGTAACAGGCCATGAGATTCCATACTGTCAGTATCTTAAGGTGTTTACGGTAACTGTGTTTACTCAAGCAGCTGCATTATGTCTGTTGCATGTGGCGATGAGCTTCAGTTCTCGCTCACGCTATAGCATAATGTTGTTTGGACCTGTTATAATATTGACATTTCGATGCAGTTTACAGGGCATACGGGGAAAGCAAATTAGTGTTAATGGGTTTTGTTCTTAAACCTAATTACCGCAGTGAAAATCAATCTTAAAAGCAGGTTTGGTGGAAGGACTGTACACTTAAACATCCAACAGTGCATCTTATTCCCGAAAGTCTTGGTCCATATTAGTAATGAAATAAAGTCTGAGTTTGTGCAAGTGAACCTGGAACCTGTGCAAGTTACATAATTATATATAATCTGTGTAATCCCTCTGACGAGCCACAATAAAAGACAGATTGGATTTTTTCTTTTAACATACTCATATATAGTTTGTACACTTTGCCACTTCAGTGTTTACAGCAGCTCTTGAGGCCACTGCGAGCTCTAATTTTCAGTGAATTTTACAGTAGCGCCACCTCAAAAATTGATTTACATGGAGCTATTGCGAGCCCAAAGTGAAATGTTGGGCATGGGCAAATAAATACAATTCTGTCTTTCACGAGCATCCCTGAATTCGGATGGATTCTGGCTATTTGGAGGTCGCAAGGGGGGAGCCGAGGGCCTTGAACACCACATGAGGCTTTAATTGGACAAACAGCAGCATGCACCTTTTCATTTGAAAGCGTGCGGTAATTATGGCCCTGCTTATGGGGTTCAGGGATGTTAACAGCGGCCCATTTAAAACATTACATTTGACAGCTTTATCACCACATGAAGATTTAAGGAAATTGGTGATCAAACCAAGCTCTAAAAGGCGACATATGGCTTTTGGTCATGTTATATTGGTGTTTGCTCATCATTGGCTCACTCTGAGTTGTTTTTTTTTTAATTGGCTTTAGGTTTTTGGTTCAGGTTTTGTTTATTTTTGTTTCCTCACAGAGAAATCTGGCTCAGAGCAGGGGTCAGTAGCGTTAACATACAGACATGACATAAAAAAAGACAAAAAACTGGACTCTATTGACCTATTGGCCCCACCCATGCGACTAAACCGTGCTTTCTTTGAGGTGGCACTTCTGGTTTAGTGGGAATCCCGCTCCGTTCAATAGGAAAATTTGGGAAAAGTAGGTTGATTTGGGTGAAATATTCAATGTGTATGTACAACAACAAGTCAACACTGCACCGATTCTCTCTGAGGCTTCAAAACGCTTCTGTAGACCACATAGAACTTATTTGCAGTCAAGATCTGCAGCCTCATGCAAAATAACAACTCAAATGACGATGGCGGTGCCCACGGCAGCTTCCGAAATAGGGTGAATACATTCACTCAGTACAGTACTACTCCATACCTTAGCACAGACTCTATACTAGTTTTATGGAACATCAACATTATATTTTTTTGTCTTTGGCTGTTCAAACACCCTTAATCCAAAGAAAGTCCAGACGCTGGTGTTTCTTGGCACACACGCTCGTCACGTGTTCATGCCAGCTTGAGTAATCCTGCGTTTTCCTGCATTTGACGCTTCAGTGCTCTGAAAATTGCAGTTTTCACCTATCCCCTATCCCGCCCACAGCTCTGTACTTACTTGCAACAATTCAGTTCAAAAAAGAGAGTCACAGAGTCAATTTTCTACAATAAAAACACTACTGTCTGTTTTGGTGAGATGCAGTCATGCAGAGGCGGAGCTTCTCACATAAGACCCACATAAGGCTGTTTGACTAGCTTCATTCTAACTACTGTGTTAAATAGTGTGTCCAGAGATTTAGGGCAGCGTGCTGAGAGGGGGAGACATGCGGGAGAATACACACAGCAGGGGTAAAACTGGTGACATTTACACAGAGGAGTCTTACCATGTCGTGGTCCGAAACAGGGCCGATACTGGTCACGAAAATGTCAGTCTTGACTTCAGTTACACGCTCTGTTGAAGCAAGAAATTGGCAGAGTGAGTGACTATCTCTGCCATTCATTAGGCATTAACTACCTGTTAATACAAGCCCACCTGCCAACATCTTCGCCACCTTTCAACCTGTTTAGCAATATTTTAAACAGCTACACTAAGAGAAAATGCATCGACAGTATAAATTTAGACTCGCAGGATAAAAACCATAGACTGTATAAAGAAGTGGACTAAGTGAGAGTAACGTCACTTACAGCGTTCGTCTCTAGTCAAATCTCAAGCTCATCGAAGCTAGCAGTTATAGGGGCCAATTTAGAGGCGAGTTTCCTATTTTAATTCTGTCTGAGAGTATCATAGCAACCAAAGAGCCAATCGAGAGAGAGGCTGTTGTTGGTAACGCTCCTTTCTGCCTGCGTCGCTGGTTCGGCAGGGGGCGAGTGCTTAACAATGCTGTCAATCAAACCTGTTGCTAACGCTAGCGGGAGTGACCTTGGGGAGAGAAGGCATCTGATTTGTCTGTTATTAATGTTCATATCTTGATTTATGGACACAAATTAAGTAAAAATACCAGGATCATGTAGAGCAGGTTAATACAAACATTTTATTAAACCAAATTAAGCCCGGCAGCAGCAGTTGTAGAGAGAGGGACCACAGTTTTCTAATGTAAAGTGAATCAAAAGAGTCAGAAGTGCGCCCATGATCACTTCCTATTTGATACGCATCTACGTCTTTATATATATATATATACAGTCTATGGTACAAATGTGTGCAGTAGTGACCACAAATTTCAAATATCTGTCAAGAATTGCAATAATAATGTGGTTTTTCATGGTAAACTCTAACCCGTAACTGAAACAGAGCTAACCCAAGACTAAATGCATTGTTCATTTATACTTCTGCCACAATAGAATTTACAGTTCTGATGTTATCAATATATTTGTAATGTAATGCTCCAGACTGACACACACTACACACTTAACTCTATACTACACACTTATTTAACTCTATACTACACACTTATTTAACTCTATACTACACACTTACTTAACTCTATACTACACACTTATTTAACTCTATACTGCCCATGTAATTAACTCTATACTACACACTTATTTAACTCTATACTACACACGTATTTAACTCTATACTACACACTTATTTAACTCTATACTACACACTTATTTAACTCTATACTACACACTTATTTAACTCTATACTACACACTTATTTAACTCTACTACACACTTATTTAACTCTATACTACACACGTATTTAACTCTACTATACACTTATTTAACTCTATACTACACACTTATTTAACTCTATATTACACACTTATTTAACTCTATACTGCACACGTATTTAACTCTACTACACACTTATTTAACTCTATATTACACACGTATTTAACTCTATACTACACACATATTTAACTCTATACACACACTTATTTAAACTCTATATTACACACTTATTTAACTCTATACTACACACTTATTTAACTCTATACTACACACTATTTAACTCTATACTACACACTTATTTAACTCTATACTACACACTTATTTAACTCTATACTACACACTTATTTAACTCTATACTACACACTTATTTAACTCTATACTATACAATTATTTAACTATATACTACACACTTATTTAACTCTACTACACACTTATTTAACTCTATACTACACTTACTTAACTCTATAATACACACTTATTTAACTCTATACTACTACACACTTATTTAACTCTATATTACACACTTATTTAACTCTATACTACACACTTATTCTACTCTATATTTAACTCTATACTACACACTTATTAACTCTATACTACACACTTATTTAACTCTATACTACACACTTATTTAACTCTATACACACTTATTTAACTCTATACTACACACTTATTTACTCTATACTACACACTTATTTAACTCTATACTACACACTTATTAACTCTATACTACACACTTATTTAAACTCTATACTACACACTTATTTAACTCTATACTACACACTTATTTAACTCTATACTACACACTTATTTAACTCTATAATACACACTTATTTAACTCTAAACTACACACTTATTTGACTCTATACCACACACTTATTTAACTCTATACTACACACATGTATTTAACTCTATACTACACACTTATTTAACTCTATACTACACACTTATTTAACTCTATACTACACACTTATTTAACTCTATACTACACACTTATTTAACTCTATACTACACACTATTTAACTCTATACTACACACTTATTTAACTCTATACTACACACTTATTTAACTCTATACTGCACACTTATTTAACTCTATACTACACACTTATTTAACTCTATACTACACACTTATTTAACTCTACACTACACACTTATTTAACTCTATACTACACACTTATTTAACTCTATACTACACACTTATTTAAAAAACACACAGTAGTAGTTTTAACTCTAATAGTTTTACTCTATACTACACACTTATTTATCTGATCAAATAATCATACACACTTATTTAACTCATATACTACACACTAATTTAACTCTATACTACACACAATTTAAATAATAAACACACTTATAAACTCTATACAGAACTTAGACAGAGTAAAGGGACACTTATTTAACTCTAAACTACACACTTATTTAAGTGCACACATAGAGTGACTTTTAAGGATCTTTACAGTTCACTTACAGACTATACTAGACAGAGTAACTCTATACCTCTGACACTTAGAACACAAACTCTATGAGACACTTATTTAACTCTAAGACAGAGATTTATTTAACTCTGTATTCTACAACACTTATTGGAGTGTCCACACGAGATTAACAAAGAGACAGTTCAAAGATATAGAGGAAAGACGAGAGATTTAGAGTAGTGTAGAGAGAGAGCGTGAGACAGAGCGAAAACAGACCAAACCTGAGTGAGAGGGAGACAGAAAGAGAAGAGAACAGAGAGGAGAGCAGAGATGAGAAGAGAAAGAGCGAGAGACAGTTCAGGGAACTGACTTCTAAAGAGAGACAGAGATTAGAAAGTAAAGAGGAGAGTTTACAAGACAGTAAGAAAGAAAAAGGTGCAGTGAAGGGGAGATTTAAGAGACATGGGAGAAACGGATGACAAGAGAGAGAGGCGAGAGAGAGAGACGTCCTCTGCTCCCACGGCTTTAGCGTCAGGTGCAGAGAAAGAAAGAACTACAGACAGAGAGAGAGAAACAGAGAGGAGAAAAAAATAGAAGGGGAGACAGAGAGAGAGAAACATAGAGACGAGAGAGGAGAGAAAGAAGAGATTGAGAGATCAGAGAAAGAGAGACAACAAGAGAGAAAGAAAGAAAGGAAGACAGAAGAGAGAAAGGAGAGAAGACACAAAGAGAGAGAGAGAAAGAGAGAGAGAGAAGACCGAGAGAGAGAGAGAAGAAAGAAAAGAGAGAGAGAGACAGAGAAGAGAGACAGAGAGAGAGAGAATAAAACAGAGAGAGAGAGAGAAAGATAGAACAGCTGAGAGAGAAGACAGAAAGAGATTGAGAGGGAAAGAAAGAGAGTGAAACAGAGAGAAAGGGAGACACAAAGATAGAGAAAGAAAGACAGAGAGAATGAAAGAAAGAGAGACAGAGAGAGAGAAAGAGAGAAAAAGAGAGAAAGAGAGAGCGAAGGAAAAAGAAAGGTAGAAAAATAAAGAAAGGAAGGTGAGAGAAACAGCGAGAAAGAAAGAGAAAGCAAAAGAGAGAGAGAGAGAGAGAAAGACAGAGAGAGAGAGAGAGAGAAAGAGTGAAAGAGAGACAGAAAGCGAAAGAAAGAGAGAGAAGAGAGAGAATCTCCCTGGTAAAATTTTATCCAAATGTGCCCAAAATAGTCCCAGTGTGGAGCCTGTGCACCAGACAGCCAATTAGTATAACACATGAATATGATTTGATACATGAACAGCATTGCAAATATTTGTTTTCTAGCTAAAGGTGCAGTATGTAACTTCCTGGTGGTAGCATGACCCCATGGAAATAGAAAGTTAAAACCATGCTTCTGAACATTTTCCAAGAAGACATAATTAATGCCATATTATATAACAACATTTCCATTAAAAAAGCAGGAGGTAGCCTTCCTCCAGGCCATGTAAGAGTCACGTTTGTGGAAAGGCAAGCCCGCTCAGAGTAAGGATGAGGTTTTTCAGCTTAAAAAAAAAAACGAAAAAAAAAAACGAACTTACTTTCTGGCTAAAAATGTACATACTATGCCTTTAAAGCTTGAAAGTTTGCAATAATTTGTCTTATTTCAGTGTTTCCTTCAACACAGCTAACTGCTAACCAACCTGAATGCTAATCTGACCACACCCAAACACAAATTCACACAGATAATGCAAAATAACACAAATAATCTGTCCAAATTAAGTACGACGATACCATTTTGGCTTATCGCAAAGTATGTAATGTAATACATGTAAAATACACTACTTTGTGTGCAGTAGGTGTGGGTCACTGTAGCTCTTAGTGTCTGGGTGGACCCTTTTCTACTTTACAACAGTGAGATGAAAGCATGATTTATGAATGATGTCTATCTGGGCCCATAATTCCTCCCTGTTTGGTGCTAAAAGTGCACCTAGCCCAGCCTTTAGTGTCTGGTCTGTTGGGTTTCTGCTGCAATGCCCTTCACATCCCAATTCACGCATTATCTTTCTCATTTTACCTCCCAGCGATATATCCTGCCATTTTGTTTTGCTAGACAATAGTGTGAATATAGCTGCGTAAAACTCGAATACAAGCACAAGTGGAAGATGTTAACGAGTACTGTCGCTTCAAAGTAGCGTCGGTCTGTATCAGTTTAGTTTATATTATTGATTCTCCTTCCACTTCCACCTTAGGAAAGATATTTTAAACATTATCTAAGTGTATCTTTCTGGTAAATTGCTATTTCGTTAAGTGTAACAACGGTATTCATAAAAACGACTACTGGTACAACTACTATTACTACAAATACTACTACTTTATTCCAATTTTTATGTAAAATGTAAAGTTGTCCTTCAAAATTACTTAGTTAAAGCCATTGTATGTAACTTTTTATCCAAAAAAACACTACATAAAAGCCTGTATTTGATTTTTTTTTCCATTTTCGATGTGTGAAAAACATGCATCCTCACAGTGAGCGGGCTCGCATTTCCACAAACCTGACACTTACTTGGCCGGGAGGAGGGTCTCCACCTTTTGTTTCCATGGAGATGTTTTTCCTTTCCAAAGTAGCTTTAACTTTCTATGGAAACATGCAGGTGATGTGACATACTGTGCCTTTTAAGTACTTACAAAATGTATTTAATGTGTATTTTTTCACCAAAGTTGTAGTTACATGACTTTGGTAAATGTGTCTATCTACTTTCCACCTCTGCGTTAAGCCTGGGACGATACTGAAATTTAGCGTCACAAATATCACGGCCAAAATAAAATCAAATAAATCAAATAAAATCAAGCTGCTGACAGTTTAAAATGTTCTGGATATGAATAATTATAATTTTAATCTTGTTACAGAATTGTACTTTGTCATCAGTGAAAACAACTACGATCTAGCGGAGAATATTCTGGATGAGCAGAGCCGTCAACAGAAATTTGGGGGCCCCGGGGCAAGACGTCTCACATGGGCCCCCCTCTAATACAAATTAATAGGAAGAGAGTCTAATTTTGGGGGCCTAAACCCCGGGACAACAGACCTCTGTGTCCTCTCCTGTTGACTCCCTTGTGGATACGTTTTTTTTCTTCTTCTGCACATTCTGGCGATGTAATGACGATTATCTTTCTTGGCGATTATATAAAATGTCCCACGAATGATTACTGTGGACCCATTTTATCACGATAAACGATATTATTGTCTATTATCGTCCCATCCCTGCTCTGTGTAGCTTCTTTTTAATCTGATGATATAACTTTGACTTAGCATTTAGCACTAGCATTCTTTAGCCCTTTCTTTAGCCCTTTCTGTAGCCCTTTCTTTAGCGTTTAGCGTTCTGCCTGTGTGCTGTGGTCTGCAGTCTCCACGGGTCACCGGAGATGGATTTACATGGTCCGAGTTGGAAGACAAAAAGATTTGGCTCTCACTGACCTCCGAGTCCGGGCCGGAGGCGGTTGTCGTAGCCGTCCAGAAGGCTGTCTAAGATCTTGGTGAAGACCTTAGTGTCATCTTTCTGTTCATCTGTCATGCCATTCTGCCCCGGGCTGCCAAAGCAAAGAGTCACATTTTAAACTCAGGACACAGAGAAATACAGAGAAGAGGAGAAAAGAGAAAGAAGAAGGAGAGAGAGAAGAGAGAGAGAAGAGAGAGAGAGAAGAAGAAGAGAAGAGAAGAGAGAGAGACTGGGCTGCCAAAGCAAAGAGTCACATTTTAAACTCAGGACAGGATTAGAGAGAAAAAGAGAAGAAGGAGGAGAAGAAGAGACAGAAAGAGAGAAAGAAAGAAAGAAAGAAAGAAAGAGAGAGACTGGGCTGCCAAAGCAAAGAGTCACACTTTAAACTCAGGACAGGATTAGAGAGAAAAAGAGAAGAAGGAGAGACAGAAGAAAAAAAGAAGAAAGAGAGAAGAGAAAGAAAGAGAGAAGAGAGAGAGAAGAAGAGAGAAAGAGAGAGAGAGACTGGGCTGCCAAAGCAAAGAGTCACACTTTAAACTCAGGACAGGATTACAGAGAAATAGAGAGGAAGGAGAAGAAGAAGAAGAAGAAGAAGAAGGGGGACAGAAAGAAGAGAGAGAAAGAGAAAGAAAGAGGGACTGGGTTGCCAAAGCAAAGAGTCACATTTTAAACTCAGGACAGAAAGAGAGAGAAACAGAGAGAGAGAGAGAGAGAGAGAGAATGAAAGAGAGAGAGAGAGAGAGAGAGAGAGAGAGAGAGAGAGAGAGAAAGCAAGAAAGACAGAGAGAGGGAAAGAGGGAGAGCAAAAGAAAAAAAGATACACAGAGAGAGAGAAACAGAGAAAGGGAGACAGAAAGAGATAGAGGGAATGAAAGAAAGAGAGAGAGAGTGAAAGAAAGAAAGAGAGAAACAGGGAGAAAGGGAGATAGAAAGAGCAAGAGAGAGAGAAAGAAAAAGGAAAGAGAATAAAAGAGAAAGAGAAAGAAAGAGAGCAAAAGAAAGAGAGAGAGAGAAAAAGAGCAAAAAAAAGAGAGAGAGAGAGAAAGCAAAGAGAGACAGAGGGAGAAAAAGAGAGAATCTCCCAAAGCAAACAGAGCTGAGGGGGTTTTCAGGGGGAAGGGTTGAACTGAGGTTATGACATGAATCGAGAAGCAATGATGCGGAGGATAGAATCTTTCAAACCGACCGCGGCTGGAAAGTGTTTGGAGTAAACCTCAGAGCCACGTCAATATCAAAATCACTCAATAATGTTTAAAAGAAAATGAAAAAGACATCGATTTTCCTCATCATCCGGGCACGTCCTCCACAGTCGGCCGCTGCATAGTTTCAGATGACATCATAATATTCTATAAACCAAAAGTATTTCATTAAAATGGGGAGCAGCTCAAAATGAGACTGTTGAAATGCACATTTTTGTTGTAATACAGTGAGTTTTGGGTCTTGTCACTAATAGAAATGATCAAATTCAACTTTTCTACATTTGCATTTTGGATATTTCTTGGCAAAGTACAATGTAATCAACGGGAAAAGTTCTAGTTATGTCCTATGAGAGCTTTAACGTGAATGTTCTGCAATACGGCATTAAACTCATTGATTTTGTTGGGTTTTTTTTCACCAAAACACCTTGACCAACTCTGCATTTGTACTGGGAGTGGGGTTCTTTGGATTTGACCTGTAACTTGGAGTGGTGCCATACTGTGGAACATTTCAGGCGAAGCAAGCGCATCACCATGGAGACAAGCAGGTGGCAAACCATCCACCAGAAAGGCTACATAGTGCAGTTTTTTTTTTTTTTTAAACAAGAAATAAAGTTGGCAGAATTAAGAGTAATGTGAAAGGCAGTACTTGTAGCCACTTTCTAGCTTTGTCAAATGGGTTTTTCAAATCGTTTTAAATGGAAATAAACACTAAATCAACATTGTTTCGCTACTAAACTGTGAACACGGTGTTTTAATAACATTATCTACTGTCCCGACTGCTTTTTGGTCCATTTTAGTGCACCACAAAGTTTGCAGTTTGCAGCTTCTGTTTTAAAAGATGTGTTTCAAGTACTTGGCGACATCACACATGACAGCCGGGTGTTTCTGATTATAAAAAAAGCACAAATTTTAGACCAATCACACTGTTCCTCATACGTCCAGACCCCGCCCCTCTGCTCCCCTCGCTCTCCTCTTGAGTCGTACTGTCAAGTTTCTCAGCTCTACTTGAAATGTGTTTGTGGGCGGAGTTTAGTTTCGTTTCGTTTAATCCCACTTTAAGGACAGGATAGCGTAAAACTGTATTGAAATGACGACATGCAAAAGCTCAAACGAAATGGCGGTGCAGCGGGTACGTCGAGCACCGTGTACCGTGAATGAGATAATCATTCGATCTGAGTCAAAGTGCAAGTTTATGTGACAATTTCCACGAGTGAATCACGTTCGTTATTCTGCAAAGCAACACCAGAGTTGTTCACAGTATCACAGTGTCACTTACAACAAGATTTCATTTGTTTGTTAAAATATCCAAACGGAACTGACTTGGGACGACACGACCTTCTCGAATGTACCAGGCTAAATGTGTCTTTATTTTTAAAATCATCCTCACGCTCCACAGAGATTTAAAAGTGATGTTGTTACAGCCCTAAGTTCTTTTCTGTCTCTTGTATCTGTCCTGTGTTTGGTGTGTTGTGTTAAATCACTTTTCTCCATGTAATCCTGGCTGTGTGAGTCCTCGCTGTGGATTGGACGACGATTTTCCCACCTGGACAATCCCGTGTCTCACCTGCAGCCGCCTCCCCCCATTTAAGGACTCGCTGCTCCTGTTTGTACGTCACTAATGTGGAAGTGACTGTTCCTGAGACACTCGACTGTCACTACTGTCACTACTCTGTTATATTATTGTAAAATCATTTCTTAGTTAAACTTGACCTTTGTTCCTTTTGTTTAAACCTTGCACATTACCTTTTGTTTGAATACTTTAGATCCCTTTTGTTTAGTTTAACCTTTTACATTCCTGTTCATTAAATTGCTTCTTTATTTCGCCATTTTTCCATCTTGGTTTTGTTTTTTGTCACTTCCCTGACCCTAGACGAGCTGGGTCGTAACAGATGTCTGCGCTATAGTGATTATTAAACCAACTCTATGTAAGATTTAGATTTTAAACTCCATAAACTTGACCTGTGTACACAGATACGCAGTAAGCATGTTCAAATCAAATACAGCTTTTAAGACTTATAATGCTGATTTATTCTTAATTATAAAAACACTGGACACGATGTTATAATTTGCTCTTTTGGTCCCTAAGATGATTATCAGAAAGCAGAATGAGCCTCACACGAGTCTCACATTTACGTTGCCAGGTTCAATGCTGAAATCCAGTTGCTTTAACCTAAAATGCCTCTGTCTGATCTGAATCATCACTTCCTAAACTCCAGCACCTGCAGATGGTCATGGCTCAGTGCTAGTGCAGCCTCTGCAGCTCCGTGAGTCAATTCTGCAGGTTCTGAGCTTTCACATGAGGCACAGCATGTCCACATAGAAAAAAACATGTAGGTGTGCTCTATATGCACGGTTAGAAACTGGTTCCATTGCAATTGCAGTATCTAAAATAAAAATACAGTTTGTTGTTTTTTTTTGTTTTTTTTTATTTTTTTTTTTTACTTAACTTCCAAATAAAAAATAAATAAATAAATAAGTGTCTGTATTTTTATTATTATTAATTAATTATTTATTTATTTATTTTTTTAAACGGTATGCAAATGGAGCTTTAAACAATGCCACATTATAATTTGACAAAACGGATTCAAGAACTAACTACTGCATTAAGACCCATACTAAATCAAGAGTATAGTAGGTCTAAATTACTTCAAAAATTTTCCCCAAAAACAGTCAGAGCACCAGCTACATGCACAGTTCCCTTAAAACCTCCATTGGTTTAACATTAGACAAACAAACCTGAGCTGAAAGAAAAAAATATTCAAATATTTCCATCGCCAGTCACACAAAATGGATGTGGCCTCGTTCACGTTCTGAAATAACTTAACCATGGACCAAACACACCAGTCTTCTGCATATGGAAAATAAGCCTTTACCACACAGCACATCCAAGCTTCTATCTGTCATGTTACAAGAGCATGTAGTACAGAAGCGTAATTTCTTTCACCCAAGACATGTACAAGTGCACTTTTAATCTCGCGCGGAAAAGGCCCATAGATCTGGCCGTCTGCTGGTGTGACATTGACTCATTTACAGTTGTTGATTCATGGAGTGTGACGCATCTGCAAGTGTTTTAGCAGCAAAGCCTTCCACGCAGAGCAGCAGCAGCAGCAGCAGCCACCCAGAACAGCCGCTATCTCGCACCGCGCCAGAGAATACAGGAACATAGAATGCATTATTTATACATTAATATGCCCTTTTATGGACCACAAAAGGTTTCGCCCGAGAGTGCCCTTTGATCAACAAAAGTCTAAAAAAAACAAGCAGGATAATTGTGGATTTGAGTTGCGAGTTTGGGGCATGAATATTTCACACGACACATCATCAGGAATAGTGCCGCTAATTACGTTAAGAGTTTGTGACTGGGATGTTTAGTGTTGGCTAAAGATGGATTTTGGTTCATTTAAAGACGGATTATGTAACTTTTTCTGCTGGACGGCACCCGGAACCACTGTGTTAATGTGTTGCCTGGAATGTTTTTACACTATAGCGTTAAATTTATCTATCTTATCTACTTTTACAGGTGTTTTTATGTGACATGCATGTTTACCGTGAGCGTGCCTCTCCACAGATCTGACCTGTAACTACGTCTGGTGGGGTGGCGATAGGTAAGTTTAATACCATACTGTGGAAAATTTCACCCAAAGCAATAACTTATCCATAGAGACAAGTGACATGCTGCAACTTTAGACGGTACAGAGATCGGTTGGTAAAACTTGGGACAACACTGGGGCTAAACTTGGAACTAAACCAGGACTAGATCAGGACTAAACCAGGTCTACACAGGACTAGACCCTATAGCATCTTAGATTATCCATATTGACAAAGTTTGGGCTTCCGTTGCAGTGTAGAGGGTGCAGTACATCTTATGTGGTGTCCTAAGTCAAGACACTTCACACAGCTGCCCCAAGAAGATGATGTGACAAGTAACGGAAAAAAAATCTATGAACTTGTATCGTATTTTCAGGACTATAAGCCACACTTTTTTCAGTTTGTCCTGAGGTGCGACTTATACTCAGATGCGACTTATATGTGAAATTATTCAAATATATAATTTCACATCTTCGTTACTGTCACACTCGCAACCACGTGAGGGCGCTCTAGACTTGTACCAGTATCTACTCCTCCTGTGCCATCGAAAATTTACGGTAATTTAAAAGACATCTGAGAAAGACTGAACAAAAATGCCTCTAAAAGAAAACCGTACTCTGCTGAGTCTGATTACGCCACACAGAAGAGGAAATGGCACCTGGAGTTGACAGAGTTGTTCAGAAGCGACACCGAGGATGAAGAATTCAGTGGATTTAGTGATTTGCTTGTTTTTTTCTGCTTTAGTTTTGTGATTAACTGTTAATATCTGACATTAACAAACCAGACACATGTTCAGTTCTGTCTGTGCTTCATGTAGCTGAATAAATATAAATGCGTTATGTTAGCATGATGTACTGCTATTCAGCCTGTTGTTCTCTATTTTATTGCTATTATTATAATTTGTCCTTGTCCTGTTCTTGGTCTCGGATTTTGTAAAATAAATTTCCCCCAAAAACTGCAACTTATATATGTTTTTTTTTATTCTGCATTTTTTGGCTGGTGCGTCTTACACTCCGGAGCGACTTATAGTCCAGAAAATATGGTATATATTTATTATTTCAGCTATCGGACTTATGCTTTACAATGTGGCGTGTAATTCCATGATTGGCAGCCACTTTTCTGTCAGTAAACCCCAGGGCAGCTGTGGCTACAGGGTAAATTGATAAAGTGAATTTGAGTGTCCGAATGAGCTCAATACTTGACCAGTGCATTCTTATTGGACCTTGTTTAGATCTGAATCCTGATTGATACTTTGCAGCTGATGCAAATGTGACGCTAACTAGAGGTACTGCTCTGTCTGGAGCTCTGTCACTCAAATGCGAGTTTTTAATTTGACCTTTGTTTTAACATAATCTGAGTATAACGAGCTGGAACTAGGACAGGTGATCTGATTTGTACTGTTAAACAAGTCCCGCTCAAGTTACATAACAGTCAGAAGCTAGCCAGCGTTAGCCAACTATTTAGTTAGCCACACGCACCTGGGCATTCATCCATAGACATAGATGCAGTGCACACCCAGCATAACCCGACGTCATTACGGTTTATTATCATTTATTCCGTGCATTACTTTTGAGCGCCGCTGTTTTCAGACATTTTTAGACCATTTGCCAAACATGTTCGGAGATGTTTAGATGTATGTGAGAAGAAAACCAAGTCTTAATTTCTCCCTGAGGCGTCGGACGTGCTCACATTTAGAGCTGAGCACGCACTCATGCATAAGTGTTGACAATAATCTGATAAACGCCCCAAACCGCGCCTCGTGTGCCGCTCAGCCCCGTCTCCGCCTGTTGGAGTCTCATGCCTCGGCGGTGTAAATGCATGCTAAATACGCGCTGTTGAGAAAGTGCGGCTACGAGGAGAAACGGAGGTCATCGAGATTGGCAGAACGGGGCATAGAGAGGGCAAAGAAAACTCAACGAAAACTATGGTGATACAAAATAAAAACGAGTAAAGATGAGTAAAGTGGAGAAGTACTGAGATTCAAAACCATGGAAGCTGATCAGACAGAGGTATTTTGAATGGACTTTACTTGTTACCTTTCATACTTTCAGGTCTAAAGATGTACTATGTAATTTTTCCGTAATGTTCCACAGTATGGTATTAAACTTCTCTATCTAACATATTACAGGTCTCATCAGTGGAGAGGCAACCTCGCTCAGGGAAAGAACGCACGCTTTTCAAAAGGTATCTCTGAGCAATAAATACAACTGAACAAATGCAAGCTAGACAAGTTTAATATCGCACGGTGGAACATTCCAGGCGAAGCAAAAACCTCTCCCAGGTGGCAAACCCTCCACCAGAAAAGTTACATAACGCACCATTAACAGGCCGATCCAGTCAGATCCTAAGATGCGTTTGGGTGCAGTGGTTTCAGGTTCGATTTCCAGACCATGTGGAGCTTTTCTGGTTGTTTCCAAGAAGTGCTCCGAATTACTCATTTTAAGAGACGCAACATGTAATTTTTTTTCTGGTGGGAGGGTCTGTCTGTGTTTTCTGTGAACCCTTCCTTCTGGAGCTGGGAGGAGACTCTGGCACTACCCACTACACACCTGCAGCCCATCAGCAATCAAACCTCCACGTCTGGAGTACAAAGAGACCAAGGATCCTGCACATGCTTCCACATCATCGGTGTATCCTCCGTGGTACAATTCTGCTTGGCTCAGTCCGTTTTTTTTGTGGCTATGGTCATACTACTCAGTTGGTGTTTCTCGTTTTTCGCCAGATCCTATTTCTTGAACCCACCTTGCACCTCTGCCTCTGACCCAGCTTCCTACGACCCTATCCTCCTACCAGCGTCCACATCCTCTTGTTTGTAATAAATCCTATTAAACCTCACTCCGAGTCTGTATCTTTGATCCCCCAGAAGTCGTGATAGAGTCTGCTACCTGGAATGGAAATGTTATTTGCCTGGAATGTTCCACAGTATGATAAAACTTGCCTATATAAATGTGTTTTAATTGCTCAAAAATACTATGACTTTTCAGTGCCTCTCCACAACTCTGACCTGTAACTTGGTCTTGCAGAAAAAAATCAATGAAACTCTACCTAAGGTCTACAGTCCTCGTCGTTCATTCATAACATTTTGCATATTTTTAAGTTTCGTAATTCAAATTTGATGTCGTTTTTCAGATCGTCAGGTGTCATACCATGTTTTTTTTTTTTTTTAATTACACATCTTGAGGTTATGTTGCTTACTATATCACGTTTTATAGTTTAAGCTTTTCTGTGAGTCCAGAGCTTCAGAAGTAAACGGCTCTTAAAGTGTCAGAGTTACATAACTGGTCTTTTACACTGTCAAATGTTTTCAAGCATATAACTGTCTTCCTTTTTCCTTTTTTAAAACAAACCAACAATAGCCTCGAACCATGAACTCATTTGCATACTGAGTTTAGAAAATGGTAAGACAAAACATGTTTCATTAAAGTCCACCATAAAGAAATTGCCTTTTAATTCTGTATCTGTGTCCCGCTGTACTTAAAAAGGAGGTATTATACAAAATCGACTTTTTAGAGCGTTCTACCGTGTTATAACATTGCCTGAAGAGATTTTATGTGTCATCCATGCATGTTTGAGTAATTTAGCGATCTCTCCTGGGCCTTGTTCGAGTTCTACTTATGGTCGGCGGCAAGATCCCATCAAAAGTTTAGCCCACGAGCCTGCGTCACCCCTGCTCTCGCACAGCAATGTTCCATGAATTAAAAAAAAAAAAGTCTCCACCCAAAAAAAAAAAAGGTCGCACACTCTAATGTTTCACTGGACCACCTTTTAAAATTGCTCTTACTTTCACAATTAAACTTAGACCTGAGTTCTACTGTTGCTTTTCTTCGATTTGATTTCACCAATCGTTGAACTGATCACCGACCATGATCATTAAGGATTTTTCCAGACACGTTTTTTCCTCAAAGACAATGGGTCCCCACTGTTCTTCCAGTTTTTAATAATGCTCTGGACAGCTCTTAACCCAATTTGAGTAGTTTCTTCCATCTCCTTAAGTGTTTTCTCTGCTTGATGCCATGATTTGACCCTCCTCACACAGACTAACATCTTTTCCACGACCACAGGATGCGTTTTTCGACACGGTTGTTTAAGAAATGAAAACCAACTCATTGCACCACTTGGGGTTAAATAACTTGTTGTAGCTGAAAGATAATCGCTCATGCAGTAATGATCCAACAGGAGGCTCAGACATATTTGCGTAGTTAAATCTAGGTAGTAGACTTTTTTTTTTGGCCAGGCAATGTCCAAAAGCTTGATACAAAACTATTTCATACAACTTCACAAACCTGATGCGATGTGCAGTAGTTTCATTGTTTAGCTGTGCGTATGACTGAAAGGTTTTTAATCTGCTTTTTTTTTTTTATTTTATGATGATTTGATTTATTGTACTGTAATTTTAATGTATTTTTTATTCCGTAAAGCGCATTAAATTACTGTGTGTCAGATTTGTGCTGTACAGATAAACTGGCCTTGCCTTTAGCTCAATATATTGTTATAAATGTGACGCAAATATCTGTAAATTTCTAAGAAGGATTTAACAAAACTGTACAATTCACTCGTAGATCCCGACTTATACATATGTGCAGTAGGGCCATGTCTCTACTCTCTGCACTGAAACTACTCAGTCCGACGCACATGCAGGGCTGTGGAAGTAGAAATCTATGCCATGTTAATTACGTGCATGCACAGCCAACAACCACGTTATAAATGATGCAACACACAGGCACATCCTACTATCTATATATATATATGAGAAACCCATTTTTCACTGTAACATACGAGCTCCCCTCTCTGCTACGGCTCGCGATGTAACTAGGGACACAGTTGGTATCTCAAGGCAAAAGGAAACCAAAGAGCGAGCGAGGGGGAAGTAGACACATGTTGATGAGGTGGAGGCTGTTTCTTCTGCATAAAACATTGCACACCAACCCCACCTACAGGTCATTTTCGCAGCAGCCGTGTCAGCGTTCACACTCTGCCTTATCTTCTCTCTTGGTGCCTGAGCCGGTCTGTGCCAAGGAAATCTGCCACCAGACAATTTACTGCGATCGGCAAAGTAGATAGACAGGTGTGGTCTAGTCTTTCGTCTGGGTTTGTTTAGCCAAGTAAATGTTATTTCAGTTTTTTTACTAGGGAAAATGCTGCATGCTTAATATAGAATAGTTTTCATTTAGATAAATATCTGGCTATATATATTTTTTTTTTGGTTTAATCAATGTGCAGCTCTGTCCAAGTTTCATCTTCCTGTTTGTGGGTAATTACTTCAGGACTTCACTGAGGACATTCGCCCATTAAAAATCTATTGTTCTGAATTGTTAATTTCTATGGCAACGGTGCTCTATTCTCATCCCTCGGAAAGCCATGGACAGATTTGTTCTCCCGTTTGGACTGATCATACTTTAGTTCGAGTCTAGTCCGGCTTAATCCTGGTTTAATCAAACTTTAGAGCTGGTTCTAGTTATTTCACCATTGGTCCCTGTTCAGACTTTTTTGAGAGCGTTCACATTTGTCCCGGTTTGAGCCAAGGTTAGTCTTGGTTTAGTCTCGTTCTTCCTGTTTACTTCTGATGTAGTACACGTGTAAACTCACTCCTGTTCAGTCCTTAAAATTACCCTTGGTTTATAACAGTATTAATCCTGGTTTAAGGTTAAGGTTAAGGTACATTTAATGGTCCCCAGAGACACTTTTTGTCCTAGTTTTATGCAGCAATGGATTTCAACAAACCTGCCCACTTTGCAACCCACAGAGATTCTGCGACTAAATGTGTTTTTTGTGCTGGTTTTCAATCCAAAAAAATGCATTTAAAGGTGCTGTACTGTATTAAAAACGTTAAATAGTTCGTTTTAAACTATTTGCAGTGGTCCAAAGTTATTCCTCAATTACCTTAGGCATTCCAAGCAACCTAATTATTCACCACGATGAGTTTATAAGCGCTTTTCACAACTTTCAGAGGACAAAGCACAGAACAACTAGCATGCTAATGTGCGAAACGCTATATTATGACATTATTTTGACCTCAAGAGCTGCTTGTACAATATATCTGTACTGGGCCAAGACATGGAAAGGAAAATCAGGTGCGTATTTTGTGGACTTTTTAATAACTTTGCTCGATTGACCATATTCTGGCCAGTTTTACTATAAAAGCGGCTAAAATGTGCTTTCTTTGTGGTGGCACTTCCGGTTCAGTGGGAATCCCATTCATTTAAATGGAGAATTTGGGAAAACTTTTGACGCTAAAATGATGTAAATGTTCAGACTTCGTGTGCACCAACAAGTCAACACTGTACTGGTTCTATGGGGCTTTAAAAACGGCTTAGTGATCCCTGTAGAACTTATTTACTGTCCAGTTATTTTAACAAGCTAAATAATACAACTCAAATGAAAACGGCAGTGTACAGTAACGTCCGGAATATGAGGAATCGTCCTGCTTTAGGCTGGGACCGTGTTGGAATGGTCAAATCAAAGTTTAAGCCAACACGGCATTTTTAGTTTCCCTTGGTTTCCTCCGTCTTGGTTCAGTCGTGGTTCAGCCTCGGTCTCTCCTCCGCCTCTATCCTTCCGACAGCGCCGTTCTGCCTCTTTCGTCATTGGCGGATATCTAATTATAAGGCAATTTCTTTCTGTTGGCAACAAACCGTACAGAGGAGCTAGGGCTTCCTGATTACCGCTGAAATCCCTAAAGGTGAGCCATGCATGTGCCTCCACGAATCCCACTTCAAAAAGCAGCTTCGATTATACAGTAAATCTCTCGGCGATAATTGCGCTGCCGTTTGCGGTGACAGTCCCTCATCAGAATTTATATTTTTCTTCCGATTCTGCTCAATATTCACACACACGGCGTCAGGTTTTGCATTTGCCAGTCCGTTCATTTAATCTTGATCGATCAAACGGGATCAAATGTTACTCATTACCATAGATTTTACACAGGCCAGAATCCATTGATGTTCGGTGTCTATTCACAGCGCGAATTCACTTGAAAGAGGTTTTGCAAATGCATGTTTTGTTGTTCGTATTGTAGCGGGGATTTAAAAGCAAGGCCTAACCCATCCTCATTCAGCGCCAGTCAATGCGTCAAACTACCCATGACACGTGTGTTAAAGGGGAGGGGACGACACGTTACGCAATTAGTTCAACATGTTAGCTTTTATTGTTTTGTAAATGCTATATACGAAAACAACATAATACAACTTTTAATTAGATTTAGTTTCGTTTCTGATGCTCCCTGTACTAAGTCACTCCCCCTAATAAAGCTACTGCACATCGCATCAGGTTTGTGAAGTTGTAGTGTATAGTTTTGTACACTGTTGTCCCTCACTATATCACTGTTTGTGGATTTTTTTGTGCTTTTTTACATCGTATGAGCGTGCATTGTGTTCTGCGTCCCGATTGGCTAAGTTACTGTAGACCATTGTCCATCAGTCTCCTCTGTGCCGTGTCTCCTGTACAGTACAGAATGTGTTCAGTCAAATTTACATAAATACTTGATCGACACTACAGCGAAGCGGCGCCAGAACGAAGAGGCACGGTCAGAGGAACTGTGGAATACATGTGAGTCACTATTAATTAATTAAACAAGACAGAAATGTGAGAAAATGTTAATGCCTGTGTGAGAAAAGTGTATAAAGTGTGTGGTGAGGGGTTTTACAGCCTAGAAACATATACAATAATTGCAAAAAATAAGGCTGACTACTAATTTTTAGAGCGTAATCCCCACGATAAACGAGGGTCCACTGTATTTATGAAAAATGGACGTGCAGGAGTATCGGTGACAGGCTTGTATTAACTGTAAGGAGGGTTCGAATAGAGAAAGATCGCAAGATTACTCAAACATGCATGGATGATATTGCTGGGTTTTACACATTCTATAGGCCAATGACGTGAAACACAGCTAAAACGGGGGGCAGCTAAAATGAATATTGTTCAAATTGTGTTTTTTTATTGTTGAACAGTGAGTTCTTGGGTCTAGTCACTAATAAAAATGATCCAGTTGAATATGTGTGAATTTACATATTGGCTCGATCTAATCAATTGGGGAAATCTGGCTCTTGTCCATCATCTGGGAAAACAACATCGTCACCTTCTCGAATCATCCATATTAAACCATTTCAGGCATGTTTGTGATGACGCAACATCGTAACAGGCTAAACTGCACAAAAAAGACAAATTTACATAAGACCCCATCTTTAATTAATCAGTGGAGCAGCCAAGACCTGCATTTTTACAAAAGACTAAATGTCACAATTGATCCTCTTAAGGTGCGGTGCTTGCGATTATAGGGATTCAAATCTAAACACACAAAGGACACACGCGTAGCCTCGGAATCAATGCATTTGCGGTCACATGACTTCCACTTGTCAGCTCGCATTCATCCACTCGGGATCGTCTCCAGCGGGTCCTCGTCTGCTGCTTGTTAGGCGACATCTGACACCTCAGTGTTGACATTGAGAAGTGTGTCTTTACATTAGCCTTGTCCGAGCCCGCAGCCATTGTCAAAACCACAGCTGTAGTCGATTGCAAAGGAGTACAATGCCACTCTCTGTCCATGCAAGGCTACACTGCAATGCAATTTTCATCCTTCAAGGTTTGATAACGTTTTTTTGATATCTTTTTGCCTGCCATAGGAAATCGCCGGACTCCTATTGTGCAAATTGCTTTGAATATCATTCCTGGTATAACTCATTTATCCAGGACCAAAAAGTGGAAGAACATTTCAGATTACACTGAAATGGGCATCAAATGGTGAAATGTTACGACAGTTGTCATAGCAATTAACAATCAAAATATAATAACTTTTTAAATGCGTAATAGTCATCAAAATGGCATCCGTGACAGGACAAAGTCAAGCAATTTTGTTCTAGAAATCAACATGACAACACTGAAAACACAATGGGGCTATGACGTAAAGATGCTATCGATGTCTAGCTCCCAAAGGTGAATGCTGCTGTTGTGTCCTTGGGCAAGACACTGAACCCACCTCGCCCCTGGTGTCTGCGTACACTGGTGTGTGAATGTGTGTGCGAGTGAGCGGTTCTTTGACGTAAAGCTCTAGAAGGCGGAAAAGCGCTATAGAAAAACGTGACCATTTACCATAACTGCATTTACCTTAGACTGGCCCTTAAATAAAAAGCAAGCCCACTTTAGCCAACTCACTTCTAAGAATCCAAAACTCAAATACGATGGGAGGAAGATTAGAAACCCAGCACATAACATATGCAATATCAATATGCAAATCACTGCACAGTGGGGGGCCGATAATTAGCAGAAGGAAGCCACCCCAGCAAAATGTAAAGCAGGCTTGTTTTAGGGATGCCATAGGTGCAAAAGCTCTGAGCGACGCTACACAAAAAGCAGAAAGATAAATGAAATGGGTGACCAGGTGAACGCCTTTGTATCTGCCTCCCTGACTGGATGACTTAGTGACATATTTACTGGGCGGTTGGACAAGTCGGCTGATAGGAAATGAGCCATATCCCAGCATGAAAAGGTCATCCTTCACGCCTTAACAGCATGCGATGACACTTGGCTGGCCGCACATGGTTCTCGACATACAAGCTAGCCATTTCTAATTATAGGCATTTTGGAAACACTTGAGTTTTTCGAGATGTCTGAATAGGTATTTTGGTTTTCGAGTTAGACGATATTGTTGCAACATAATATCCCTTTAATAGAAACAGGTGCTGGCACGGTACTAAGATTTACAACTCGATTTCGATACTATGGACTTCGCTCAATGCTAATACCAAAATGGAGATTAAAAAAATGCACCTTTTTTAGTAATACAATGTAATTTCCAATGCACAAACTAATAGTACTTTCTTAATATGAGGATGAGGGCTTATATTCATTCTACTAAACCTCAAAATCATACTAAAACTGTTCAGGAAAAGCTCAAATTTTGTGCGATGTGACTTTGTTGCAGTATCGATACTTGCTCAAATGTGTATGCAGTGTCGATATCAGTTTTAGGAAAGCTTAGAATTAGATTTTACTTTTGACAACCCTAACAGAAATCAATTACTGCCTCCAAACGCAGAATCCGAGACCTATCCTCCAAACCATTGCATACTTTTTGATATTTTGCTTTCAAGATCACTGCACAGGCAAATATTCCAACTATTCCAACAGCCAACAGTGTATCTCATTTACGGCATGACACATTTTTGCATGTTCTTACCTTTTCCCGCCCAGTGCAATGTCGATGCCAAGCAAGAAAGCCCAGAGACACAATAAGGCCGGCCTGCTCCGTCCACACATCTCGGCGATATGAGGACTTTTCAGTGCTAGAGGTCAAATAAAAAACACACAATCAACATACAGGCAGTGAAGCTGGAAAGGCATGACTAACCCTGTGTCATATTGTTGACCAAGACTGCATAAATCAAAATAAATAAGCCCTCACACGCCACTTTTACGCATGTACCCCCCTCCTTAAAGACTTGACATCATCATTTTGAATTAGGTGGCACGTTGACTGGAGCAGAACTACACACCAGCACAGCACAGCCCAACGTGATGCATCCAAGCGCTATGCATGTTGGGTGTCATAATTAAAAGCATATGCATCCTCCATCGCGGTCAGCAAGCAAGAAAACCAAGCAGGGCGCGCGTGTGAGCGTTGTAGCACCTGTACACAGCCTCCCTCCGGTCTCCCCACCACCACCACCACCTCCTCTTCCTCCCTCCTCCTCCTCCTCCTCCTCTAATACCCTGCAATGTGAAACGCGTCGCACCGCAATATCAAAATCCCCCACCGAAAATAACAGCATTTGGTTCCCTCTCCATCACTAAGCCCCGGTGATGTCAGCCCGGGTGCAAAAAGAAGTATTTAGGGTTCCGTTTGGTGCCGTGGTCCGGGGGAGGAAAGCAGCAGCAGCAGCAGCAGCAGCAGCACACACTGGCGACATGAGTGGACTTACTTAGTGATTCTACAGAGGAACAAGAGTCTACTAGTCGTATGTGCTGCTCCAAGACGCACAATGGCACCGTTTGCAAAGCACTAACATGAAAATATAAATCCGATGTTTGACAGGGATTGGATGAAGCGCGAATGATGCAGATTAGCAGCAAATCCCCCACTTCTTTTCGCAAGTTATTCAGAGGAGAGACCGCGGTGTGATTGCTTTTAGGCTTTAGAATGCAACTGGCATCGATGCGTCTTCACTAAACATGGAACCATTTCGCTTCGTTTGGCCAAAAATGTGCCTTGACGTGGGTTTTTCTAATCAGACATCCGTGGAGCTTGTGATTGAAGCATCAAACAGCCTTAAAATGCGCCTTAATTACGACGACAACTCCCCCAGTATGCCCTCGCAGGGAAAAACTCAAGCAAGTAAAATACACATAATCCTGTCCGCTTTTACGCGTGGAAAAAAAAGAGGAATTCAAAGCACACTTACGCCAGACACCAATGGTTTTAACGTTGTCCTCTAATTTTGAACTTTTCCAAGTGAATACGTATCCTAACCCGGTTTGAATGAGGCAAAATCCTCCTGTGTGATCTCAGATCTGACGAATTCTCGCTTGAGGCTCGAGAAGCGGCTGCTGACGATATGCGCAGGTCTCTCTCACTGCTCATTGGTGCCTGCGCTGCCTCCACTGCTGCTGCTGCCGCTGTAGCGCGACTCCAACTCTGTCTGTCGGCAACATAAATGTCCCCTAACTACGACCAACGCGCCCCGTAACATCACAGACATGGTGTTTGGTGCTGGTCGTGAGCGCAGCGCATCCAAACGCAGCGCTGTGGATGGAGAGAGCCGCTCTGGTATAAGCCCAGCCCATGTTACATGCAGCACAATCCAACTTCCACTGCCGCTGTCGCCCCTAATCTCTTTCACAGTGGCTGCTAAATAAAAATCCTCTTACATTTGCGGCTGGAATCCCTTGTCTCTCGCTCTCGATTTCTCTTGAATCTATGCCATGATAAAGCAGCTATAGTCTAACATGTAAGTTACGAACACGAAGCAACACACGCAGACACAGACCAGCACTGGGCTCGAAACAGGCGTCCACAAACACAGAAACACAGAAAACTGCAGGGAAAATGTTAGTTTCCTCACCCGCTGCAAGAGTCCTCGTAGAAACCAAAACGAATAAAATAAAATCTCCACTCGCGCCTCGTCGGTGCTATGGAAAGCCCTCCACGTTTCGCATGGAGACAAGCCGCCGAGCCGTGTGCCTCTGTTTACAGCACCCCCCAAAATCTTGTGTGTGCTGCTACTGCTGCTTATTACAGCGTGCACGCACTGAGAGAACCGCGCTCTCGAGAGAGAGACGAGAGCGAACGAACGAGAGGCGAGAGAAGCGAGGAGGAGACGCGTACATCTGCAAGGAGGCGAGGGAAGAGGAGCACGCAGGGGGAGCAGCGGATAGATATTTGAGCAAGTTCAGTCCCGGTTTAGATGACGTTTTTATCGGCGAGGACTGCGATAAACCAACAGCAAAACGCGGTGGTTTCCAGTGAGCGCCCCAGCTGTTGATTTGTTAAGGACGCCTTTTTGGAGACGTGTTCTTCGCCCCGAGTTTTGACTGTGGCACACACTGGGAGAGAGCCGGCAGTGGAGTCACGTCAGTCCGGTCTGCAGTGCTACGTTTCCTCTGTCACCAAGTCTGTTAGTTACGAGACACACGGGGCTTTGCTTTTACGCGTGAAAATGTATAAATATGTTTTAATAGAAATACAAATATAATCTCAGTAGATCAGTTATAAAAATGCGTTTTTTTCCCCACAAATTTGTCTCACACAATCCTGACAAAACCTGACCAAACACGAGGTCCTATTTACAGAACATGAACAATGCGTAAAGTAAATATATTCAGCTTTGTGCCAAAATCACACGTGTTCTCTTTATTCTTAAATTACGCGATATTTGACGTGATGCATTTTCACACTTGAGGCTTATACAGGACTCTGCACATCACAGACACAAACTCATAAGGCGCTGCAGCAGGTGCGCACCAGTTTCAATATAACCCACAATGTGATACCGCCAAACCAAACCAACGCAATAATGTGCCATGGCCGCGCTGGAGTTTACGCACAGCGCGCGCTCCGTCCCGCTCAGACGCAACCACTGCATGTGACTCTATGATGATGATGATGATGATGGTGGTGGTGATGTGCCCGGTGCTCACGCGCGTGCACGTGCCGACATGCATAACCAACACGTGCCCGCGTGCGTGGACGTGTGTGCGCAAGGAGAGAGAGAGGCAAGAGAGGAGAGAGAGAAGAGGAAGAGTGAACGAGAAGGGAATAGAGTGTCGCGCTCTGCTTTTACGCGTTTTAATAACCTTCATTCCTCGTGCCAAACAGGAGCTGTCAATTACAGGTCACACACACACACACACACACACACACACACACACACACACACACACACACACACACACACACACACACACACACACACACACACACACACAGGATGCAGGATGTTGAGACGCGCGTAGAAAAAGGCAGGAGATGGATGACGGTCATTTGGGTGAGAGATGTGCAGGTTATGGGGAAATAATCGCTCGCACCGTGAACTGAGCCGCGGAATATCAAAAGAGAGGAGGTGTTTGACGGAGCTCCACGCGCCCCCCGCCCGCCCCTCGCTTTGTGCGCGCGCCACAACCACCACCTCCACCTCCACCACCTGCTACAACTGTGTTCATGAACTCTCCGCCCAGCGCGCCGGCTCAGCGCGAGAGTCTGCGGGGAACGAGACGTGTTTATGCGCTTTAAGACTAAGTCCATAGTGAAGAATACAGAATACTACTACTACTACTACTACTACTGCTGCTGCTACTTCTATTACTACTAGTAGTACCACTACTACTGCTACGACTACTGCTATACTACTACTACAACTGCTCCTACTTCTACTGCTACTGCTACTATTACTACTACTACCTCTACTGCTTCTACTATTACTACTATTACTACTACTACTGCTGCTGCTGCTATTACAACAACTACTACTACTACTACTACTACTATTACTACTACCTCTACTACTTCTATTACTACTACTAGTACCACTACTACTACTATGACTACTACTGCTGCTATACTACTACTACTACCACTACTGCTACTACTACTACTACAACTGCTCCTACTTCTACTGCTACTGCTACTACTACTACTACCTCTACTGCTACTACTACTACTACTACTACTAGTACTACTATTACTGCTGCTGCTGTTACAACAACAACAACTACTACTACTATTACTACTACTAATACCACTACTACTACTACGACTACTGTTGCTATACTACTACTACTAATACTACAACTGCTCCTACTTCTACTGCTACTATTACTACTACTACCTCTACTTCTACTACTATTACTACTACTACTACTACTACTCCTACTACTACTACTAATACTTATACTACTCCTACTCTTACCTCTATTTCTACTGCCATTACATCTACTACTACTACTACTTCCACTACTGCTACCTCTACTGCTATTACTACTGCTGCTACTACTTTGTGCCTGATCTTAGGGTCTACAGCAACACATCCACAGACAAACTACATCTCATATGCGTATTCTCTTCATGCCCTTGTACATGTAGTACTGTTTCTTTATTTGTGACAGTGGCATTTCCCTGGAGAGCAGAGTAGAGCAAAGCAAGAAATAAAATCTGTTGGTGATTAAATGTCTTTGAGGCGCCTTTGCTTTTAAAACTATTTGAAATGAGCTTCATCACCTTTAATGACCTTTAAGAGACAACGAGCTAAAGCAGCAACTCACTTAAAGAAGAAAACTAGTGAACAATGGTGAGGGAACATAGACTGTGTAAAGAAGTGGACAAAGTAAATGTGACGTCGCCCACAGCGTCAAATGAAGCTCATCGAGGCTCGAGGGTTTCAGATTTGGATTTCCGATCGTAAGTATCATAGCAACTAAAGAGTGAAATCCAGAGTGACGCTGTTGAAGGTAACGTCTCTTTCTGCCTGCACCTCTGGTTTAGCAGGGAGCGAGGGCTTAGCAACACTGTCAATCAAACCTGTTGCTAACGCTAGAGGGAGCGACCTCGGGGGGAAAGACGATACCTGATTTGTCTGTTATCAATGTTCATATCTTCATTTTTTTTCTGTCAAAATAGCTGCTGCTCCTCCACATCGAGAAGAGGCAGCTTGAACGTTTCCCTAGGGAGGTGTTCCGGGCATGTCCCACCAGGAGGAGGCGCCGGGGAAGACCCAAGACACACTGGAGGGACTATGTCTCTCGTCTGGCCTGGGAACACCTAGGGGTCCCACTGGAGGAGCTGGAGGACATGTCTGGGGTGAGGGAAGTCTGGGAGTCCCTGCTTAGACTGCTGCCCCCGTGACCTGGCCCAAGATAAGTGGAAGAAAATGGACGGATGGATGGAAAATAGCTAAATAAAAAGCAGGATCATGTAGAGCAGGTTAATATGAACATTTTAAGACCAAAATGACGAGTCTGACAGCAGCAGTTTCAGAGAGACGGGCGACAGTTTTTCAAAAAGTGAAGTGGAGTCGATGGAACGTGGTGGCTGTATGGTTTTTGTGAGGGACACGTGGGTGGAGGTGCAACCTGGTGGAGGTCTGAAGCCAGTGGAGGTCTCTTGGAGCACCTAGGGACACACAGACATGGAAAGAACATGCAAACATTTTTAAAAGCGCAGGATTTAAAGTTCAACCAGCGCACTTTACAATGAAGCAATCGTGAGCCTCTCAGTATCTATGTGTTCTCCACTTGTGTTTCCAAAACCAGACAAATCAACCACACACACACACACACACACACACACACACACACACACACACACACACACACACACACACACCTCTTTAATCTAGAGAGCACCTGCAAAAAAAAACAAAAAACCACCAGCACCCCGTGACCGTTCGTCCCTCCACTTTATGAAGGGCCCTCAACCACGAGCAACACTTGATATTTTGTCATAAAAGAGTAAAAAGTTAAGAGTCGGCACTTAACATCCAATTACTGTTTTCGATGAAGTTATTGCAAAAAATGAAACAAACACA
Source organism: Periophthalmus modestus (assembly GCA_019594935.1). Classification (NCBI taxonomy): domain Eukaryota; kingdom Metazoa; phylum Chordata; class Actinopteri; order Gobiiformes; family Gobiidae; genus Periophthalmus; species Periophthalmus modestus. Next base: position 6,424,924 of record JAIEZT010001243.1, read on the forward strand.
GAGACAGAAGTGAGCAGAATGGAGCGTCGTAAATGCATGTAGGTCAAGGTCTCTTTAATGGCAAGTCCACTGAGGAGCAACGGGGAGCAGTGGGCAGGGGTCCATTTTACAGGCTACTGGCATCAAATGAGAATATATATAACAACTGAAGGGCATGGACCATAAAAAACAACAAAGGTTTAGTTCTGCCTTTAAGGGCCCATATTACACTATTCTCTGATCTATATTATAATGTTATTTCATCAAAAAACTGACCTGGAGTTGTGTTTTGTTTCATTCACACATGTTTAACACACAAACCCTGCATATTTAGGCTGAGTTCTTAAGTTGTCAAGCTGAAAACACCGTGTGCTCCACCTTGTGATGTCATGTGGTAATACTGCGTTTTTGCTCCATACAGCTTCACTAGCCCCGAAGAACCTAAGAACCCTTTTCTCCTTTGGAAAATTATGAACATTGCCTTAAATTACTGCTATAAATTCACTGAACACTGAAATATCCACTTTTTCAATGTTAACCCTTTATTCCCTAATTTAGGATCAGGGTCAAATTTGACCCATTGGGCTCGCTAATTTATCCAAAAATAATATAAAAATTTACTTCTAGACATTCTGCAAGCTATTACTAAAAAGATTAACACAAAAAGCCCACAAAGTTACCAACCACTGGTTTGCTGAGAAGATGATTTTGTTTGGGTAATTTTCCAGCTCAACAGGTCGGCCATCTTGTCACTACCACTCTGGCTCATTTTAGTACAATATTCATCCACTAGGTGTCTCTATGCTGGGGCCAGAAGTGGCACTCTGGGCTTTATGATTATTTTTTTTTTTTACATTGAGTTGTCATGGTTAAAATTTCCAAGAGAAGTGGTGCATTTAAGAACATTGTTGCTCTTAAATGCACAAATGTTTGGGCCTAGTGAGGCAGACACTTTAAGTACTGATCTTGGGCTCTGGCTCAATATGTGAAACCTGTGGTGACAAATCTTGGTGTGAGGCTGGATAATGATTTAAAACTTGATGTCCAGATTAGCGCTGTTGTCAAAACGAGCAAATTCATCAACTCGCGAAAGTCAAACCTGTCCTTTCACAGCATCATTTTGAGATTTTAATTCATGCTTTTATCACTAATCGTTTGGATTATTGTAACACGCTTTATATTGGTCTGAACCAAACTTCTCTCGGCTTCAACTTGTTCAAAACGCAGCTGCTCGACTTTTAACCGGTACAAAAAAACAGGAACATCACACCTGTTTTAATGTCCTTACACTGGCTCCCTGTCTCTTATCGAATTGACTTTAAAATCCTTCTATTTGTCTTTAAATGCCTCCACGGCCTCGCTCCACAGTCTCTGTCCGACCTCCTTCTCCCCTCTGCTCCTGCTCAGGTCTGCAGATCTTTCACTGTTAGTGTCCCACAAACCAGGAGGAAACTTCTCTGGAACCTTCTCTGCGGCTGAACCTTCTCTGCGGCTGGAACACGCTGCCCCTGCACCTTAGACAGAGTCACTTTCTACTGTTAAATCTGCTCTTAAAAAGCACTTTTCTCTTTAGCTTTTTACTGGTATATTGTTTTAAAATAGTGTACATTATGTAGTTATTTATTCGTATTTGTCTGTCATATATCTGTGTTTTTAAAATGTCTGTTGTACTGCACTTGGTCAACTCTTGTTTTTAAAATGCATTAGAAATAAAGTTGGATTGGATCATATCAAACTTGTAAAAGAAAAGGGCATGTGTTAAACCTTTCTTTCTGTACTGGATTATGTAGATATAATGTACCTGCAGACTTCAGCCTCTGCTTTGAAACCTTTATACTACACTATATTCAGTCAGACCTTCGTTTCAAAGCAGGAGATGAATTAAATCCCATCACTGTCCAGTCTATGAAAAAGCAGGTTGGCCCTCGCATCTGTCAGAAGAACAACAGTGTATAAAACATATTTATAAGAGACTATGATGATAGACTGACTCAATATCTCACTTGCTTGTTGCACTTTGATACAGGAACTTTTAAAACAAGATCTATAAACTGTCTGCACTAGATCTGAAACCGAGAAAAGCTCTTTTGGCCGCTTTGCTTCCCAAAAATGGAATATATTTCAAGGACAATGCGAAACTGGATACTTTGATGCCACTAATGCGCTTTAATAATCTGGTGATGAACATTTATACTCACACCTGCAGCTGTTTTTAATGTTTTAGATGTTTTTTTTCCTCTATTTGAACAGAGCGACCATGAAAAGGAGAGTCTGAGTGCTCTCATCGGGTCTGACAAATAACTAAATGCTGAAGAAAGTCTGTTGAATCGTGTCACGTTTCGGCATATCTGACCAGTTTCAGTTCTCTTCCTGGAAAAAAAAAGCAGTTCTCGAAGCAAGCGATGTCCCAGAAGCTTTGTGAATTAAACATACAACCTTACAAAACCAGAAACCCTGCATGTATGTTCTTGTTGGAGGCTGTGTGGATCGAGCGTGTGTGTAATGGTGTCGTATCCACGGTGGCCTGGCCTCTGCTGCTGGGGTCTGGGCAGCTCGTAAAGTCGTAGGTGCCCCGGTCAAAGTGTCCAGGAGAATAAATCAGACGTTCGGACCACGGAGGAGCCATGTAGACACCGCCCTCTCCTCCCGAAACCAGCCCAGACAACAGAAACAGCTCCATCGTGAACAGAAAAAGGGGTTTGGGGACTAAAATTGGCTCATTGGGAGATTGGTCAAAGTTTAAAATTGGTTCAAATACAAAACCAAATCGTTTTACTAGAACAGTGTTTCTCAAACTGCGGTAGGCGTACGTGTACCTCTGGTCCTACAAGAGCTCGTCATACTTGGACGACTCTTCAGTTTGTAAGTTTAATTTAGAGTTCATTTTATCCACTTTTTTGTCCTCCTTTGGATCATTTTTTGTCTTGAACATTGATACGAGATCTTATGAAGTCTTAAAACTGACCGCACCAGAACTGAAACAGGAAGAAGAGCTTTTTATTATTTTACATCATCGGAAAATTATAGAAAAGACAAAGGAATTAAGAAATCACTGCTAAATTATTTTGACTCTGAGTTTGTTTGTGATTGCACTTTTTTCTTGGGTGAAATTTAGGAGTTTAATATGTGAGTAACAATGGCAAAATAGTTTATTTTATCCACTTTTTTGTCCTCCGTTGGATCATTTTTTATCTTGAACATTGATACGTGAAATTATAACATAAGAGCTCATGAAGTCTAAAAACTGGCCGCAGTAAAACTGAAATGGGAAGAAGAGCTTTTGGTTAATTTGTTTCCCTAAGATGGAGCACATTTCAAGGACAAAACAGGTTATAGTGGTGCCACAAAAGCACTTTAATAATGTGGTGATAAACATTTATACTCACACCTGCTTCTGTTTGGAATGATTTAAATGGATTTCAATTATTTATTTATTTTTTTTATACCAAAGAACATCTCTCACATGAGGAACATGAACCATCTCACACTCTGAGGACCAAACCAGGACTAAACCAGGACCAAACCAGGACTGAACCAGGACTAAACCAGGACTAAACTAGGACAAAACTAGGACTAAACCAGGACAAAACCAGGACTAAACTAGGACTAAACCAGGACTAAACTAGGACTAAACCAGGACTAAACCAGGACTAAACCAGGACTAAACCAGGACTAAACTAGGACTAAACCAGGACTAAACCAGGACTGAACCAGGACTAAACCAGGACAAAACTAGGACTAAACCAGGGCTAAACCAGGACAAAACTGGGAGTAAACCAGGACTAAACCAGGACTAAACCAGGACTAAACTAGGACTAAACCAGGACTAAACCAGGACAAAACTAGGACTAAACCAGGACTAAACCAGGACTAAAACAGGACAAAACTGGGAGTAAACCAGGACTAAACTAGGACTAAACCAAAGCACTAAACCAGGACTAAACCAGGACTATAAATAGGACAAAACTAGGACTAAACCAAAAAAAAATGGGAGTAACCAGTGAGTAAACCAGGACTAAACCAGGACGAAACTAGGACTAAACCAGACTAAACCAAGACTAAACCAGTTTTTGGTCCTGGTTTAAAAAAAAAAGTCAGTTTTGTACAGTTTAAACCTAGAACAGGTCTAAAATACAGCTGTTAAGACCTTTTTATATAATGTTCTTCTTAATTATGCCGAGTTATCCAGGCTTGGGACCACCACAAGCACGAGCCTGACCTGTGACATTTTACAGCAGGATTTCATGAAGAATATATCAAATAATGTAAAGACACACTGTGCTTGTCTCATGGAGATGCTTTTGCTTCACCTAAAATGTTCCATCCACAGTACAGCATTAGACTTATGTATCTCCATGGAGACAAGCGGGCGACGCCACCTAATTAGGGTATAGGTCAGGTCTATGGAGAGGCAAGCCTGCTCACAGTAAAAATGCATGTTTAAACATTTTCTCTAGCAACTTTCAGGCAAAGCAATAATAATATGGAAACGAGATGGCAGGAATCGCACCGCCAACCTGTGTCAACCTTCAGATCAGAAGATGAACACTGTGCTGAGCTACTGTCGCCCACAAACAGAACAAAACCTCTCGGACCAGTGTAAAAGTGTGAGTTTGTAAAAGTTCACAGTCAAATTTCCTACACCACATTTATATTTGTCAGCAGTACATGCCAAACGAGTCTGATTCACTGAATGATTCCCACATTTGGGGGTGTTACAACCTGCTGTCTTTGTAAAAAAAATATTTTACACCATCGGAAAATTATAGAAAACAAAGGAATTAAGAAATCACTGCTAAAATATTTTGCCAAATAACTCTGGGTTTGTTTCTGATTGGTCTTTGGTGTTTTCTTGGGTGAAATTTGGGGACATAATATGCAAGTAACAATGGCATTATTATTATTATTATTAGAATATTATTATTATTATTATTATTATTAATAATTATAATATAATAACAAAACAATAAATAATAAAATATGAAATAATAATAATAATAATAATAATAATAATAATAATAACATAGCAATATTTTTAATTTATAGCAATTTTAATATTTTTTTCTTATTTTAAAATGCAAAATTTGAGCAGACTTTTGCTTTGACCAAAATAACCTTTAAAATGTTCAGTTTCTGGGACTGGAGGTGATTGGAGACAGGTTGGAGCTGATGATAAAACATGGTCAATATTAACTGTCTCCAGATCTAATTCTAATGTGTAAAGTCTTTGTAAGAATCAAATGAACTGGGAATTGCACTGGTAGAAATGTCAGTTACTTCGTTTTTCTATTACAATCTCCATGGAGATGAACGAGTGACGGCAGTTTGTTTGAGCAGTGAAAACACCTTGAATTGAACAGAAAGTCAGTTTTTTCTACTTCGAAGCATAGGCAGAAAGTACAGTTTTGCTTCACTTGTGCCTTTATTTAGAAATTTAGAGTTTAAAGCCGCAGAATGTAGCTGTAGTTTTTTTTTTGGTTGTGTTTATTGCACTGAACATAGACAAACACATGTCCTCTGAGCGGGCTTGCATCTCCACAGACCTGACTGTTAATCGGCCTGGAGTAGGGCCTTCTCCTGCTTGTTTGCATATTTCTTTGGTTATAATCTTTGGAGCGTGTAGCATAAAAGTTATCTATCTGCACGGAGAACGTTCCAAAGTACAGGTATACTTTCGATTTCCATGGAATCCTGCAGGTGACCACCTCTTAAAAGTCTCATACTGTACCTTTAAATCTATATATAACTATAACTTTGAGCTTTCATATAAACTAAACACTGAAATCTGAAGTGGAAACATTTAGCCTTGAATTCCTCTGTTTAATTAATACTAAACTACGGAGAATTCTAAACCTTTTTAATCTTTTACTCATGGGTGTCACCATACAGATGCTGTTTTGTGTACTTTTCACCATTACAATGATATGATATTTAATTTTGAATTGTTAATCGCTATGACAACAGTGCAAATTCCCCATCACTCTGAAACCCATGGATGCACTGATTATAAAAGTCAGCCTCTAGTGGCCACCAAACACACTACACCTCAAACCACACATTTTATCATCCATTTGAAACAAAAGCCTCTGTGTTCCCCCCGGCTGCCTCCACACTGCGGGTTACGCCTGTTTGTCTCGGTGTGTGTCTGGATTGTCCTCTGCTGTGGTGTAGGAAAAGCAGCAGCAGCAGCAGCAGCAGCAGCAGCAGCAGCAGCAGCAGCAGCAGCAGCAGCAGCAGCAGCAGCAGCAGCAGCAGCACACGCACACACTGTATTCCTCTGGCTCATTTTACATAACACTGATTATAACCCAGAGATTTACCGGACGCACAAGCCTTTACTTTGGCCCGGGCATTAAACCACATGGACCATCTGCTCCGACACTCTTCCCTGCTTTTCCCGTCCTTTTCCTGGACGTCGGGGCTGCCACTCAAAGCCCTCGCTGGACAACTGGAGCAGACGCTATATTTGGTGGTGGCACGAGTTTGAGTTTTCTCCCAATTGATTTCAGACGGAGGCAAAAGTTTTGGGTGTTTCTGTGCCAATATTTGTATTTTTTTTTACAAAAGTGACAAATGTTATAAATAAATAGAAAAGTCTTGCCAATTTATTTTCACAGAAGTTCAGTTTTTGGCCAAGGAACAAAATGATGAAATGTGGCTTTGATCCAGAGTACATTTTTGGTATTTTTGAGATGCTTGATAAAAATGTCTAAAAACAATCTTCTTCTGCTTTATCAGTGGCTGGGTAATGGGCTTCCCCCACCCCAGACGCTTCCTTCAGCTCCTCCTGTGGGACCCCAAAGCATTTCCAGAGCAGCCAAGTGACATAGTCCCTGCAGGGTGTACTGGGTCTTCTCCTGGGCCTCCTCCTGGTGGGACAGGCCCAGAACACCTCCCCAGTAAAGCGTCCAGGAGGCAGCCAGACTCAGCCAACTCCTCTCGACATGGAGGAACAGCGGCTCTACTCCGAGCTCCTGTCGTGTGACTGCTCCTCATCCTATTTCTAAGGGAGTGAAAGGATTTTTTTTTTTTTTTTTTTTACCATATTTTCCAGAGTATAAGTCACACCAGCCAAAAAATGCATAATAATTATGAAAAAAAGCCCCTATATATTTCACATGCTAATTACATATGAGTATAAGTCGCACCCCAAACTATGAAAATAAATGTGATTTATAGTCTGGAAAATACGGTAATTAAATTTCTCTCAATTCTGCAATAAGATCCGCCCAGGAGTCAAACCGAGAACCATTTTACTGGGGCGAAAGTGCAATGCTCCGATGCCTTACAATGTATCGATGTATTTATTTCATATTTATTCAATTTTTATTTGTAAAGTACTTGTTATACATTTAAAAACATGCTTCACTCACAATAAAACAAATGGCAACAAATGAGCAAGAAAAAAACCCTCATTGTTTCTTCAGCAGTATCCGGATTATATTAAGAATAATCAAACCTAAAGCTCGAGGAGGTTAGAGTAAGAAATGTAAGTGTTAAAATGAGACACACAAATAAAACACAAGAGGTAATGCATAAATCAAGTCAAATATTTTTTATAAAGTGCAATCTTATAAAACAAAATATGTAAAAATACAATAGAACACAAAATAATAATAATAATAATAATAATAATATAATAATAATAATAATAATAATGATGCCTTACACTTGTAAAGCCTCTCAAAGCGCTACACTGAAGTCATTATTTGTTCACTCCAAACTTGGTGATGGTAAACTACTATTGTAGCCACAGCTGCCCTGGGATAGACTGACGGAAACAAGGCTGCCAGTTTGCGCCATCGGTAACTAAATAACGCTCTAACACTAAATACAACACAATACAAGAGTACTGCTCAGGTCAGGTTAAAACCCAGTGCAAACAAATGAGTTTTCAGCAAAGATTTAATGAGAATATTTAAAGATTGGGCTGTTCTAATACCCAGAGGAAGACTGTTCCAGAGTACATAATCCTAAAGCCAAGTAACTGAAGGCAGGAAAAAGTTTGAATTAAAACCTAAACCAAAACCAAACCTAAACTAAAATAATATTTATTCACTGATCCAATTCCTGTGCTGCTGCTCCACTTAAACCCATGTTCCCACAGCACAGACTAAAGCCGTGGTCTGTGTGCGCTGTGCAGACAGAGTTTAACATAACCTCAGGCTCCTCTGCGTCGCTGCATGTCAAAGACGCGCCGTGTTTTCGATCAGATGACGTCCGCGGGCTACAGAGGAAGCACATCATGTCCTCCTCAGTACAGCGTTTATCACGGCCGTGCAAAAGACAAGGCTGCGCTCGATACTGTACGATGCAAATGTGAACGACTCTTTTGGAAGAACAGATGTGGCTCCGGATCGTCTGGAGTATCCTCCAGACGACAGCGTGTTTGAGGTGGTTTGTAGAAGCAGCTTTTATCTGTGAGTTAAACCAATCACTTACAGTATATTTCTTCAGTAATGGATTCAGACATGAACTTTAACAGCCATATCAAATGAATTCAATCTGCTGCTTTTTACCATCTAAAACATTACAGAAATCAAACGTTTACTGTCAAAACCAGACTTAGAGAGACTTATCCCTGCATTTGTCTCCAGTAGGTTAGACGACTGTAGCGTCCTGCTCACTGGTCTCTCCAAACGAGCCTTAAGACAGAACAGTACCTCCAGATAGAACACTGCTGCTCGGGTCTGACTAGAACCAGGAAGTACTTCACACATGTGTCCTGTGTCTCTGGCTCCTGTGGCTCAGAGACTTTAAAGCAGCTCAGTGTGAACAAGTCTCTCCATGAACCAAAGAACATCTCCCACATGTTAGAGCCACAAGAACCATCTCACACTGAGGACTAAACCAGGACTAAACCAGGACTAAACCAGGACTAAAGCAGGACTAAAGCAGGACTAAAGCAGGACTAAACCAGGATTAAACCAGGACTAAAGCAGGACTAAAGCAGGATTGAACCAGGACTAAACCAGGACTAAACCAGGATTAAACCAGGACTAAAGCAGGACTAAAGCAGGATTGAACCAGGACTAAACCAGGACTAAACCAGGACTAAACCAGGACTAAACCAGGATTAAACCAGGACTAAAGCAGGACTAAAGCAGGACTGAAACCAGGACTGAAACAGGACTAAACCAGGACTAAACCAGGACTAAACCAGGACTAAACCAGGATTAAACCAGGACTAAACCAGGACTAAACCAGGACTGAACCAGGACTAAACCAGGACTAAACCAGGACTAAACCAGGACTAAACCAGGACTAAACCAGGACTAAACATGTTGAATCAGTATTTCAGTTTTCTGCAGCTAAAACCTGGACCATTCTTCCTGAAGATGTGCGACAGGCCTCGACTTTGACAATGTTTAAATTATGTCTGTGTTTAAATGTTTATCTGTGCACATGACTGAAAGGTGTTTATCCTGCACTCTTCTGTTTTAATGTTCATTTTATGATGATTATTTGTGATTATTTATTGTTTTGATTTGCATGATTTTAATGTCTCTCTTATTCTGTGAAGCACTTTGAATTACCTTGTGTACGAATTTTGCTGTACAAATAAACTAAACCTTGCTTTGTGTGAATGTGTGAGTGGTTCCTTGATGTAAATCTCTTTAAGTGTCTTGAAGGTGGAAAAATCACTATATAAAAATGTGACAATTTACCAAAAGAGCTGTTTCTTTTTGAATTTTTTTGTTTTGGCTTTTAAACCGACCGTACTCAAGCAGAAAGAGCTCCTCAGTTTGGGTTGCCAGATCTGACAAATAAACCCAAAAGGGCCCTGGAGCCTTATTTAGAAAACATGCATGATACAAATGTTACATAGGTACATAAGTGTCCAAGTTTGGGATCTAAAAAAAAAAACACATCTTGACATGACATGACACTAAATAACTGTTTTGTGCATTGATCTGACAGATTTTTCCCTTTTTTTTTTTTTTTTTTTTTTTTTTTTTTACATAAGCTGCCATGTTTGTTCTGACATAATCAAAGTCTCTGATTGGTTGATCCATCTGTCAATCAGGGAGACAGGATGTGCTTCCAGATCCTCTCGTCTTTGTCAGGTTTTGTCAAAGTGTGTGGTCTGGTCCAAATACTGTCAACTTTTTGAGTCGTGGCAGAAGAGGATCTGAGCTCAGAGGAATGAAAAGTGAGTCATTTTGAGAAAGTTTTTGGGAGTTTGTGATTAGTCTCTTTGCACATTTTTAGTAAGACTTCCTCATTAAGTTTTAGAAATGACCAACCGAGTGTCTGATAGTGTGACGTGTCAGACAGAGGCATCCCTAGTCCAGTTCTAATTGTGTTGGAATTGTCACTGACGCTTTTAAATCTTCAGTAGCTCCTATAATTCTTAAGTTATTCTCACCAAATTTTAGCCGTAGATAAACTGAACCTACTGAGATTTTTGGCAATATATACAGTTATAATTGTTCACTTACACTTGAACTTATCACTACTTAAACTAGGGGAAGTAAAAATGACCAAATAAAAAAAAAAATATGTTTTTTAAGTGTCCACCATTTTGGGTTTCACCCTGAACAGCCTGATCCAACACACTTTACATAACATTTAAAGCATTTCTGGGCTTATGGCTCTTATTTGATCCTCGATATTATGTTTTAAGTCGTTTATTGTCTGAGGTTTATTCTCAAACACTTTTTCTTTAAGATAGAGCCACAGGAAGAAATCAGGACTAGTCAGGTCTGTGGAGATCACATACTGCCCCCTGTCTTTGAAAAACACTTATTATTCCTTTAATGACATTTACACTTGGGGCATCTCTGATATTAAAATGCAGACGGTAACACAGCTGGGTTTCTCAATTTGACCCATGTGACTCAAAGTACCACTGCACAATGACGGCTCGTTCCTCGGTGCTGTATTTGCTCAGATTAATGTCGGAAGGGTCGTTCTAAATGCTCAGAAAAAAATAAAAGAAAAATATTTAGAAACAAAAGAATTATGCATTTTTTTCAACTGTCAGTGACTTTTGGGCCAGCCTGTATTTAGCAGCGCATGTTACATATTACACATCCATTAGAAAAAAATGTAATTTATGAAACATTTGTTCAAAAATCTTCCTAATAAAAGTATTCATGACTTACCTAAAACTGTTGAAACTTGGTCCGGCCGATACATCAGCGTGCCCTTTGCGCCCTGTGAATATTTGTATTGCATTTTGATAAGTTATTACTTTGCCCTTTGCCATGAAGCTTTCGGCCCTGAATGATTGTAAAAGATTGGATCGACTCTGATGAAAGAGGAAATTTGGACTAACGCTGCAGATTTCTCCATCTTTTGAGTTTCTGACTTTAAAAGATATTTTTCAGCCGGAAAAAAGGAAATTACTAAACAAGCAATATTTGTCTTCAAAAAGCAGAATGAGCCTCGGAGTCTTTCATTTGGGTTGCCAGTTTCAATTCTAAAATCCAGTTGTCAAAACCAGACTTGGAGAGATTTATCCATGAGTTTGTCTCCAGTAGGTTAGACGACTGTAACGTCCTGCTCACTGTTCTCTCCAAACGAGCCTTAACCCTAGAGCACTATCGCCGGGTGATTTTCACCCGAGCAAATGTATTTACATGATTTTCAATATGTTGCATTTTTCTGAGGGTCATGAGTCCCTGGGTAGCTTCACCATTGTTTTTGACATCTATGAAGGTGTGGGTGTTCCCTACCCCAAAGCCCACTTTTTCCTACAGGCTTGCTTTCGGGTGATTTTCACCCGGCAATAGTGAAAGAGGGTAATGTACGTTTTGGGTGGATTTCACCCAGTGATAGTGTTAGTGTTTAAAATCAAGTGATCCTGCCACATGTCAAGAGTGACAACATTCAGGCTCATCATATTTACATATTTATTTCAAGTGATGAAAGGAAAAGAAAAGTGCACGCCAGGCTCCAGTGCTTTTCTCTTCACTAAAGAACTAACTTTGGTGTCCTTCCTTCCTAAGAAAGCTTCAAAAAAGAAGGTTGTCCTGCTCCTGTCATCCATGCACACACAACCAACAACAGGACCCACTGGCAAGCCTGAAGCAATTGAATTTCACAACCAAACAAAGGAGGGTGTCGATACTTTTGACCAGATGTGTGCTCACTATGGCTGTGGAAGGAAAACCAAGAGATGCTAGTGTGATTAACTCCTGGATCATTAACAATAAGAATGCAATGACGAGAGGTGACAACCAAATGCAGAGGAGGCCTGATATGCAGGCTTTGGTACTGACCAGTGGCAGCAGAAAGCAATAGTCCCTTAGTGAGGTGTGCTGACTGCCCCGCAGGCTCGGACAGGAAGACACGGCACAGGTGCCATGTCTGCTGTCGACCGGTGTGTCCACGCCATTACTACCCTGCGTGTACTGACTGCATGTAAGGAATTGGTAAGTAAGAATGTTCTTGGAATGTGTATGCTAGCCTTATTTAGTGCAGTGGTTATGAATATATATCACAAAGTGGTAATTTCAAAGTGAATTCTTATGGTGAAAACAATATTTTAATCAAGTGGTCATTTTTACACACTGAAAAAATACAATTTTTTGTTCCTCTCTCCTGTAGCTGTTTGCGTGCCAAGGAGTCTATGCCTTCACCAGGGAAGTCTCACATGTCTCAGGAATGGGTGGACCAAAGACCAAGTTTCCTGTATCATAATTTTTTTTTTTAGGATTTTTTTTGTTCTCAAATTCCAAATTTTTCAGTAATTTTCGAGCATGTTTGTAGGATCTTCCTATGTTTTTATTTTCCATTTTGTTACACATACCACAGTTGAAAATAAAAGAAAACTACTCTAATTTATCAAGTGTTGTCATATTTTGATCTATTTTTTATGACAAGTACTTTTTGTTGGGTATATTATATCGGGTAAAAATTACCCGGCAAAAGTGATGGTGTAACTTTTTGTAGCGAAAGTGTTCTAGGGTTAAGACAGAACAGTACCTCCAGATAGAACACTGCTGCTCGGGTCCTGACTAGAACCAGGAAGTACTTCACACATGTGTCCTGTGTCTCTGGCTCTTGTGGCTCAGAGACTTTAAAGCAGCTCAGTGTGAACAAGTCTCTCCATGAACCAAAGAACATCTCCCACATGTTAGAGCCACATGAACCATCTCACACTCTGAGGACTAAACCAGGACTAAACCAGGACTAAAGCAGGACTAAACCAGGACTAAACCAGGACTAAAGCAGGACTAAACCAGGACTAAACCGGGACTAAACCGGGACTAAACCGGGACTAAACCTTGACTAAACCAGGACTGAACCAGGACTAAAACAGGACTAAACCAGGACTAAAGCCGGACTAAACCGGGACTAAACCAGGACTGAACCAGGACTAAACCAGGACTGAACCAGGACTAAACCACGACTTAACCAGGACTTAACCAGGACTAAACCAGGACTAAACCACGACTTAACCAGGACTTAACCAGGACTAAACCAGGACTAAACCAGGACTGAACCAGGACTAAACCGGGACTAAACCAGGACTAAACCAGGACTGAACCAGGACTAAAACAGGACTAAACCAGGACTAAAGCAGGACTAAACCGGGACTAAACCAGGACTGAACCAGGACTAAACCAGGACTGAACCAGGACTAAACCAGGACTTAACCAGGACTAAAGCAGGACTAAACCGGGACTAAACCAGGACTGAACCGGGACTAAACCGGGACTAAACCGGGACTAAACCGGGACTAAACCGGGACTAAACCGGGACTAAACCGGGACTAAACCTTGACTAAACCAGGACTGAACCAGGACTAAAACAGGACTAAACCAGGACTAAAGCCGGACTAAACCGGGACTAAACCGGGACTAAACCGGGACTAAAGTGGGACTAAACCGGGACTAAACTAGGACTGAACCGGGACTAAAGCAGGACTAACCCAGGAATAAACACGGTGAATCGGTGTTTCAGTTTTGTGCAGCTAAACCTGGAACATTCTTCTTGTAGATGTGACACAGGCCTCTACTTTGACAATGTTCTATTTAGCTGTGCATGTGACTGAGGGTTTTGCTCTGCACTTTTCTGATTAATCGAGATTATTTATGTTTTGATTTGTGTGATTTTCAGGTCTTTCTTATTATGTGAAGCACTTTGAATCACTTTTTACCTTCTTACCTACAGTTCGAGATCAGAGAGAGACGCATTTTAGGCTTAAACAACTGGATTTTAGAATTGAATAAATGGGACATAATGTTTTTGCAATTAAGAATAAATCAGCGTTACATTTGTTATCAGTAAATGCTTCGATGTGAGCGTGTTTGCGTCACATTTAGGTCAAGTTTGTGAAATTTTAAATCAAAACCGTGCTCTTTTTTATTATTGAAACAGTAAATATAATAGCCGTTTCTCCGGGCAACCAACCAGACATGGCTCTGGAGACTATTTCGGGAGGTGTCGGAGTCATACGCTGCTTTATTTTCGTGTGACAGAGTGAGCACAAAAAAAAAAAAAAAAAAAATGGCAGACTTCTTCACACATCTTTGAGCTCATTAAATTCTATCAATTCCAACACAAAAAAAAAAGAAGCTGTGAATCTGACGGAGGTGCTATTCCGAGAGGCAGACAGCAAAAGTTAGCAGCATCACACAGACGAAGTTAAAGATATTTTTTGTAACTTGGGTTTTATTATAGACAATAGCCAGGGAGGTTTGAAGAGAGTGCAGAGCTACGTGGAAAGAAGTGCCTGACTATTTACTGCACATGTGTCTGTGTATGTCCATGGGGTTGCCAGGTAAGGATATATATTTACAGCGCTCTTGAGTCATTGTTTGAATTGTGTGTCTTGAAACTTTTGGGTGTTTTTGTGTGTGAAAAATTTAGTTGCTGGTTTGGTTATTTGGACATTTATGCATCGATATTGGACTTTACTGGAAGAATTATGCAAAAGAACAAATTAAACCAGTTTTGCACAGTCCAAACAGTTGTTATTTAAAGGTGAACTATGTAACTTTTTTGGTAAAGGGTCCAGCACCATCTCGTCTTTGTGGAATTACAGTTTGAGAGGCTATGGAAATTTTATAGTACCTAATGTTTGAGCCAAAAGTTTTTGTATTTGGGGTGAAACTGTGGAATGCTCTGGATTTACAACAAAAATAATGTCAAAGTATTTATAAATGTAAGTTTTTATACAAAGACATAATCTGGTCTGATACAGAGAGACAGTTTAAATATAAAGTCACACTTTCTCTGTGTCAGTGTTGGTTCTACTTTATGCTTATTGTTTCTTTTTCATTGCTGTTTTTTTGTTCGTACCATTGCTCGTCTGTTTTTTCTTTCTGTTGCAATTTAGAAACGCCATGTTCATGTTACTTATGGTAAAACTATACATCTAAATAATTGTCAGTGAGATTTTGCTGCATTTATTTTCACAAATTGAATGAGTCTATATGTATATAAATGTGTGTTACGACCTGGGTGGATTAAACATACGTCATGATCCCTGTATTTTCCTGCCTCGTGTGTTGCTCCTTCCCCTCCCTCGCCCTGCTCCCTGCTCCTCGCCCGATCTACCATCATTTGCTTGTTTAATTCACTGTTTTAAATAAACACTGTGAACCTTCCTGAGTTCTGCATATTTTGGTCCCGCCTGCTCGAACATTACGACGACATATTAAAGTGGACACAGGGGTCAAATGGGTTAAAAAAAATGGAAATAGTTTATTTTAAATGAATTTAAATTGACTTTAAAATGCCCAAACTGCCTCCCGTGCCTAAAACAAAGTAACAACAGAAAGGTGGACCTGATGATCCAAACAGAACAAAAGGATGTGGCACCGGGCCGACGCCGTGCAGGGCCGTAGAAGCCGGTGCCGACGTCACCAAACCAAAACCGAAAACGTCCCCAAACCAGCCTGATCAGACAAAAGGTCACATAGTGCATGTCACAGTTCTGCCTGGTTTCTGTCTGTTTCATCCCCAATCCAGTCCCGTTCCTTTTTTTACTGCCTCCCTGGTTTCCCCCACACCTGTCAATCATTGCTAATCAGGGGGGCAGCCTATAAGTTCTGTCTGTTCAGTTTAGTTTGCTGGATCTTTGTCCACATGCACCACCTGTGTGACGGTGCAACTTTAAATTACACGTCACATGTCTGTTTTTATATGGAGCGTTCTCTCTTTTTACTAAATACAAATATACAATGCAACTAGATAAAGTACTTTGTTTTAGAGGAATTTTTAGGTATCTGTACTTTACTTAGGTACATTTTGCAGTGGATACTTATTACTTTTACTTCACTACATTTGAGAGCAGTATCTGTACTTTCTACTCCACTATGTTTTTGAACTGGACTGGAAAGTTAAAAGTACTTTTCATATGATTTGAGGGGTTATTTTCACCATGTTCAGGCCTCGGTTTTGAGATAAACTTAAATAAATACACAAAATTCATCAGACAAAATACTAGTCTTAAAGTACATGTTTAAACTGGCACTTAAATACTTTTACTTAAGTTGATTTTTTGATGCGATACTTTTCCTAGAGTAACTTTTTGCCTTTGTATCTGTACTTTTACTTAAGTAACAAGCAATATGTACTTGATCCATCGCTGTAGACCTGTCACATACTTCACTCACACTTCAGAATGATCGTGACAGGCCTAGAAGTATTAGTTTCTAGTATTATATTGTATTTTTTTCCATGTATGAGGAACATTTGTCTTGCCCCATTAGAGATGCAGTATTTTCCAGAAAATGAGAAACACTTTTTCATAGTTTGGCCGAGGTGCGACTTATACTCAGATGCGACTTATATGTGAAATATGTTTTTTTCTTCATTATTCTGCATTTTTTTGGCTGATGCGACTTATACTCCAGAAAATACAGTACATCGTATGTGTGGTTAGCATGCTAATTGTTGTTAGCTTTACTGTGAAAAGTTGGAAGTTGTGAAACGTGCTCATAAACTCTATATTCTGGCTCAAAAAGTGAAAGTCGGTGTCATGGTGGACGGTTATACGGGGGCGTCTACGGCCAATCCACCAGATTCTGAGAAAAAGTTCAGATTGTGAGTCATTCCTTCTCGCAGTTTTCTTGTAGAGTTAGTGAAACTTTAGTGCATAGTTTTCATTTTCAGTAACACCAAAAGTTCCCCAAACTACTGCCCACTCCACTGTGTTTTTTTTCTCTCTTGTACTTTTGCATTGACTGAATCTGGCATCTCCACCATTTGGTTCATGCTTTTTTTTCATATATTTAGATATTTTTAAAACTAAGATTGCTTTTTTTTAATCTTGTCTTGCACTATAGTTTCTTCTGTATCAGACAAATATAATAAGAGATGGAGTACTACCTTTCCACGACCGCAGAAGCCTCGTGTTCGGTTTTTGCAGCAGGGAAACGAACAAGAACCAGACGACAGAGAGATAAGACATGTTTGTTATCATTAGCCTGGATGGTAACGAAGTACAAGTAGTAAAATACTGGTAACATCCTGACTCCAGCTGAGCAAACAAAAAAAACACACGAAATTCATACGAAAAATGAAGAAATAGATTCGTATTGTTCCTGTCGACCAGCATATATAAGTATAATTTTTTTTATCAATATCACTACAATAACACTCCAACAAATTAATAACATTTGAACTACTTTAACTTTTTACTCTCAAAGTACATTTTTAAACAGGTACTTAAATAGTTTTACTTAAGTACATTGTTAGCCTTTACTTAAGTAACAAAATTGAGAATACAGTGGTCCCTGGTTTATCGTGGGGGTTTCGTTCTAAAATTAACCCATAATAGGCGAAATCCGTGAAGTAGTCATCTTATTTTTTACAGTTATTCTATATGTTTCTTGGCTGTAAAACCCCTCACCACACACTTTATACACTTTTCTCACACAGGCATTAACATTTTCTCACATTTCTCTCTCGTTTAAACACTCTCAAAGTTCACTCAAAAAGGTTTTGTCGGGGAGAAAACTTGCAAACATACAGCACTTCAGAGTCACACTGCGATCCAGCATTTTTGTACATTTGTCTGACACATTCTGTACTGTACAGGAGACACAGAGGAGACTGATGGACAATGGTCTACAGTCCCTCAGCCAATCAGGACGCAGAACACAATGCACGCTCATACGATGTAAAAAAAACATGCAAAACTGCACTAAAAACATCAGCAAAACTGCAAGTCCGTAATGGTCATACTGTAGTACTGTAGTACTGTACTCTCACAAGGCTCTGGTCAAGACTCTCTACATTTTTGGCATTTCGTTACAGGGCTGGTCTAATGCATCATGTCCTAAAGCCCTACACCAGCATTTCCTTTATTTTATTTCTTTATTTCTTTACAAAAAAAACAAAAAAAAACACATTTAAAAATTGTTCATACATTTAATTCTATGAAAGGAAACTCCACAGAAACTATCTTAGCTTTCCAAGTGCTTCCGCGTATTTCCGTGAGTTTCCAAGCGTGTCAGAGTATTTCTGAGTATTCCCGAGTATTCCTGTGTGTTTCCGAGTGTTTCTGAAGGCGTAGCTCAAGAACGTCTTTGGCTCTTCTCAAATGAACTATTCCTAAACTCAACCCAAGTCTGAACACTAACCTTAACCAGAAAGTGAAATAATATATAGGTCAAAAATAAATATTTGCCAAAAAAAGTGAAAAAAAATAGCACGCCAAGCTTCGCCCTGTAACAAAACACCGAACATGAACATCTGGAACAGTCCCAGTATTTAAAACCCAGGCGTCCTTCAAAACACTGGAATCGTTCATACCATTTTGTGCCTTATTCACATTTTATTTTTCAAGTCTGCCTTTGACCTGTGGTGTATAAATAAACCTGGCTTGCCTTGCATTGCATTAGCCCAGGTATTTCTGCTGCTGAAGCATTTTCCTGGTTGGAGCTCTCTGAAGATTTCCCGTCCCAATATTAGCAGCAGCCAGTTCCTCTGTGATGGAGTAAGTCTTTCCTTCGAACGGATTCATTTTGTAGAAAGTATTGAAAGGAGATTTTAAAATGAGCCAAATCAGGCAGAAACAAACGTCAAAATCACAAAGATAAAAGTATTTAGCTTCATTCCTAGTCATGATAAAATGAGCAAATTCAATATGTGCCTGTCATTTAGTCAGTTCTAGGTGTTTTTATCGATTTAAATCACATTGACATTACTGGGATCGGGGTCTCCTCTCCACAGATCTGACCTTTTACCGGCGTCCCCTGCTTGTCTCAGTGGAGAAAAGACTAATGCCGCTCTGTGGAACATTCCAGGCAAGACGGGCAATAACATCTCCAAAGAAACAATCAGGTGTAATCATAGACTGTTCATATAAATGGACACGGCTAACCTGCTGGTCACCATGTTTCAAGTAAGAAGTGATCATGGGCTCCATCAGCTCCAATTCAATTTACAGTGGTTCCTCGTTTATCTTGAGGGTTATGTTCTAAAAATAACCCACAATAGATGAAATTTGTGAAGTATCAGCTTTATTTTTTACAATAATTCTGTGTTTTAAGTCTGTAAAACCCCTCACCACACACTTTATACACTTTTCTCACACAGACATTAACATTTTCTCACATTTCTCTCTTGTTTAAACGCTCTCAAAGTTCAAACCTTCGTAGGTGTGGAGAACATTTCATCGACATCGTGGGTTTTGTCGGGGAGAAAACTTGCAAACATACAGCACTTAAGAGTCACACTGCGATCCAACATTTATGTAAAGGTACTGTAAAAAACCTGCGAAACAGTGAGGTGAACCGCGATATAGCGAGGGAGAACTGTACTGTGAAAAATTGTTGCACTCTGTCTGTAACTGCTGCAGCGAGCTTCATTTTGGTCTTAAAATGTTCGTATTTAAAATGTTCGCTCTACATGATCCTGGTGTTGTTATTCTGTCTGTGAATCAAGATATGAACATTAATAACAGAGAAACGAGGCGCCTTCTTTCGCCAAGGTCACTGTCGCTAGTGTTAGCGTCGGGTTTGATGGACAGTGTGTCTAAGCGCGTACTCCCTGCTAAACCAGTGATGTGGTCGGGAAGGGGCGTTACCTTCCACACCTTCGCTCCGGATTGGCTCTGTGGTTGCTATGATACTCGAGCTCAGAATCCCAAATATGTAACTCAGCTCCATATTCGCCCCCTGTAACTGCTCTGGCCTCGATGAGCTTCATTTGGCTGGAGTCGAACTCTGTACGTCACGCTCATTTAATCCACTTCTTTATACCGTCTGTGGGTTAAGTTACATAGTACACCTTTAAAATGACTAAGTACATTTGGCAAGTCCCTGAACAAATAATAAGCTTCAATATTTGTGGGTTTTCTCCATCGAATTGAAAATATCCTCAAAATATCCTCTGAAAATGCTGTGTGGGATATTTAACTTCCCATTAGCGTAACAATCTTTACCCTTTTGTGTCAGACTTGGTTTTATTTTGCAAAACTGCCTTTCCACATTAATATCAACCACACTGGACTAATCCCTGTTACCTTTTGCTTCATCATCCAGTTAAAAACCACTTCATCACAAACGAATCATTAGCCCGAGTCGTTAACCTTATAGCGCCCAGCACACATTTGATTAATATAGCAACATCTGGCTTCGATTAATCACAGCTAACCAGCGCTAATCCAAGCAAACTGTTGTGGTTTACTGATAATGGGACGGTAATAAAAAGCTTTTCTTGTTTTGCTTGGACCACTTCCATTTGGTAATTGGCATTGTGAAGAAATTCTTGTAACTCCCCCCTGAGAGAGTGGGTTTTATCCAAGATGTCTGGTTGGATCGATGACAGAAAAGCAGCAAGAAACAAGTTATTAGCAAATATATTGAAGTGTCTGGGAGACGCGGAGGTACTGAGAGGTGGGACTGGGAACATTTAGAAATCCAGGAGGCGGATCCCGACCTTCAACTGAACAATGTTTTCTGAATTGTGAAAAATAGATCAACAACACCTTGGCTTTGTGAGACTGAAGTTAGCATTTTCAAGTCTAATTATGCTGGTATTTATGAATTAAATGATATTTTGATTAAATAGTTTTCTAGTGTTACTTTTTTTTTTTTCAACAATTTTTATCAGACTTTATGTCGAAATATTATATAAAACTGACATTTCAGAGATTTTAACCTGTGCTATAATGCTATAATATTGTTATTAATTAAAAAAAAACAACAAACAAAAACTCCCAAAAATCCTGTTTTGCAACTCTGCTCCCTCTAAGCCCTATAAAAGGACGCAAATTTGAATTTCCCAGTTTTGTGACGTCATAGGTAAAAGTCCAAATGTCTATTGTGCTGTTTTTCAGTCCAAAAAAAAACAAATAAGCCCTATAAAAAGACGCAAATTTGAATCTCCCAGTTTTGTGACGTCAGAGGTAAAAGTCCAAATGTCTATTGTGCTGTTTTTAAGTCAAATATGAGCATTTCTGCCACCAAATCGTGTTCATTGCAACTGCACGCTTCCGTTAGCATGTTGAAAAACGTTGCTAACCCTAGCTGAGGCTTGTTTACTCATTAGTAATACCCCCTGCTGCCACAGTGTTAACCGCAGTTCCCTGTGTTGTAGAAATACTATAGAAACAAGGTGTTTTTCAAAAGAAGATACCTATTTTCTAAGCTATAAAACATGAAATAACAAAGCAAAGGTACTAAAGTGCATGGTTAAAACCCAGTAACACTACAAATAATGCATGATATTTGTTATTTTAAATGTTCAAAGCTTAAAACCTGTCTTTTTTGACTCGGTACAGTAAAGCTTACATTATTACACTGAACAAGCAGCTGGTGTATTTCGAATAAAAAAAAAAAATCCAAGACAGGTTATTATTGCCACATTCAGATACATTTATTATACACTTCAATTGTACATGACCATTTCAATAACTATGTCCATTTTGTATCATATCAGAAATGCTTTCCCATCGCTTCTATAGAAAATGCACGCTCACCACACCGGCTCTCCGCAATCTAAAATAGGCCAACCACCGCAGCCTCTAACCCCCAGCAGCCACTTGATTGTCCCCCAAACCTCTTCACACAAATGACACACAACCAGGGCACAGCGTCAGCCCGGGGAGCAGGGAATAGCCGAGGAGGTACAGCCGTGCTCGGATTGTCTCATTCAAGGTCAATCACTTCATCAAGATTGATTCAGCCATGATGTTCAGATAAATTGACAGCTCTGAAGACGGAGCGTTGGATTGTTGGCATGTGCTTGTGCGGGAAAAGCGACGATAAGAAGACGCCGGCGATACACTGATTTTTATGTGACGTGACGAAGGCCAACCTAGGTTAGAATTAGAATGAATGAAAAATATTGTGCATTTATCTGGTTTATAGTTAGAATCTGACACCCGTGGATCATTATGTTCTATGTTGGACGTTTTAAATCACAATATTGATCTAAAGGAAGCAAGTCAGCAGAAATCTGTGTTAGAAAATTGCAGTGTCCATTGAGGAACCGTGAGCCGATTCCCGCCTGACCCTTTAGGTGCTGCATGCTGTCGACCCCTCCTCATTTTTCTCATTTTGAGTCAAAATGGCCACACGACACTGCTGAATCCTGCTTGTATCGCCGATAAAGAAAATAAAACTGGGGAGCAAAAAAAATATATAAATAAATTTCCACGTATTATAAGTTATTGTAGGTTACTTATTTGAGATTATCCAGTTTGAAAAAAGGTTTTACTCCATAATAAGATGCATTTTAGCTACTGATATTTCCATATTAATAATAAAACGAAAGGAACTGATCCAGTGACTAGGAGTTCAGTTGTTAAATGTTTTCCAGCGAAGAGCCAGCTGTGTTTTTCGCTGCTGTTAAACCTGCCAGTAGCATCTTTTTTGTGAGAAAAGGACCAGTTTAGTAAGTTTGAAAAATTGTAAATTAAAAAGATAAGTGGGGAAAAAAAAAAAAATCAAAAAAAATAGGAATGTACAGTTTTTTGATCTTTTTTATTTATTTATTTTTTTATCTACTGTAAACTAAAAGGTCAACTGAGTAGCTGTAAGGGGGCTTTCTTTAACATTTTAGTTAAATAGGAATGTACAGCTTTTTAATTTTTTTTTATTTTTTTATGTTTTTATCTAAATATACTGTAAACTAAAAGGTAAACTGAGTAGCTGTAAGGGGGCTTTAAACAAAAAAAAAGAAAAAAAAAATACAAATAAAATACATATATATTTTTATACTGTATGATTCAGACATGCAGGAATCTCTAAATACTTTGAGAGGGTAAATGAGATGGGAAACAGTTATAGCATTGTTAAAAAAGAAAAAAAAAGGTGATTGTGCATAATATGTGTCCTTTAAAAGAGAGACAGACATAAATACATTTAGATCCTTGCTCTGATCGGTTGACACTATTGTTGTGTCCTTGAGCAAGACACTTCTAATCTAATCTAATAAATTCTACATGTAAATGTGTGTGAGCGACGGTTGCAGAGTCACATCCTTGTCATTCAGCCCTAGGGCAGACGTGGCTGCTTTCTGGGAGTGTGAAATAATAGTGACGTACGGAGAAGCTTTGCCTAAGGGGAAGAATAATGCAGTAAATTAAAAACTGCATTAAATGATTATAATATGTAATAATGGTAAAAATCCATTTTTCTCACATGTTTTTCTAGACAAAATGACACTTTTTAAAAATTAATTAATTAATTTATTTTATGTTTAATACTTTAATTATTACTTAAATTACTTCTGCTGTCTGTGTGAAACAAGTTTGCAGTGGCCCAAAGTCATTCCTCACTGACCTTATGCAGTCGGAGCCTCCTAATCATTTGTCCAATGAGTATCTAAGTTGTTTGTTTTTTTTTGTTTTGTCATAGCTAATTAAAACTAGCATGCTAAGCCACACTTTATGACTTACTGGACAATAAATCACTTTATAACTGGAAGCGGGCAGTACACAGTGGACTTATTTTGACTTCAAGAGCTGCTTATAAAATATATCTGTACTGGTGGAAGATAAATACATGGAAAACAAAATGGGTGCACGCTCTTTCACTTAACCATATTATATTACAGTGGCCCCTCGTTTATCTCGGGGGTCACGTTCTAAAAATAACTCGCAATAGGCAAAATCCGCAGCATACTCAGTTTTATTTTTTACAATTATACATGTTTTGTGGCTGTAAAACCCCTCACCACACACTTTATACACTTTTCTCACACAGGCATTAACATTTTCTCACATTTCTCTCTCTCTTTAAAAGTTCAAACCTTCGTATATTTGAAAAAAAAAAGTCCAGTATTATAAAATGAAACCAAAGATCATCAAGAACATTTGATTTTAAAGATCAACCTACGATGGTGGACACATAAGAAATGATTAATAGTGACATATTTCACAGTTCCTCTGACCCCGCCTCTTCATCCTGACGCCGCTCCGCTGTAGTGTTGTGGGTTTTGTCGGGGAGAAAACTTGCAAACATACAGCACTTAAGAGTCACACTGTGATCCAACATGAACACATTCTGTACTGTACAGGAGACACGGCACAGAGGAGACAGCTTAGACAGTCCGGACCAAGACTAGCAACAAAATCACAGAGATAGGACGACAAATTTCCCTACAGGGACATTAAAGTGTACCTTACCTTATACAGGAAGTGCTCCACTGTGTTTTTAAACTCGATACATCTTCACAAGGATGATTTGGATGATTTGAGCCCTGGAATTATCAATCCCTACTGAACTGAAGGT
This sequence comes from Periophthalmus modestus, assembly GCA_019594935.1. Classification (NCBI taxonomy): domain Eukaryota; kingdom Metazoa; phylum Chordata; class Actinopteri; order Gobiiformes; family Gobiidae; genus Periophthalmus; species Periophthalmus modestus. The sequence goes on from JAIEZT010001243.1 coordinate 6,449,550, forward strand.
AAAAGGAGCTGTTAACTTGAGCTTTGGAGATGTAAAAAGACTAATAATAGTGTTACTCAAACATGTGCGACTGAAACAAACATCTCCAGGTCTGATTCTGACGAGATAACAGCATCATAACATGTCATTTTTGTGCAATTCAGGACCTTTTACCTGCTACTTCCATCCCTCCATGGCATTACGTGAAAACCCGCTATTGAAAAGAACTTATTTAGGCCTTTCATTTCCAAACATATAGTAATACAAGTCAAAGTGATGTGCAAACAGGGCCTATATAAACGCCGCTGTGTCTGGCTTACATTAGTCTCTCCCCAGACGCTCTCTACCCCCACAGAGCCTGCACAGCGCATAGAGCTAGTTGACCATGATTGATGAAAGGTAGTGGGCGACTTTGGTGAGGGAGAAGTGACCAGCGGAGCACACAGAGGTAATAAGGTATGATGGCGGCGCAGGATGTGTTAGCGCCACATGCAGGGAGTGTACCATCGCATTGCTTCACACATCAATCCACCTTAAGATAAAGTGGCTACGGGGCTAAGAGGCTTTGAGCCGGTGGCAGCTGGAATTCCACAATGGGTGAGGCAATTTCGGCTCAGAAAATAGGACGGAGTCAGGATTGGGTTCTTTATTTAATATTGATTGATTTTGATTGATTTAAATTAAGTACAAACATGCTTTAGTCACCTTGGGATAAGTATTGCATGAGTTGTTTGGAAAATATACTTTATAAACTTCATCTGCATTTCCAGTTAGGTGATTAGGCATTGGAGCGCCCTCTGCTGTCAGCAACGGGAGTGAACGATGGCGAAGTAACCAAATCTCACAGGTCCTTATCTCAGTAAATGCTTTGCTAAAAGAGCCATGCCTTCGTTCTCAAACATAATTTAACCGTAGAATGAGTTCGGCGATGGTTTGTGTGTTAATACGATGCAGATGTTGTAGCGTCTGGTGGATCAAAGCAATAGGACCTCAGCAAAAATAATAAGTAATAATTAAAATAAAATAAAAATAAATAAATAAATAAATAAATAAATAAATAAATAATAATAATAATAATAATAATAATAATAATAATAATAATAATAATAATAATAATAATACATACATACATTATGTAATACTTTTTGGATACTCTTGGAGACACTTTACAAACAATAAAAAAAACTACAGAAGACAACGGTGGAACTCATGGGGGAATGTCAGATTAAACAAGTGAGTCATTTGAAGCACTGCAGTAAATCCGAGTTCCTGATGGGTTCTGGGAGTGAGTTCCTTGAGGTGGGGGGGGTGGGAGGTGGGGGTGGCGACAGGAAAGGCTTGGTCCCCCAAGGTCCGGTGCCTTGTCCTGATGAGGGGAGTGATGAGGATGGTGTCAGCTGGTCTGAGGTGCCGGTCCCTCTTGACCAACAGAAGTGGGGCAATCATCAGTTTAATTAAAGGTCTTATATTACGCAACATTGACTCTGGTGCGGTGTAAGCCATGTTAGAATGTTGTTACCTCCTCAAAATCATACCTGGAGTTTTGTTTTGTTTCATTCACAAATGAACCTTCATGCCATGAGGTGGTAGTTTTCAAGTTAACAGCTACTTTTAACCTTCAGTTCAGTAGAGATTCCAGCAATTCCAGGGCTGAAATCCTCCAAATGATTCTAGAGAAGGTGTATAGTGTAGTGTTCCTGTTAGTTTTTTACCCCTTATTTTGCCTAACCCTCTTAACACAAAGAATACAAGATGACAGAAATGTATTTACAGACAGAAATAAAGCTCACTTACCATGCATGTAGGAAAGAAGACCCATTTATAAGTACATTTAGTATACACACAAATGGAGTGGAGCACTTCCTGTATTACGACATGACATCACAAGGTGGAACATTGTGCTTTCTGTTTGAGAAAATGAATTCCGCTTAAATATGCAGAGTTTGTGTGTTAAACATGTGTGAATGAAACAAAAAACAGCTCCAGGTCGGTTTGTGAGGAGGAAACAACATTATACCATAAATCAGAAAATAGTAATATGAGCCCTTTAATAATTTCCCCACTTTAGTCCTGGTTTAGTCCTGGTCTAATCCTGTTTTAGACCTGTTTTAGTCCTGGTTTAGTCCTGGTCTAGTCCTGGTCCAGTCCTGGTTCTGTCCTTAGATACTTAGATACTTTATTTCTTTCTTTTCCCAGACATTTCAGTCTTAAGTCACAGAAACAATCAAAATACACAAGTCTGAAAAATCGACAGAAGCCAAAGCTTATGACGCCTCCCCCTTTTATACTAAACATAAAGAGCTGCTGGATTGACAATGCGCACAGTAAAGAAAAGAGGGAAAAAAAGGGAAAAAAAAAAAAAAAGAATAGAACATAATTCAGCATTCAGTTCCAGTGTATGACTTTATAATTTTCTTTTTATACAAACTTTTGAAACGGCTCAACGTTCTACAATCTTAAAAAAAAAAAAAAAAAAAAAAAAAAAAAACCCACAAAAAAAACTGAATAATTTACTTCTGTTTAGACTTTTTTCTGAAATACTTGTAACCAACCAAATCCAAAAGGAATATTCTAGTGGCCTGTGCCCCACCTTAATCCCAACCAGCCTTATCAGACGCCTTTAGTACCTGTCGTCCGGTGCTTTGACATAACACTGTGGCCTTATAAGCCTCTATAGTGGACAATAGCAGAGGAATTTCAGTGAGCCTACAATCCCTGAAGATAATATTAAGATTAGTGGCTGCATATAGGAAATACCCCACCAACCGGGATTCAACCGACAACCAACCGGTGTAATCCTCTTTGCATATGATGTTTTTTTTTGTTCATGTGTGATATATCCTCTTTGGCCATTTGAAATATAGTCGTTTCTCTGTATCCCTGGCACCAAGACATCAAATCAGTGGAGTTTGAAAATGTGTGGTATACTGCAGACCTTAATTTTCTGCACAAAATGACCTGTCTGCTTCTTGTAATGGCTATATTTTGCAAAGAAAGTTGCGACAGAGGCCATGTGGTGCACCTGAACTTTAAATTGTGTAGAAATGCAGCTCTGGACAAAGCAATTAACCAGTGTAATGGTGTATTGTTAGACATAATTTCTCTTTCCCATATATTTGTGCACATCTCTACATGGTGTCGTTAAGACAGTTAATAATACACGGCACCTCAAATCTATGTCTCACTCGCAGCAGGTGAATGTGGACCAGTGGACAAAGAGATAGTGTCAGCAGTCACCTCCAGTCTCTCTCTCCAAAACCTTCAAATCAGGCTAGAAATCTCAGGGTAATAATGGACTCAGACTTGAACTTTAACAGCCACATCAAATCAATAACATCTGCAGCTTTTTACCATCTAAAAACATTACAGAAATCAAAGGTTTACTGTCAAAACCAGACGTGGAGAGACTTATCCCTGCATTTGTCTCCAGTAGGTTGGACGACTGTAACGTCCTGCTCACTGTTCTCTCCAAACGAGCCTTAAGACAGAACAGTACCTCCAGAACACTGCTGCTCGGGTCTGACTAGAACCAGGAAGTACTTCACACATATGTCCTGTGTCTCTGGCTCCTGTGGCTCAGAGACTTTAAAGCAGCTCTGTGTGAACAAGTCTCTCCATAAACCAAAGAACATCTCCAACATGTTAGAGCCACATCTCACACTCTGAGGACTAAACCAGGATGAAGCCAGGAAACTTTGTCTTGCCCCAGTACAGATATATTATATAAGCAGCTCATCAGGTCAAAATACGTCTGCTGTGTCCTGTCTGCTACTGAGTAAACAGTTAGCATGCTAGTTTTAGTTAGATTTCCCGTGATGGCAAAACTCCACTTTGGCCTCTGAAAGTTGAGAAAAAACAATTTATAAACTCACTGTGAATAATCAGAATGCTCAGAATGCATAAGGTAAGTGAGGAACTAGAAAGATTCCTCAAACATGCAACATATTAAACCACTTCAGGCATGTTTTTGGTGAGGGAACAGCGTTATAACACTGTTCCCTAGAAAGCTCCAAAAAGGCAATTTTGCATAATCCCCTCTCTTTAAATAAACCTGAATGTCTCCTGTAGCCATGGTAACTTAACTGTGAAAATGGCCTTTTACATCACTGCATTTTTTTGTAAGAGGACAAGAATTTAGAAAGAAGAAAGTTTAATCTTGACTGGGTTAAAAATCAAAGGGCACTGTGAAATGAGAAATAGTTACAACTAGAGAAGCAAACTTTGACTGAATTTTTTTTTTTTTTTTTTTTTTTTTTTTTTTTTTTATATTTCTGTACGAAAACGATTACAGCATCTTGGGTTATTGCTGTAAAACTGGACACTGGAAATCGTTTTAGAAAGATCTATCTGGGTGTCTTGGGTCATTCATCCAAGACTCTCTCCGCTAATGTCTTTTACCTGTTAGATTATGAGATTATCTGGTTGCCTCGGATTATTCAGTGCCCAATACTAACATACCCTCTGTGTACATGGTAAAGGATAAGACAAATTAATAAAGCTTTCAGGTGCATGCACACGCTAACATGAACACTGAAGTTACCTATTTGTTACATCATTTGTGTTACTTTAATGCTAAAGTCACATGTTGGTTGTATTGATCGAACACTTCTTTTATATTGAATTCACACATTATTTGAATACTTTTTGACAAAATCACACATTGATTTGAACACTATCTTATTGCTTAAACACTGAAATCATTATAATAGCGCCTTTAAAGGAAACATTGTGTGTTCTGAATAACGGGGGGCAGTTATGTGCTTTGCAGAAACTCCTTTACGGAAATAAGGCGCCGGAGATGATTCAAGGCAGACAACAGACCAGTGCCGTGGGAGATGTCGGAGAAATGAGAAAGAAGTTTCGAAGGAGGCACCTGCTCAACATATTAATTACATATTCATGAATGTCATTTTTTAACTCTTTTTTAACGATCTGACCCAGAGCTCTGTATTAGATTCCACTGTTAGGGGAATAAACTTGGTTACTTTTAACTTTTTGAATCATGGTTGTCTTTTGATAGAACACGCACGCCAACAACGGTTAACTTTGAAGTACCAACCCCTTGAACCAAGTTATAAAACCAAACCCTTGATAAATAAAAGACGAGCAAATGAACTCGAAAAGTCATGGCGATTTTGTTGTTTGTTTTATTGTTTGTTCATGAATCTTGTCGGGAAATAACTTCCCTTGTGCTCACGAAATTCAATGAATAACACAAAAAAGCCAACATCTTCACTGAAACTACTACACATCAGAAGATAGGGATGTTTGACTCTAAACATGCATGTACAAAGGGTGTAAGAAGGCCAGAGAGAGGTTTGTACCACAGGAAAAACAGACTTCACCCTGTCAAGCTACAATTCCATCCATTTTATGTTAAATCAAATGAATAAATTAAATAAAATTGTCGTAACATCCGGACGGACTAAAGATACATCCATCCATTTTCTTTTTCTTTCGCTTATCTGGAGTTGGGTCGCGGGGGCAGCAGTCTAAGCAGGGACTCCCAGACTTCCCTCACCCCAGACTCGTCCTCCAGCTCCTACGATGGGACCCCAAGGTGTTCCCAGGCCAGCTGAGAGACATAGTCCCTCCAGCATTTCCTGAGTATTCCCCAGGGCCTCCTCCCAGTGGGACATGCCCGGAACACCTCCTTAGGATGTTCTGGGACTGGCTCTTGGGATCAAAGATACAGACTCAGGAAAACGGTTCAACAGAGTTCATTAACAATACAAAATGTGAAAGATGGTTGTTGGAGCAAGTGGTGGAAGGCTGGGTCGGCAGTGGGCGTTCGGGCACAGGTCGTGGATAGCGAGGGTCGGGAGCTGGGGTGTTCGTACTGGTCGAGGAAAACTGGGTCAGAGGTGGAGGTGTTCGTTCCAGTCGAGGTGAGCTTGGTCGGAAGCTGAGGTGCACGGATAGTCCAAGGAGCAAAATCACGAGGATACAGAAGAACACGACATGAAAGACGACTTGTGGAAACACCGAAGACGATCTGGCCACGAGTGTAGGAATCCTCAACCTCTCAGTACTCCCCAGGTGAAGGCTTGATTGCTTGATCAGACGCAGGTGTGCGGAGGTGGTGCCAGAGACTCCGCCCAGCTCCAGGCACAAACACGGAAGGGAGGGGGAAGAACCGCACAAAAACACGCAGAAAACCCTCATCCTGACAAAAATCAAAATAGCCAAATATCCTCTCCTCACACGCCTCAATTAAACCCTTTTAGGCATGGTCCTCAAATGCTACTAAAGGTGGGTGAGTAGTTTGCACTCTCGCCTCACAGCAAGAAGGTCGCCGGGTATGTTCTGCATGTTCTCCCTGTGTCTGGGCATTTCTTCTGGGCTACTTCGGTTTCCCCCATCAACCCAAAACAGGCAACACACGTCAAATCCTCCAGCTAAGGTATAGTTCTGACAAAGTTTAGTTCAAGATCTAGATCTGGATCCTGCCTCGTTTCCGTAGTGACGTTGAACATGGGCCAAATGCAGAGGACAAATAAGTCTATAGAGCATGTTTGAGGATTTATAGTTTTAATATAAATAATTTAGTCATATTTGTACAGGAAACAAAGCCAAATACCATGCCTGGTGTAGTTTAATCCAATAAAAAAATGCATTTTAGTTTCAAAATTCAAGTTTTGCTTTGTTTTGCATTATCACCATCAGTATTGTGCTCGTGACACTTTTGGAGAATGTGGGAGAATGGTGTTTTTTTTTGGCTATCACCTATTTCCACAGCTCCATGTTGCCTCAATCCTCTGGCACCCCTCTATCTTTTCTTATTTACAGCCTTCACACAAGCACCCAGCACCCAACCAGCGACCAGCAGCCATCCAAGCACCTATCCATTTATCCTCCTGTCCATCCAGAGCATTGCCTTATCTTCTCTGTGCAGTGTCTATTACATGGCCCCTCATCTCTTAGCCAGGGTTCACCTGTACTACCATATGTCAACCAATCCTCCATCTTGGCTAGTGCTAATTTATCTTCTTCCAATTCCCACAAGCATGAGCCATTTTTAAAATTACCTTTGCGAGATTATTTGTTTCCCCCTGCAGACTATTTTTCAGCCTTCTGCCTTCGGTCATTCTTTTGTGTGGGACTTTTTTCCTCAATTTTTCTCTTTTCAGAAATGAGATATTTTTATTTGTGTGAATTCTTTTCACCAATAATCTCCAGTATTGTGTCATTTTTATTCTGTTTTTAATGACAGAAACGGTCATTCAGGAGGAAAAGAAAAGAGTTTAAAGTTGACCGCTGAAAATGAAAGAGCACAAACAGAGTGGTGATATAGTTACAAAATATTTTAAAATGAAGCCAGCTGTGCCAACAATGCTATGTGCCAATAATTGATTTAAAACATATATTTCTGTGTGAAAACTAATGGGTTATTTGTATAAAAGATAAAGGTCTGTCCCTCAGTAGAGAAACTGCAGAGTTGAAAAGTACAGGAACTGCAATAAGCTCAAAAACAAAAACAAAATAAATACAGCATGAAATTTCAGCCTATTTCAAAACTTTAAGAAAGAAACTGGACAAAACCTTGAGCCACAAACAAAGTAATGTGGTTTACTCCATTCAGTGTAGTGAAAAGTGCATTGAGCGTTACACCGGAGAAACTAAACAGCCACTCCATAAGAAGATGTACCAACCCCGTCACAAGAGCAGCTCAGGACACCAGTCTGCAGTTCACCTCCATCTCAAAGCCATTAACCACTCCTTTGAAGATAGTGAGGTAAAGAAAAGAACATAAATGGTGTTAGAGGGGAGTTAAAGAAGCATTTTTTTTTAGGAAAGACAATCCTTCCTTGAATAGGAATCGTGGGCCTATTTATAACTCCGTCCTCAGACCCAAAAAAGAACAAAAAAGAAAACGATAGGGCTAGTTAGGATGCTAGTAGGTATGAGGGCACCCTTTAGGGGCCTGAATGATTATGCACAATATGACTCAGACACAGTTCGTATTTTGTGTAGTACAATAAATTTAGCTAACAAACAGGAACTATAAACAACAGGTTAGGGTTAGTTTCAGTGTATCTCCTTCCTTCAGACACATATAAGGCAGTGTCCAGCAGTAATCTGACCACAACTGAAGAAACGACTTGGATGAGCAGCGAAACGTCTTCACTCTTACAACTTTTTGTCCAGTTGTGTCAAGATCCCAGTCTGCCTTGTGTTTTTCCACTGTTTTCCCCCTCCCTTCAGTGTCACTGCCTGGAGCTGGGCGGAGATTCAGGCTCCTCCCATGCAAACCTGCAACTAATCACTAATCAAGCTGCATCTGGGTAGGACAAAGGGACCCAGGACCTGACACTCAACGCCAGATCGTATCCACAGTGATCCTGCCCCCGACCGGTACTGCTCACCTCAACTCTGACCCCGCTGCCCACGATCCATCCAAGGTCTACGGCGAACAGCCCCACTCTCAACTGTCTGATCGATCTACCTTCATTTGCACATTTCAATCTGTAATTAAACTTTGTTAAACTGCAACCCGAGTTCTAAATCTTTGGTCATTCTGTCAGTTGTTACGGCCAGCTGACAGATTTGATTTTGCTTTTCATTCCTTGTTGAATTTTAAACTGTTATGTTTCATGTGTTGTTGCATCCAAAAACTTCAAAAACCTGATGACATGATTAGCCCTGATCTTTTACTTTGAGGAGCTCCTTGGTGCTTTCCGTGGATTAACCTGAATACCTACTTTGAACCCGTTAAGCTGTTTTTTCCCCTGCCTATTTCTTCATTTTTGTCAACCATCTGATAAAAGTGAATCACGGTTGCGACTCAAAACCCACAAATAAAATAATAAACCTAAAATCTACAACATTTTACTAAGCTGTTTTGGTTTGTTTTGCCAATTACACATCCTTAAATTCTTCTTTTAGTGATTTTGACTGCAGCTTTGAAAAGGGATGGTCAAGACCCAACAAATGCTATGTCAGAACATCTCTCCAGACGGCTTATATTTACCTAATTAGGATTTGAAATGTGACACAGCTATAATGAGAGTGGATCAGACAGCAGAGGCCAGAACTACAGAGCCTCAGCTTCAAGGGGTTCAGACGTGGATTTAGTTTGCATTGGGCCTTATTTTAGTCAGACGTTTTCGGAAAAAATCACCCTTTTTAACCACATGCACGAAGCAGCATGTTCTGAGCGGATTATAATGAAATGGAAATCGGGAAAATGAATAAAAAGTTAGGAAATCCGTAGTTTAAACTGAACCTACTTGACATGCCGAGGTGTATTTGATACCTCTGGAAAGAAAACAGCCGACTAAAGTAGACTAGACGAGACTAAAGACACGCCCTCCCGATCGATTGGCCGATTTAAAAGGGGGCGTGGCAAAAGCACTCAAAGGTATTAAGGATTTCTATGTATCTGACCTCAAACTGCGGTCACGAGACTACAACTGCAGTTCGAGCAGATACACGGAAATCCGTAATACCTTTGAGAGCTTTTGCCGATCGATCGCGGATTTCTATGTATCTGACCTCAAACAACGCTCACGAGACTACAACTGCGCTGGAGTTCATGCAAAAACTACAATGTACACTGAAAAAGTACTAAAAAATGTTGTATTTATGTAAACTGACAGATTAAACTTGAATATAAATACCAAAAAAATACCAAATCTTCAGCTAACTCCCTCACTGTCCACCTTCTCCTTTCTGTCGTTGTCCCACATTAAGCCCTAAAACTTACCATTTAAAACATATTATTGTCTCATCTGCCCATTATTTATTCATGCATTTATGTATTTTCCACGCTTAATGGCAGTTCTTGTATTTTTGTTACTCTTGTACAGAGCGTAGGCGTCCGGCTCCAGTCAAATGAAGCTTATCGAGGCTCGCAGTTATAGCGGCAAATTTGGAGCCGAGTCCCGTGTTTGGAAATTTGCCCAGGAGTATCATAGCAACCAAAGATCCAATCCAGAGTGAGACTGTCCCTACCGCACAGCTGTTTTAGCACGGAGCGGGCGCTTAGCAACGCTGTCACTCAAACCTGTTGCTAACGCTAGCAGGAGCGACCTCGTGGAAAGAAGGCGTCTGATTTGTCTGCTTAATGTTCATATCTAGACATTAGTGAAATACAAATACCGGGATTGTGTAGAGCAGGTTAATATGAATATTTAAGACCAAAATGACGAGTCTGAAAGCAGCAGTTACAGAGAGAAGTGCAACGTTTTTTTCAATGTAAAGTGAATTGGAGCCAGAGTTGATGGAACCATAAGCACAGACATGATCACTTCCTATTTGGAACTCACGGCTAGCAGGTTAGCTATGTCCATTTATATATACAGTCTATGGTACACAGCCCTATCCCTTAAATCCCTGCCCCGCTGCCCTGCTTTGGTTGTTTGCTACCGACACGCCCCCTAGTGTCCACTCTTTAACTTTGTCCCACTGCTCATGTATTAGTAGATTTCATAAACCCGTGATTATAGCTGCATAGGCATTGTTGATGGAAGGAATCTGTAGGCTACATGATGGTAAAAAGAAGACCAAATCCCTGTTATGTAAAGGGTTTAAGCAGGCAGTTATGCTAACCTACATTTGAAATTACTTATTGAAAAGGTTCATTTTAGCAAAGCTTATTTATTCGCCAAAATATTAAAGGGCCCATATTACGCTTTCTTCTGATCTATGTTATAATCCTGTTTCCTCATCAAGAATATGCCTGGAGTTGTGTTTTGTTTCATTCGCACATGTTTAACACACAAACCCTGCAGATTTAGGCTGAGTTCACACCCTGTTCCACCTCGTGATGTCATCATGTGTTATACAGGAAGTGCTCCACTGTGATTTTAAACTCAATACACCTTCACCAGAACCATTTGGATCATTTCAGCCCTGGAAATGCCAATCTTTATTGACCTAAAGGTAAAAGGGAGCTGTTAACTTGAAAACTACCACTTCATGACATCACAAGGTGGAACAGAGCATTTTGAGCTTGAGATGTAGACAGATTAATAATAAAGGGTTACTCAAAAATGTGTGAATGAAACAAAACACAACTCCAGGTCTGTTTTTGAGGACTTCACGACATAACATGGCTTAAACCTCACAAAAATCCATTTTGTGTAATATGGGACCTTTGAACTGTTATGTTATTTAAATGCATCCTGTTTTCTTATGGATTATAGCTCTATATAATGTCAAGCGCAGAAAAGAAGGCATTTAATTATTGTGCAAAAATATATATAAAAAATCAATGTTACTGTATGTATAGTGCAAGCTCAACAGGGATTATTTCAGTCTTGCTTTGAGCACGGTCATGCAAAATCGCCCACCACAAAGAAACATATGCAGCTCTTTACATAAGACCAGCACACATCGCCCAGCCGGCAGCCACCGTGCAGCAGCTACAGCACTATTGATCCGACAGCCATGTTATTCGCAAGTAAATAAGTCGATTGGATAAACAAGAACGGGGAGGTCATTTTCTCTGGCCACTTATCTAGATTTTAGGAGCCAGTTGCTAATCATGTCTTTTCAGTGGGAGAGTGGCTGTGTCTAGTGTTCCAGCCCTAAGTACAGTGTGTCATGTGTGATCTGCTCTGACGCAGCTGCTGAATGAAAACACAGTGAAAATAACAGGTTGAATTTAATGCGACAAGTTTCTTAAAGGTCCTATATTGCACAAAATGGATTCTTGTGACTTTTAGTCATGTTATAATGTTGTTACCTCCTCAAAAACACTCCTGGAGTTGTGTTTTGTTTCATTCCTTTATTATTAGTCTTGAAGTGGTAGTTTTCAAGTCAACAGCTACATTTTACATTTTGTTCAGCAGAGATTTTCCAGGGCTGAAATCATCCAAATGATTCTAGTGAAGGTGTGTGTTTAGTTTAAAAACACAGTGGAGCACTCCATGTATCGCCGCATGACATCACAAAGTGGAACACAGTGTTTTCTGTTTGAGAAAATAACTCAGCCTAAATATACAGGGTTTGTGAGTTAAACATGTGTGAATAAAACAAAACACAACTCTAAGAACATCAAGTTATTTTTAAAGATGTACAAATAAATGTTTTTTTTGACCAGTCTGTGCTCCCAGACACGAGCGGAACATGTTCTAATCAAACACAGCTATTGCTGATAATAAATGTAATGCTGATTTATTCTTAATTACAAAAACATTGGACATGACGTCCCATTTATTTATCTTATAATTTGGTGTCTTGGTTCTCAAGACGATTATCTAATTAGAAATTAGGATGAGCCTCAAATGAGTCTCTCATTTTCTGTGCCAGTTTTAATGTTGTAATCCAGCTGGTTTAAAGCTAAACCGCAGCCTCTGAGTGAATCCTGCAGCTTTCACACGAGGAGAGGCCTTTCCACACACTCACATGAGAGTGTGTTTGTGCTCTATCTGCAGATTATACTTTGTCTCCATGGAAACGATATTCCTTTGTCTGACATTATACTTTTCCATCTTGTATATTCAAATATGATTTAATTACAATGTTTAAAAACCAAATAGGTCAAATAAACATCTTGACAAACCTGTATTCTTCCTGTGGTCAGGGGTCAGCTCTGCACAGGTCCCTGCTGGTGTCACACCTCCACAGAGAAACTTTAATGCTGGTAACGTGGCCTCCACCTGGAAAGTTACACAGTGCACCTTTAAATGTACTTACACTTTTTATTTTTTCAACAAAGTCAACAACACATTCATCCTTAATCCCTGACACCACTGTCTCCGTCCTGCTCATCCTTCACTCAAATCTGCGGCGTGTGACGGCTTTAACATCATTTCTGTTCACATGGATTGTCTGAGTTTTACTCCCTGCTCTGATTTTATTTGCTCTACACTGGAAAAGCCCAAATGATTTCTTCCTGTCAAAGTGATTTCAGCTTTGTATAAACTATTGCAATATAAACTTCCTCCAATCTTTTGTGCCTATTATCCCCAATCCATTGGTCTCACAGCAGCAGAGCCATATGTTTTTCCTCTGTCTGAATCGGCATCTCTCTCCCAGTTTTCCCTCTCCCGATGCACTCCGCCTGCTTCACTGAACCCACATCCCGACGGAGACGAGGCAACCTTTGGCAGACGTCTATTTATGTAAGCACTTTGTTAAACTGTAAAACCCCCACCAAGATAAACAAATATGCTGGAAAAAACAGTTAGCCTCAAATATGTCCCTGCAAATACTGAAGTTCACAGGTCACGTTTCACTAACTTGTTTAACAATATAGTCCTGTCATAGGATGTGCAGACAGATGTTTCAGAAATGTGCAACAAAAAAGAGAGAGTAAATTAAATTATAAACCAAATATAAGTGCATTTAGATGAACTATTGCTACTCCTTTGAACTCAAATATTCATGTAGATTGTATTTTGTTTGTGCGCCATTTTTCTCTGTCCTGCTGTGTTCACACATCCCACACGTCACATCCAGTTTGAGACTAAACTGGATTAGACCAGGATTAAACCAGGACTAGAATAAGACCCAACCTCATCTATATCAGGATGTTTTCAGCTCCCCTACACCTTCTATATTTAAAATGTCTGAATATAAAGTAAATGTTCCATCCTCCACTCCACCTCCTTGTGTCTGGTGTCTTATTGTAAATACTGATCTTGTATTTACTGCTCAAATATTGTTTATCCTGTTAATTATGAATAAAAAAACTATATGTATAACAAAAAAATAATGATAATAATAATGTTGTAGTCATAAACTGTGCAAGAGGCAGATCCTCCAGCTGGGTACTCTTGACCGAGATCCTGCCTCTCTTAACTTCAAACCAATATGAAACACTGGCTTCGATTCATGATATAGATCACACATGGGCAAACTACGGCCCAGGGACCACACACGGCCCTTTGGGCTTATTAATCCGGCCCGCCAAATGTGACAAATGTGATTTTTAATTATATTAAAATAGGTAAACCTTGTTCAGTTCACCTTTTCAACAAGTTGTTGAGCTTTTGCCACTTGATAAAACTGTGAGTTTTTCTGCTGTGTTTATTTAACTGATAATTAATACATGAATTATTAATTTATTAATGCATTTGGAAAACAATTTGTACAATGAGCCTTGCATATTCATGTTTTGCTGCATGTTACAGGCCAAATCTCTAATGGAATATATACATGAATGAACTATTGGTTAAAAAGAATATGGTTAGGATATGTAAAATGTAACAGCACAACTCTCAGGAGCTGGCACATCGCCTGCATGGTAATAGAACGTTTGGACCATTCTAATTGGAGAGAGACACATTTATTGCCATTCTTTGGAATATTTCTACCAAAAGAACAACATTTCTATTTCATTCCCTCCGGCCAAGTAGAAGCTCGACACTTCAAGGTCTATTGTTCCGGTCCTAGGCCTTAAGTTGTGTTCGTTGTTTGTATTTGTCCATTATGTTTCGTGTGGGTGGCCCTGAATTTGTCGACAGTTTCCCAGCCTGGCCAATCCTGTTATGTTACTGTGAAATTTGTGTTTTAGTTACTTTACCTGTTGTTTTTGTTTAAACCTTGCAGGGTATCCTCTGTTTGAATATATTTTTAGACCCCTTTGTTTAGTTTACCCTTAACATCCCTGTTCATTAAATTACTTCTCAATTTACCTTTTTACATCTTGGTTTCTTTTGTTACTTCCTTGTCCCCACACGACCTGGGTCATAACCTTGAAATGAGTAAAGTAAGAGTCAGGTTTGTGAACATGCAGTGCTGCAAAAACATCATGTCTATGTTGTTTGCTAAAAAGTTACAGTAATTTTCTTGGATTATTATTTGTAATTATTTTTTTATTGGCATAACCATAAAGTTATTATTAGCTAATCCGCCCTTTATTTTTATAGCACACTCCCTCCTCTTTACAACCCCGACACACATTCACACCACCACGCGAGCCTCCACTATAATGCGAAATTACCCAGAAAAATATCCATTTGACTCACAGACCGGAAACACTGAGACTGGGCCCGGCTCCAGCATTGTGCCACAGCGGCCCCAGTGTCTCGCAGTGGCAGGAGAGCAGAGCTAACCGGCTAATTAAAAGCACAATTAAAATGGGACTTCACTGGAGCGCTCGCAGTCATTTGTGGAGACGCATTTGGGGAAGAAGTGACAGCACATGCAGTGACTTGTGAAATACAGGACACAAGATAATCACCGGGAATGGGTGTAGTTAAATTGAGTTAGATTGGAAAAGATGGAAGATTTGTCATAGGGATTATATGGGGAATTAATGTGAGTTTAATATGTATACTAAAGCGGACCTGCAATAGTGAAGAAAATGGCATTGAGCAAGGACATTTGTGACATTTGTGGCAGTTAATTTACAATAAGCTCGTCTTTACAATGCTTTATTATTCATTCACTGCATATTTCCTTGAACGCTACATCGAGTACACTGACCGACTGATGATGTCCTACTCTCAGACGGTGGGGTTTATGTAACTCAGTGTGAGATTCACCGTTTTTGAAAGAAATATCCAAAATAGAACTGAATTGGCTCCAAAAACTTGTCATATTCACTCTGTGGTCTCCCAAGTCCTCTCAACTGACAACGATCGTGCCTTTGGGGTTGAATGTTGAATGATGGCACCACTTTCTGGGGCAGTAGTGTCTGTTCTAATGAGAACATGGTGAACTTTGTGCCAGTTTTGTTTCATGTGGACAACCCAGTAATTACAGAGATGTTAACCAGGTCAACAAAGCTGAAACCTGACAGATAAAGAGGGGTCAAATGCCATCTCCCAAATATACTTATCAACAAATAGAAATACTCACACGTTTCAACAACTTCCATCGCCAAATTTACATAAATGTTGGATCACAGTGTGACTCTTAAGTGCTGTATGTTTGCACGTTTTCTCCCCGACAAAACCCACAATGTCGAAACGTTCTGCACAGACAAATTTCAGAAACGCTTTGGACTTAAATGTGTTTCTGTGCACAGAGAGGCACCTTTGTGGATAGCGCTGGAGCAGAGACATGTGAACAACACATTTAAAGAGATCATTGAGGAAGAGGGATGTAACATACGAAGGTTTGAACTTTGAGAGAGTTTAAACGAGAGAAATGTGATAAAATGTTAATCCCTGTGTGAGAAAAGTGTATGAATTGTGTGGTGAGGCATTTACAGCCTTAAAACATATAGAATAATTGTAAAAAATAAAGCAGATACTTCGCCTATTGCGGGTTATTTTTAGAACATAACCCGCACGATGTTGTTTAATAAATCATTTGATCAATGCCCATCAATTGTTTGGTCATTTTTTTTGTATTCCATAGAAGTACCTACTGTGTACCATTGTGACGTTTTGCTTGGAGGCTGTTGGACTCTCCACATTTATTCTCAGACACAATGGTCTTGCCCTTGACAAGGTCTTGACCTGATATCGACTCGGTGCTGACCTGCTGACCCCTAGAGACCTGCTATCGGAAAAGGTAGATCGGTAGAGAAATGGTGACTGTACTACAATGCACTGTTATCCCTCAAGGCAAACACAAATAAATAAAAGTACATTTCATGGACTTGACAAAAAATAAAGAACTCAAGGCATTTGTTCATTGGGTTGGTAGTTTCAAAGCCATCAGGATACTGTCGGTGTACACTTTGGCAAGACACTTCACCATGTTGCCTTAGTAGCAGGAGTGTGATGTGTGTGATACTTGTTGTACTCCGTGGTGGAGATTGAACCTCTTTGTCAACCTCATACCTTACATACTAGAATATGGAGAATAATCGACTATTGCAAGCTTGTATATGACCTGGAGCAAACTCATAAATGACCTGCAGCAGATTTGTATATGACCTAGAGGTGCAGACTTGTATATGATCTGGAGTAGACTTGTATATGACCTGGAGCAGACTTGTATGTAATTTGTATATGACCCGGGACAGATTCATAATATTACCCAAAGCGGACAAAGCGGTGTATAATCTGGAGCAGGCTTGTATATGACCTGGAGCAGACTTGAAAATTGTATACGACCTGGAGCAGACTTGTATACGGTATAGAGCAGATGTCTATATGACCTGGATCAAACTCGTGTATGACCCGGATCAGACTCATATATGACCTGGAGCAGACACATATATGACCCAAAGCAAATGTATATATGACCTGGGGCAGACTTGCATACAACATAGAGCTGACTCATAGTAGACTCACATGACCTGGAGCAAACTAGTAGATGACATGGAGTAGACACATATATGACCTGGAGCAGACTCATATATGACCTGATGCAGACTCATATATGACCTGGAGCAGATTTGTATATAACCTAGAACAGACTCCTATATGACCTGGATCAGACTCATATATGACATGGAGTAGACACATATGACCTGGAGCAGACTCATATACGACCTGGAGCAGACTTGTATATGACCTGATGCAGACTTGTATATGGCTTAGAGCAGAACTAGTATAAGACCTAGAGAAGATCTGTATATGACCTGGAGCAGATTTGTATATGACCTGGAGCAGATTTGTATATGACCTGGAGCAGATTTGTATATGACCTGGAGCAGACTTGTATATGACCTGGAGCAGTCTTGTATATGACCTGATGCAGACTCGTATATGGCTTAGAGCAGAACTAGTATAAGACCTAAAGGAGATATGTATAAGACCTGATGCAGACTCATATATGACCTGGAGCAGACTTGTATATGACCTGATTCAGACTCATATATGACCTGGAGCAGTTTCATAAATGACCTGATGCAGACTCGTCTGCTCTAAGCCAGACTGGCTTAGAGCAGAACTAGTATAAGACCTAGAGGAGATCTGTATATGACCTGGAGCAGACTATAATGACCTGAAGTAGGACGCAGGGGTGTAGAGCGTTCTCCTCCAGCTCTCGTACAGATCTGCTCTCAGGATAACGACAGCAGCTGTGGGAGGAGTGGGAACACCAGGCCCAAAGTTAGTCCTGAGCACACGCACCAGCTGGCCTCCTCTTGCCGTTTCCATGGAGACGTGGACCTGACCTTATTTTGGGCTGAAAACTATATTGCACATGTCTTCTTTATTTATATGTATGGGGTATATAGGATCTCAAAGAGCGGAGAATCTAAAGGGCAACGTGACATTGATCATTTACTAATAAGGTCAGATAAAGCTACGCATATAAAACGGCCACATTTTATCTTACAGTTCTCGGAAGAAGTACGACTCGTTTATTTCAACTCGATGCCCTACATGTGGCTCGCAGTTTCATGTGACTGAAGGCAAATTTGGTAAAGCATTTCTGACACAACACACACAGCTGTTATCAAACCTCCAGGCCTTTCTTAAGTTGAAAATCTCTCTGGTGGTGGGGGCTCGTAACCATAGAGATGTTATGGCTTAAGAAATGCATTGGGAAAACATGCATTCTTACCACGTCTCTCCACAGATCTGACTTCTAACTTGGCCTGGTGCTGTCTCTTGCTTTGTCTTTGTCAATCAATCAATCATATTTATATAGGACTCGCACATTTAAAACGTCATATCAAAAGAGTCAATTAGGTTCAAGAAATCCTTTGCTAGTGGTGCAGATTCACAACAGACATGGATATTAAAATCCCCGAACATCAAGAAGCGATCATCAGCCTTGTCACAAAGTCAGTAAATTCCTGTATAAATTCTTTATTGTATTAGGTTGTTACACCAGCGCACAAAAGACAGACGGGTTTACATTTATAACCAACGTTTGTAGCTCGAATGAGAAGGATTCAAACCATAATGGGCTTAGCTAACCTGCTTGCCGCCGTGTTGAAAATAGGAAGTGGTCATGGAGGTGCTTCTGAGTCCATCGACCTCCAATTCACTTTACATTGAAACATTATCACCCTTCTCTCTGTAACTGCTACTGTCAGACTCGTCATTTTGGTCTTAAATGTTCGTATTGACCCGCTCTACATGATCCTGGCGTTTTATTTCGATATTGTGTCCATAAATGAAGATATGAACATTAATAACAGACAAATCAGGCGCCTTCTTTCCCTGAGGTCGCTCTTGCTAGCGTTAGCAATAGGTTCGATTGAAGTACCCGCTCCTTGCTAAATCGGCAGTGCAGTTGAGAAGAGGCCTTACCTTCAACTGCTTCGACGAGCTTCATTTGACTGGAGCGCTGTGGGTGACACTCCCTTAGTTCACTTCTTTATACAGTCTATGGTTCAAACACCATTTCTGTGCAGTAAAAGATTATTTTAAACAGTATTGCTACGCCTCCTCCTCAACCGGTGGCTTGCGGTGAGCTAAGAAATGTAAAACTGGGAGGGAGAAGCTTTGAACATGATATCCAAATTGCATGAAGTGAAGAAGTCCCAAACCACAAAAGTTTTCTTAGCGAGTGATCTAGCATTGATGAGGCCGAGGTGAAGAGTTAGATCCTCACGGCCCAGTGAAGAGCAGCGATCCAGAGGCTTGAGGCAGACCTGATCCGGACCACGGTGTCCCCTCCAGCGGGAGATGGTGCACCTCCCCAGCAACTCATGTTGGAAAAATGGGTTGAATCCACCGCAGCCCTTTGGTTTCGGGGTTGAAAAATATGTCACAGAGTCCGGGCAGGGATTGATGCCTTGCGATGACTTTTATTTTCACCAAAACCGCTGCTGTGATTCCCACATTTCCTTGGGCGCTTCTTCTGTGGAATGCCAGGTGAACACCACAAGTACCCAGGCACAAACAGTAGGTGAGGAGCAAAGCTTGAGGGTCTGTCACCAAAATCATATCAAAGCAACAACATCTCCATACAGACGAGCAGGTGGTTGCACTGTGCTTTAAGCCTGAATGTACAATGTGGTTTTAGACTTATGTTTCTATACAGTGGTCCCTCGTTTATTGCAGGGGTTATGTTCAAAAAATAATCCGCCAAATAGTCAGCTTTATTTTTTTACAATTATTCCACATGTTTCTTGGCTGTAAAACCCCTCACCACACACTTTATACACTTTTCTCACACAGGCATTAACATTTCCTCACATTTCTCTCTTGTTTAAACTCTCTCAAAGTTCAAACCTTCGTCGGTGCAGAACGTTTCATCGACATCGTGGGTTTTGTCGGGGAGAAAACTTGCAAACATACAGCACTTCAGAGTCACACCAACATCCAACATTTATGTAAATTTGTCTGAACACATTCTGTACTGTACAGGAGACACAGAGGAGACCGATGGACAATGGTCTACAGTCCCTCAGCCAAAGAAACCCGCGAAACAGCGAGGCCACGAAACCGCGAAAGGTCAACCACGATATAGCGAGGGACAACTGTGACTCCAATTCAACTGTGCTATAATAGTTGACCAAATATCATGAAAAAGATAACTATTTCACTGAGTTTCAGGCTAAGCACATCCACCTTTCAGCTGTGACTTCTCAAACATCTGTGCATTAACCTTGACATTAACCATTGCTGAAAACCACTAATATTACCTCTAGCTTCTTACCTCCATCTATCCACCCCTCCCCACCAACCCTCGCTCCATTCCGATGTAACTGCTGCTGCACCCTGGGGACCTCTCCTGTGTTCCCCATTAGCATAGGCCCTGTCCGCGGCTCCGAGCTTGTCATCAATCTTCCACTTGAGATATGCAAATGTTAAGGCAGCGTAGAAATCGTCTTAAGACCAAAACGTGTAGGTCACTTTTCCACCTCTTTCATTTCGGTTCCTGACGTTTGCGTTTTAATATCAGTTTTATCGTTGCTATGAAAATACATGGACTGTTCCACATTTGTCTGCAGTATTTATGAAGCTACTGGGATGTTGGATCTCAGGTTAATTGCCGCACTACATCACTACTTCTAATGTGAACAAAATCATGTATTTTAATGGTAACTACGATTTTTCTTCTCCGTGCAACTGCATCTAAACACCGTCTAATGAGACATGTTTTAAGACCAATGCAGGAAATTCTCCAAATAATGTAAAGGTGTGTTAGGTAGCTTTTGTGTGGACCTGCCACTTGATTTATCTCCATAGTAGAGCAGTCAAAATTAGCGAAAATTAGATATTAATCCATACTAAAACTAGTATCAATACTGAGCACATCTGAGCAAGTATCGATACTAAAGTGACGTTCACAGGACAGAAATGAACCTTTCCTGAATCGCTTTAGAAGGATTTTGAGCCACGTACAACGATTAAAAGTTAAAAATCACTTTCAATTGTCTAAAATATAAACGTAAAGTGTTCTAAATTATCATTTTATTATTGGAATCGGTATTAAGTATCGAGCATAGACTGTGTACAGAAGTGGACTAAGTGAGTGTGACGTCACCTGTAGCATTCGGCTCCAGCCAAATGAAGCTCATCAAGGCTAACAGTTAGAGGGGTGGATTTGGAGCCGATTGCGTGTATCATAGCAACCAAAGAGCCAATCCAAACTGAGGCTGTTGAAGGTAACGCCCCTTCCCACCCGCACCACTGGTTTAAAAGAGAGCCCGCGCTTAGCAACGATGTCAATCAAAACTGTGCTAACGCTAGCGGGAGTGACCTCAGGAAAAGAAGGCGTCTGATTTGTCTGTTATTAATGTTCATATCTTGATTTATGGACAAAATAACAAAATACAAATACCAGGATCATGTAGAGGGGTCAATACAGACATTTTAAGACCAAAATGATGAGATTTACAGGTTTACAGAGACATTTTCCATGTTAAGTGAACTGGAGCCAGAGTCGATGTAGCAGAGGCCCATGAGCACATCTTATTTGGAACGTGGCGGCTGGCAGGTGAGCTCTGTCCATTTATATGTCCTTAGTATTGAAATCGAAATTGAAATTTTAGCATCGTGCCGCCACTCCTCCATAGAGATGTTATTGCTTTTCAAATGTTCCACAATATGGCATTAACAACATCCATTAGATTTCTGAGAAGCCCATAGCCACAACTCCCGGATGGATCGTACATCGACTTTAATGCAAAAGTTATGGCGCCCGATAGACGGCTACATACTGTACACTGCTTATGAGGCTGTTTAGTTACAGTAAGAGCAGTGGAGCTCGGAGAGAGTGCATCTTTAAATTCCTTTTGCTTTAAGCCACTTCAAAAATTGTGCGTCTGACGCTGGAGGAAATCTGCTGCCATTACCTGTGCATATTTATGACTGTCTCTGATGATGCCTTGTAGGTCCAACATTTCATTGTTTTTGTTTATGATAAAGTAGTTGTACAAAATGCAATCAATTTCATTTTTTGTTTTCTTTCTTTTTTTGCCAGAATTGTATTTATGTATTTTTATCTGGAAGTCCCACTGAAGATTCATTTTCTAGGGAGGCCTGAGTACCAAGAACAAAAGGATTTATTAGTCAAATGATTTGCAGTGTCACAGTAGCACAGTAAACAGTAGCTGAGTTAGTACAGTGTTTGTCCATTGATCCGATGGTTGGTGGTTCGAATCCCTCTCTCAACATAAGCATCATTAGTTGATTGGTCACATCCACTGACCCACATGTTGGCGATGCGCTTCCAGCTCCCACAGATGAACACTGTCGTTGTGTCTGTGGACAATATATAAATGTAATATTGCTCACTTTCTTATAATGGTGTAAAACGTTCTGTTTTACATGCAGCAGTGGCCACATATCACCCCTCTCTGGGTATTATAGACACTGATGTGATCACATTGCTCGATTGTGCTTTAAATTTCTTATCTATAGAATTTTAACTCCCTCTGCTCGAGTAATATAAAACATTAGTGCAAGTTCACCTTCTTTAGACTCTATGAGATTGTGAGACTTTGTCAAACTCTGTGAGACTGACTTTGTTAGACTCTGTTAGACCCTGGTACAATCTCGCCGTGTGCTGCCTTTAACTCGACTATTGCTGTAACCGACAATAAAGATCTACAGAACGATCCCTGTGCCTCTGCGTCTGTTCTTCAACCAACAGAACAGAAACCGATATGTCCTTGGGCAAGACACTTAACCTCCCTTGGGTTGGGTGAGTGGTTCCTTGATGTAAAGCGGTTTGGGTGACTTGAAGGTGGGAAAGTGCCATATAAAAATGTGAAAATGTTACCTTTTTTTAAAAACATATTCAATCTATTTATGTTGTCAATTGGGGATCCTGTTTTACTACTTTATGTTCACCTGTTTTGCTAAAAAAGATACCTTGAAAAGACATCGCCTCTCCAGAGATCTGATCTGTGTCTCGGCCTGGTGGCAACATCTGCTTATCTCCATGGGAACAGAGATGTTTTTAAAACATTTTTTTAATTTATGCCATACGGTGGGGAATCATAGCCAAAGGATCGTAGGTGAAGCTCCTCCTCCAAGCCAAATAAGAGTCAGGTTTGTGGAGATGCGAGTCCGTTCACAGTAAGGACGCACGCCTTTTAAAGTTTTTCTTTTCAGCGCAGTAAAAAAACCCACATACCTTTCTTTTTAAATCCTACTGTTTGACTAAAACATTACACAGCGAGGCTTTAAACAACTGAATAAAACCTCATCAAATACCACATGAATATTGTCTGTCATATGGATTCTTAGTTGATGCGCAGCGTACAGGAAGTAATCTCACTCCGCCCGGGTCACGCCCACATGCCTAATAGCGCCGATAATACAGACAGGCTTTTCCCATCACTCACTCTGCCTGCCTATCTCTCTTTTTTACTCCACCTCTCCTCTCCTCCGTGCTATCTCTCCTCCCTGTACAGTAATCCCCACAATGAATGTCTTGTGCTTAAATTGCAGTGTCAGGACTAGACCGGGCTGAATGAATGCAGGGCTTATAAGTGTGACTACAGGGACACGGGCAGAGGGCTAACTGGAGAGCAGCAGCGCCCGGGAGGGGTCCCACTGGGTTCTTGCACGGGATAAACAGTTTGCATAGGAGCCGCCACTATAGGGATAAATAATTCAAGAAGTAGGATGAACATGTAGTGTTTAGGAAAGGAGGTATTGGAAACATCACTTTTTAGACTATACTTATGCAGCGATGTGGCTATAAGGGGGTGTACGGGTCAAAATTGTAATGTTTGTATGTGTCTTTTAGCAAGAAGCAGTCAAAATAATGCTTTATTATTAGATGTAGAAAGTATTTTTAGTTTGTTTTGTTGAACTATAGCCCATATATATTTTTTTTTAAAGTAGTCCATACAAATAGTCCATAGAATAAAGATTAAAAGACAGAAGCATAGACTGTGCATATAAATGGACATAGTTTACCTGTTAGCCGCTGCGTTTCAAGTAGGAAGTGATCATAGGCGTGCTTCTAGCTTCATCAAGTCTGGCTCCAATTCACTTTCTATTGAAAAACTGTGGCCACTCTCTGTGTATCGGCTGCTGTCAGACTCATCATTTTGGTCTTAAAATATTCGTATTAATCGTCGCTTCATGATCCTGTTTTGGTGGTTTTATTTGCCGTTTTTTATAGAGTATAAAGTAAAAGTATTTCACGCAGATTATGAGATCTAAAAAAGCTTCAGACGTGATTTTTATGGAGATTTATGCAAATTTTGTTCAACAGAAACGACTGGATGGAGAGAGACACATAGATATATATTTTTGTTTGCTCAAATTATAAAGGGACGGATCAGGACGCAGAACACAATGGTCTACAGTCCCTCAGCCAATCAGGACGCAGAACACAATGGTCTACAGTCCCTCAGCCAATCAGGACGCAGAACACAATGGTCTACAGTCCCTCAGCCAATCAGGACGCAGAACACAATGCACGTTCAAGGACTGTACACTTCCTGCAGTCATTACTCGGTGCTAATACAGCCTCTGAGCTTTTACATGGCACATACTGAGGAAGAGAAAAGCTCGTCCTACTGTGTGTTCGCAGGTTAAGGCTCGGGCCACGTACTTTTGACGCTTGTATACGTCTTCTTCTTACACACTTCTTATAGTTACAGAACCAAACTACACAAATGCAGCGTGAAACTGTGCTCTGACCTGTATTCTGTCCAGCACAAAGAGCCAGGGCCTTGTAGCTGCAGCCAGCACGTGTTCATGAGGAATGCTGTGATGTGCAGTCCACTTGGCTCGAGTCCAGGGCCATAGGAGCCATTACATCCCCTCTGTAAACCTGTTAACAACTCGAGCAAGTTCATTAGACGGCTGGAGCTTTCACTGCAGATAAATGTGCCGGGCCACAGAACGAATAGTGGCCGTGTATAATAAGAGATTTCACGTGTAGCCCTGAAATTCACCTAAATCAAACCAAATTTAAAAGTGATTTGCTTTATATATCACATCCAGGTTAGGAAAAAATCAAACTAATTATATCTATTCCCTACCTGACACATCATTTAATTGCATTTTCCCATGTATTTATTTATTTATTTCGAGCATATGTATCAGGTTCACTCCAAGCATATTTCAAAAATTTGTTCGTATTTAAGCTCAAAAAGGACTAAGAAGAAGAAAAACGTTTTAAATCCCACCTCTATCTCCCATTAGGACTTAAATTAAATGCTTTGTTTCAGCTTCCTGTACATTTATACAGACTTAGGGCAGGTCAAAGCAGTTATGTCAGATGCCCTACCTGACATATCCCTGTACATTTATCCAGACCTTAACAGTTACTATGCATGCCAAGCATCCAAAGTATTGACCTCGATTGGTTGGCACTTTTTGTCAACTCTGAGAGACCACACTGAAGTTTTGCCCTCGTGCTAAAGCAATAACTAGCATGCTAACGCACATTTCCTGGACAGTGGACTGTGTGTAGTGGGCAGACAGATGAATCCCTACAGTACAGTCCTTGGGCAAGACACTTAACCCACCTGGCCCCAGTGTCTGCGTTCAAAAATATGTGAATGGGTGAGAGTCCCCTTGATGTAAAGCACTTGATAGCCTTGACGGTTAGAGTCCCCGCTGTGTAAAAAAATGTGTTGCGGGGACCAGACCCTGGTGAGGATTACATCCCTGTACATTTATGCAGATTTACGAGAGGTCAAAACAGTTATGTCAGATGCCCTACCTGACTTATCGCCTTGAAATTTTATCCAGGCTCAGGATAGATCCGAAAGCATTTATGCCAGTTGCCCGACATATCAGTGTACATTTATACAGACTTAGGACGGGTCAAAAAACAGGTAGGGCATATGACCTTACTGTTTTATCCATCCATCCATTTTCTTCAAATACACAAGATACAGCGATTCGCGGGGGTCTGGTTAAGCAGTCACATGTTAAAAGCAGGGACTCCCAGACTTCCCTCACCCCAGACACATACTCCAGCTCCTCCGGTGGGACCCCAAGGTGTTCCTAGGCGGAGGTTCCGAGAACGTGATATAACTGTTTTATGTATGCTAATAAAATAAATAAATAAATAAAACAGTTATGCCCTACCTGACATA
Organism: Periophthalmus modestus; assembly: GCA_019594935.1. Lineage (NCBI taxonomy): Eukaryota > Metazoa > Chordata > Actinopteri > Gobiiformes > Gobiidae > Periophthalmus > Periophthalmus modestus. The sequence goes on from JAIEZT010001243.1 coordinate 6,475,798, forward strand.
TCCCTGTACATCCTCACTTACTTCCTCACTATGCATTCCAAGCATCCAAATTATTGACCTCGATAGGACGGCACTTTTTACAACTCTGAGAGATCACACTGAAGTTTTGCCCTCATGCTAACAAGCTAACGCACATTTCCTGGTGTGGACTGGTGTAGTGGGCAGACGTGTCCCTACAGTACAGTACATACAGCGCTTCCCTGGGAGTTTTGGGTCCCTCAAAAATAATAAAAGCGTGGGGTTAGAGTCCCCAACTGGTAATTGAAGAGCGTAATATTGTTACAGGGTTAGAGTCCCCAACTGGTGCTTAATATTGTTGCGGGGATAGAGTCCCTGGTGAGGATTAAAGTCCGTCACAAAGAAAGGTTCCGTGTTCAGGTTAAAGTCCTGATAGTAAAACAGGTTAAAGTCCTGTATACAGGTTTGAAATTTTGAATTGTATAGTTTTGTGTGATTTTAATGTCTTTCTTATTCTGTAAAGCACTTTGAATTACCTTGTGTACGAATTGTGCTATACAAAAAACACTTTCTAATTAGATGCAGATGCAGCAGAAACAATTTAACCTAAAGAGCTGCCTATTTATTTATCTGTAGTGGGGCAAGACATATATTTGCTCAAATACACAAGATACAGCGATTTTTTATTTAAGTCTGAAAAGGTTTTGTTAAAAAAAAAGTCACATGCAAACATTCTGTGCAGGTGTAATGAGAAATCCGGTCAAACCCGACCCCTCTACATGATGTATGTTTCTGCAGGAGGTTCCGAGAGCAGGTGGGTGGCTGCGTGTAGTTATTTTGGCAAATCAAAGACTTGGAGTAAGTGAGCATATGAGCGATTTGTCCAGATGCACATGTACAAACCAACCCTGTGACCTGCGTGTGGGAGGGCCAGCTGCCGGCCCCGTCTTCGGCACTGACCTCCTGCCATAGGAAATACAGAAACTTGGTTGCCATGGTTTCGTGTGGGATTTTAATCATATGCTTTGAGATGTTGCAGTGCACGAACGAGTTTTATACGCGGCCGGTTTGTGTTTGCATGGTCATGTGTAATGAATAGTTTTTCATAAGAGAATTGGAAACTTAAACCTCACTTTGCTGCATGCATCTACAGTAGAAAAAAGTAAACCAGCATTGTTTGGGTGCTCTGATTTTTATTTGAGAAAAATACATGGGATTTGAGGTATTTAAAAACTGAAAGGTGCATTTTGTAGGTTCATTAGGTTTTAACTTTATTATGGCATCACCAAGGAAACAAGCCTCTCGACCAGAAATGTTACATAGTGCATCTTTAGGCATAAAATGTCTTGTTATTGAGTTGCTGTAGTGGAAGTTTTGTTACTATACTTAACGACATAATAGTACTCACTGCAGATGTACAGATTGAGTTGAATCTCCCTGTGTTTCTCCTCACATATGTAGCTAAAGCCTTGATTTAATCCACTGCCAGAAATATTTAGTTGTTGTATAAGTCATGAAAATCAGTTTATTTGCCCACACATTTATTCTGGCTTATGAAAGTCAAAACAATTATGTCAGATGCCCATTTGTACAGGCTTAAAAAGGTCACAACAACGATAGATCGACATTTTTTTTTTTTTTCTTTGACAACCAGGAAACTAGCTTCACAATGACATACAGGTTAAACTTAAAGGGCCTGTTTCCCATGTATCTGTGATCTCTTCATGTAAGAATAAGTCTACTGTGTCCTTCTGCATCGTGCTATAAAGCGTTTTTTTTGTCCGATAATCAGGAAATTAGCATGCTAGTTGTTGTTAACGTCGCATCTAAAGGTCCTGTATTTCGCAAAATTGATTCATGTGAGCTTTAAACCGTGTTAGAATGTTGTTACCTGTTCCTCAGTCTGTCTATATCTCATCCCTAAAGCTCAAAATGCTCTGTTCCACCTTGTGATGTCACGAAGTAGTAGTTTTCAAGTTAACCGCTATCTTTTACCTTATTTTTTTTGGAGAGATTGGCAATTCCGGGGCTGAAATGATCCAAATGATTCTAGTGAAGGTGTACAGAGCTTGGAAACACAGCGGAGCACTTCCTGTATCGCCACATGATGACATCACAAGGTGGAACGGAGTGTTTTATGTATGAAAGACGCCTAAATGTGCAGGGTTTGTGTGTTAAACATGTGTAAATGAAACAAAACACAACTCCAGGTCAGTTTGTGATGAGGAAACAACATTATAACAGAAAAAAGTGTAATACGGGTCCTTTAAACTCCAAACTTCCTCCAGCAAACCCACAAATTAGCTTCCAGATGACAGATAACTAAAAAAAAAAGCGTTTTGGTTATCCCGAATCTACTGCCAGCATCATTCCTTCTGCTTTTTTTCCTAAGTGTTTGAAATCACAAACTTAGCTAAGTCACCATGTACAGTGCCAGCGCTCTCAGATCAACACAGTCCTGTTTTTCATTTGCAAACTTTGACTCATTTTGGACGGGGACCCAGCTCTTTTCTTGCCCGAGACTAAACCAGCGTGTCTTTGTCCCTGGTGGCTAGCTTTAGCTGCCAACACTGATTAGAAAAATACTTTGTTTTCTGAAGAGAACCAGGTGGCAGCTTTTTGGGCTTTCTATTTAGGTGGATATTGCAACTGCACCGTTCGGTCGGAGAATATAACATTAAGTGGAGTTGAAATATTTAGTCCGTGATTTGGTTTGGGTGCAATAAAGGATGAATGATTTATAACAAACATTTAATTACACTGAAGTAAGCCCGTTAGGAAAACAAATGGTCCACTTCTATTTGAATTGTAGGATTTTGAAGCCCACAAACCATCGTCAAATGAATCTGTTTCGCTTAGCATTCTACTAGCGGAATATGCCAGTAGCATTTTCTTTTTTACTCCATTAGCGTTCACAAAATGCGAGTAAAACATGGAGTTATTTGAGTAATAGTAGTATTTTACTGTCTTAATAACATGAAAAACAGTGGTCCAAACGTATTTCTCACTTACCTTATGCATTATTCACCGCAATGACTTTATATGCGCTAACTTTCACACGCCACAGGGGAGTGTTGGCGCCGCGGTTATGCTAACGGGGCTCGCTAACAGTGTTCTAAATAAGGACGATACAGTGTTTTGTAATAAGATGCAGGCAGTACACAGCGGACTTATTTTAAACTTCTCATACAATATATCTGTATCGGGAAAGACGTGTTTTGCTCAGATATACAGTCGTCCCTCGCTGTATCGCGGTTCACCTTTCACATTGTTGTACTGCGTCCTGATTGGTTGGTTGATTGATTGATCTGTACAGTACAGAATGTGTTCAGACAAATTTGCATAAATGTTGGATCGCAGTGTGACTCTTAAGTGCTGTATGTTTGCAAGTTTTCTCCCCGACAAAACCCACAATGTTTATGAAATGTTCTGCACCGACAAATTTCAGAAACAGTTTGGACTCAAAAGTGTTTTTCTGTGGATACGGCTGGAGCAGAGTCACGTGAACAACACATTTAAAGCATCATCAAGGAAGAGGGATAAAATATATGAAGGTTTGAACTTTGAGAGAGTTTAAACAAGAGAGAAATGTGAGAAAATGTCAATGCCTGTGTGAGAAAAGTGTATAAAGTGTGAGGTGAGGGGTTTTAAAGGCTTAAAACATATATAATAATTGTATTTCACCTACTGCAGGTTATTTTTAGAACATAACCCCCGTGATAAACGAGGGACCACTGTATATGAAAACTCTAGTACAGGCCCTTTAAGAGTATATGCTAATCCGCTTGAACATCCATGGACTTTTCCAGAGCCCATTGACGGCCCCTGTGCTCATGTGCAGTATCTGCTCAAGTGAAGGAGGAGGTCGAGTGTCACTGATTCTGCAGTTATTTTTATCAGCCCCAGTGTGCAAGTCTAATCAGAACAGGATGTTCCTCATCAAATTAACCATCAAATATATTTGCTCTGAATGAGCGCGGGTCTCTCCATGAGAGCGGCCATGATGTGTCGCACTAATGTCAATTACACA